>PVKU01001540.1:0-189103 GCA_004027475.1 Anoura caudifer | reverse complement strand
CTGGCCTTTCTCTCTCACGTTCCACCTGGCTGGGTACCTGGGAAAGGTGTACCCTCAGCACACGGGCTGAGCTGAGTCCCCTGCCCCCGCCAGCAAGGAGCTGGGCGCCCTGCCGCGAACCCCCATGCCTCCACCCCCTGGCAAACAGCTGCAGGGCAGCGGGTGGGGCTGACACAAACATCTGCCTTCCTCATCTGGCGTCCACAGCACAGTGCTCCCTGGAAGGCTCCGGCGGAGAGGACAGGGCGTTCTCACCCGCCGGACGCTGCTGAGCAGACAGACGGGCGGCTGGGGAAGCTGATTCCGTCCCCGGTGATGGGCGTGGAGGGCCCTGACCGCTGGGCAGCAGGCCCGTGACCCTTCTCCCTCCCCTTCCACCCAAGACTGTTCTGACCATTGTTTTCCTCCCCGATGTCAACAGCGCGTCGACTGCCAGCCAAGGACACGTGTTCAGTGTGCAGCAGGCCGGTAGTTTCCAAGAGAACACGCAAGGCTTACTACGAGAACCATTCCGACCTTCGTTTTACGTGCCACACCAGTTTATGACCATTCTGTAAGGTTTTAATAAGGCGTTTTATACTCATAATCAAATCTCGAAAGGGGAGGGCCCCCACAGCTAATTTGTCTCAAATCGGCTTTATTTATTAATAGAAGATGATGCTTAGCGGCCACTGGTCGAGACCAGCCCCCAAAACGCTGCTAAATTTCAGCACCCTTGGGAAAGGATCCGCTACTGCCCGGCCTCCAGTGTGCTTGCTCAGGGGTGCGGCACGCTGAGAGCCCGCGGCCTGGGCGGGATGCGAGGGGTGGCGGACCCAGGCACGCCTCAGGGCCTGCGCTCCCTGCGGCTCTGCCCTCTCAGCAGGCTGGGCACCAGGATCCCGCAGCTGGGACGCTGAGCTCTGCCCGCCGCTGCTCAGACCCAGCCAAGGGAGAGCCCATGGCAAGGGGCTCGGGGGTGGTTTTGCCAAGACAGTTATGTGTCCCCCACTCCTTTCGTCCTTCCTGGTCGCAATCAGAGCCAGAGTATCTGAGTCACACCGAAGCAAGGGAGACATTGCTGTCTCCTATCCCCGGCTGGGGGCTCCTCTCCTACAGGAGGGAGGCCAGGCAGGTCCTCGTCACCGACCTGGGCTGGAGGGGACACAAAGAGCATCTGTAACCCTGGGGAGAGCAACCAGGATGTGACCACAACCAAAAGGTTCCTGTTCAGTCAAAAATTTCAAAGGCGAGGACCTCGAACGTGCTGGTCACGCTGAGGGTCTGGGGGCGGGGGGGCAGGGGATGGCATGCTGTCAGACAGACAGACAACCAGCGGTCTCTCCCCTCCCTCAGCCGCCTGGTCTTGTGTCTCCAACTCGAGGTCACCTCTTGGGCAGCAGCAGAGAACATGTTCTTCTGGTGGCACCCCTCAGCCCCCCACCCACTGGAAGGACAGACACCCTGCTGGGGCAGAGCGAGCCACACTCCCCGGGCAGGAGGGGGGAGGCCACAGACTCGTGTGCGTTCTCTATGGGAAGAGCATCACTGAGCTGAAGGGGAACCCCGCGCACTCTGGCGCCCGGGTCTGTGTCCCTCCAGTGCCCGGGTGGAGGGTGTGGCAGTGGCTGCAGGTCACACACCCGGAAGCACTGCTGCCAAGGCCCGGGGCGCATCAGAGCACCCTCCATGTCTGAAGACGATCATGTCGAACGCCAGGAGGGCGCTAAAGAGAGGCTTGACTGCCGCTGCCCCCATAGGTCAGAGCAGTCGAGACAAAACCGCCACGGGCCTCCCCTCTCCAGGTTTGATATGGGGGGTAAAACACCGTGTTAAAGTCTTAGGAACTGTTCGTAAACTGGTACGGCCGGTAAAGTGAATCTCAAAGGGATGCTCAGTAAACACTGTCTTGAAATAGCATGGGCACTTTTTCTTTCTCTTTTAAGCTCACTTTTCAATCCTTACTATATGAAAGCCCACCATTTCCATTTTATAGGTTGGGGTGGGGGTCTAACAGTTTCGAGTCACCAGTGAGCAATCTGGTCTCACAGTGGCGAGCGCTGTAACCTCTTGGCACAGAAGGAGGGCCGTGACTCACGCCCTGTCCCCAGCTTCTCGGATCCTCCGGCTGCTGCCGGTCCTTCTGGGGTGAAGAAAACCCAGCCAATCCCGGAGCCTCTCACCTGTCAGGGCCGCCCCTGTGTAGGAGTGTGGCCGGGGTGACATGGGACGTGCTGCTTGCTGGGGAGAGAACAGACCCTCCTCCGTATTACACTGTGACACTGTGGTAGGTCTCTGCCACATAAGGATCGGGATGACAGGTTTTCATTGTTCCTCTGGAGCCCCTTAGGTGAGTCCCCCCTGCAGGGACTCGGCTTTGGAGGGAGGTTGCAGCCCTGTCCTCCGGACCCCCGTCCCTTGCGGCCATCAGCAGCGACGGTGCTGGCCAGAGGGAGGGTCCGGACCGGAGCCCCCGCCGTTGCTGTTCCGCTTCCTAGCCGCGGCCCTCCTGCTGTGCAAGTGACACCCTCCCTGAGGGGAAAGAAGCAGCCCCCCAGGGGAGCGCGGAGCCGGGGAAAGTCTCACAAACAAAACTCTCTTCTTTTGGAAACAGAACCAGTTCATCCCTACTCAACATCACAGCCCTGTGGCTGGAAATCCCACGTGCCTGACCAACACATGGTTTGCCAAACCTCGGCGTGACCAGGCGCCCCCGGGGGCTTGGTCACCGGCTGTCTCCTCGTCTCCCATGGATGTTAAGATTTGATTCTTCCTCCTTTTCTTTGCCTTTGTGTCTGGAAAGACTTGGACGGAGGTCCGATGTGTCGCTCTGCCTTCTCGGCCTACTTCCCAGAGAAATCACCCTGCACACCCATCTCGGGAGCCTCCCAATGACGGGCGTCTGTCCAAAGGTCGGTATTTCGTCCTTTGTCGAGACGCCGCTGGTGACTTCGGCAACCATGGGCGTGCTGGCTGAAGGTCCTGCAGGGAAACCCACTTTGTTGGGGATGACCCTCGTCACAGGGGCGTTGCCCTGCGGAGGTCACGGACGAATACCTCCCCCTCCCTCCCTCATTCCTGTCTGCCCTCGGCAGAGGCGTCCTACAAACTGCCCCCCACATCACCAGTGCCTCTCTGTCAGCGTGCGCTCAGCCTGTCCTGAGGGCTGCATGTCAGATCGACCCCATGGCCACACCACACTGGGGGCCGCACGGGGGGCTCGGGACATCTAAGTCTCCGTCTCTGGCGATGGAGTTTAGGATGGCTCTGCTGTACCCAAATCCCAAAGTTATGAGAGAAGGGAGCAAGTGAAGTAAAAGACATGGATAAACCCGTCAATGGAAAGAGGGAGAAAATGCCACCCAGATGGGAGGAAACGGCGCTCCCCTCCCACGGCGTGTCAAGGAGCTGAGGAGCTCCGGCCAGCATCTACCGCTCCGTACCCACACCCGCGAGCTTGCGTCCCGATGGCTCATCACCATGGGAACCAGGTAGGTTTGGGCTGACACATCCCATATGATAAAGACTCAGAAGAAAGAAAAAAATTGCCAAGATCCAGATCCCCTCTGGGTGCCGAGCTTTGTCCAGGGGGTGATTTAATGAGCTGAAACTTTGAGGGACATGGCGCACGAACTGCAGCCCCATCCTGACACCAGACCTCAACCTAGCAGTTCGCACTCTACTGGGGGCCTGTGCGGACCCGGATTTCCCGAGCTGCACCCCGAGTTTCCGATTCACTGGGCCAGGGGTGGGGCCCAGGGGCCTGCATGTCTAACAGGCGCCACGGATGCTGCTGCAGGGGACCACACTGTGAGCACCCCGGCTTGCTGGGGGCTTCAAGGTTTCCACAAAGGGGAGGACACCTGGGAGGCCACGCCCCACTGCTGACCGTCACACCCACCCAGGGGCTCAGGCTTTGCTGGGACAGTCCTTGCTGAGAGGCTCCCTCGTGCCCACGTTCGGCACGCGAGCATCCACGCTAACCACACGGCGTCTCAGCCAAAGGGAACAGGCTGACAGCATTCCAAAGAGTCTGGAGCCGACAGTCGACAAATTGAGTTTCGGTTGAACAGGAACTTTTACGTGTTAATTAAACACGCGCTGATGCCTGAGACGCGCCCACCGAGGGTTCCCGTGTCATCGATGTGGCCCCGTGACACAACAGCCAGACCCAGCACTTAACGAGGACTAACCGGCCGTCTCCGCAGGGAGCGGAAATGGCTGCGGCAGGAACCATCGCGGTGTGGGAGCGTCGTTCGATGTTGGACCTGCTGGTGCGTGGCAGCAGACAGCCTCGATTCGAGGCGAAATATTCTGACTGTTTCTTTCCCTGCCCCTTTTATGGAACTGCTCACGCCGATGAGGGGATGCCTGTCTCACCTCCTGGTAGTGACTTGCCCGTGCCGATCCTCACGGGGGGTCCACGGAAACCTGACCTTGACTGCCAGTCTCAGAGCACAAAGGAGCAACAACCAGCACAATAAAAATTCCGGCACCACCTACTGAGGCTCCTGTGCCTCGGGGGCCGTGTGAGACAGGGAGGTGGCCGTGTCCAGGGGGCGGGGCCAGGGCTCAAGGGCCAGGAGCTGACCGAGGTGACACCCGCCTCCGTTGTGGAACTAAAGGTGAAGCCGGCCCATCTGGCCCCGGTGGTCTTGCATTTAATCCCTAAGCTGTACTGGGCATGACACAAGCTGGAGCTTAATAAAATCTTTAACGTATTTTGTTAAATACTTTTACATGGCACCTGACAGAATATATAAAGACCTATATATAGACCTATATAAATAGGTCTATCTGCAAGACCTATTTGCGTCTTGCAGATAAAGGACTGAGGCTCTGCGAGGTGGGGACATCGGCACAGGTGCACAGAGCAAGTCCGCAGAAACCAAGACCAGGGCTCCTGCAAAGGCCCCTCTGCACTCGGCCATTCCATCAGGGCGAGAGATTAATAGGCTTCACCCCGTGAGTTGAAAGGTGTCAGACAACTGTGTGTTACGTGCTAAGTGCCGCTAACCACACTTGCTGCGCGTTTGTAGGAAGACTCCTCCCTTTGGTGTGGGCCGAGCCTCTGACCACAGCGTTCACGAACAGGGTAAGGAGGCCAGTTTGGGGCGGAGTCTTCAACAGGACTGGCAAGTCCCACCTTGGTCTGCTGGAGCCCTCAGCGGTCAGGTGACACATCTGACACTATCTTGCTTTAGCAGACAACATGGACAGGGAGGGGGCCCGTGGACCCCCCCTTCCAACCATCTGAGAGGAGCCTTCTCGGTCCCCCAGGCCAGCCCACCCACAAGCTGAACAAACCCAGGTCAGCACCACCTGGGGTGAAACACTCCTCCAGGTGAGTGCACTCGAATTCCTCAGTCCCCAGATTATGAAATGTGATGAAACTGTTCATGGTCTTGGGTACCAAGTTTGAGGTTAGCTTGGTGCATAGCAGCAGGTCACAAGACACAATCTCGGGACCTAGAAGTGGCATGTGCTGCTGTGACCAGAAGGGCCACAGCAGCGTTGGGACTGGGGCCTGGTGGTGGGGACAGGCCTGAAAGGCTTCAGGGCACCTGTTCGTGGAGAGGAAAGACAGTGAGAAATGGTTCCTGGAGGCCGGGGGAGGGACGGCCCACGTCCTGTGGGCAAACTGTTTCACGGAAGCACCCCTCACAGTCTCGTGGGAAGTAGAAGGTGCCTCTGAGTCCACGAGCGGGCGGAGGACCCTCTCAGGAAGCATATAGAAGTCTTCCTCCAGTGTTCACAGCAAAATTCAAGAAGGCAAACGTGAACCAGAGAAGGAGCCAGGGCTTGCTAGGTTTGAAAATAAAGCTCTTACCCTTAGCTCCTCCAAGCAAAAGATTCTCAAGGAAAAAAAGCGTCTTCAGGGCCAAGATCCAACCCAGGGTGTCAGCGCAGGATCTGTGTGAGTCCCGGGGAGATCTGAGCAGTGTCTCACGGCGGTTTCAGGGAGTCAAACACCCAGCCAAAGACGCCCCAGGCCTTCTCTGTTCGAAAGGTGGCCTCCCAGACTCTTAGTGGCCTGGCTCTGGAGCAGCCTCCCAAAGAGCTAAAGATGGAGAGGAGCCTCCGTGACTCAAGGACATGGGTGAGTTCTGAGAAACAGAGGCCGTCCGGTGAGCCCAGCCGTCTAGCCAGCCCGTCAGGCCTCAGGGTCATGGAACAGCCACCTTCCACCCTCTGTTCCAGCCCGCTCACCACTTAGCTCCGCCAGTCAACGCCCCCTGAAGTAGAACTGCCTGCCCAAGGCCTGCCCCAAATCCTGACCCACAGAAGCGGGACATGTAACAAAGTCGTGGGCATGCTAAGCCTCTGATTTCGGGGGTCACTTGTTATGCACCAAATAATAACAATTATTATGACATGAACTTTCACAGTAAATGACGTAAATAATCGCTCCAAAAGCCAAGTAGTGGTTTCTGCCACCTTTTCTGTGTTTATGGCTGTAACAGTTGCCCCCAAGGTATGACCTGCCCCTAACCGCCCAGTAACCAAATCCAAGAGTGCCCCACCTTTGCTCACGCAGTACAATGTAGGGCGCTATGGACTTCACCCCCTTTTCATGACACTCCTCTTGTCTCCCGCTCACTGCACGCTGGGCTCACAACTCATTCAGCTTCACTTTTGTAAATGGCTATCGTTTGACTTTCTACTCTCGCTTCTGCCCCTCTAGTTTGAGCCATCCTGTGTCTCACCTGGACCCTTGTCATTGCTTCCTGACCAGTGTCTCTACATCCAGGATGTTCGGAACCTCGTGCCAGAGTAACGTTCCCAAAGTCCAGCTCTGACTGCACCCAGCCTCCCTTCCCACTGCCTGCAAACTCTCCATCAGCTGACGGATTTTACTCATCACTCCCCAAAGAGACGCCGCCTGGGTCTTTTCCTCACCAATATCCACCCTGGCCTTTGAAAATCAGCACCGTTCCGATACGATACCAAAGTCACGGCTGTACTGTTATTCCTCTCACTGAGGAGGTGTGGACTCCCATGGTTTGGGGAGACTGGCTTTTGGCCACATCTGCCCAATAGTCTGCTGGGAACCGCCCTGCCAGGTTTCAGGAGCTGTAACCCCCCCCCCCCCGGGCTAAGGCTGAGTGAGCAACCTTTGGACCGTAAGCCACTAAGGAGACACAGTTTATCTCTCTGGCAGGGGCACCGCTTCTGCTCCTTTTACTTCATCCATAACTGGCCCCCAATGCTTGATCGGTTAGCCAATGACGGGTAAGATTCCCCAAAGGGAGAACGACCTAAGACAGGCATGATCATGGGGAGGTCCCAGGGAAGGACTTGGGGGGGCTATAGCAAAAGGGGGTGATGGACCCTCGCCCCTTGGTTTGACATAGCCTGAGTCCTCATTCTGTCTGGGAGAAGTCTCCTAATCTCTTGGCTGCCTTGCTTCCCTGCCTGACTTAAGCCTGAAACAATGCCCGTGGTGGGTGCCGCCCTGTGCTGGAAAGGGCGGGTTCCCTAGGGCGATCAGGCATAAGAAAGAATATGTAAAGTCCTGGAAGCCTGCTTTGCTAATGCCCTCAATTTAAATAATAAGGGACCAAGTAGGAAGTGAGTTTGTTTCCCCAAAATTTTATGGCCCTTTAACTATCTGACCCTGACTCAAAATGGGCCCTCAGAGTTCTTTGAATGTTATCTATTGTTTAATCATTTCTGCCTGACAATGATTGATGAGCTTTATTCCTGTGCAAATTGAACCCAAGAAAAGCCTGTCCAGGCAAAGGTCGGGGTGCTCTCCTCTCGAGAAAGTGGCCGCACCGTCCCTTTTCCCCTAAAGGACTCGGTAGTCCATGTGAATTTGTCTCATATCTCATCTGTAACACTGGGGACACTGCAGGCCAGTGTCGGAGTCAATAGTCAAGTAACTAATTCACAGATTTGTCTTCTACTAGATTACATGCTTCTCCAGGTTGGGGGCTCCATTCCACCTGCAGGTTTCACAAAACTGTTAGCCCAATACATTGGGGAAGATGGACTTTGCCCTGAGAAAAATATTATATCCAACAAAAAGACAAGACTAACACAATGAACAGCAGAAAACAAAATGGAGAGGATGTCACTCACTTCTAAGTTCAGGGCCAGAGTCTAAGTACCGCAGGAGTCTGGGGAGGTGGGGAGCTGTCGCTGAGCGTTGGACTCATCGGGCGAAACCTGATAAACGAGGGCAGCACACACCTGAACCATGAGCCTTTGGGGAGGGGAGGACGCCACGGCAGACGCAGAAATCAGCGTGAGTGAAGAGTGGTGAGAGCACGCAGGAGGACCTGCGGGGCGGGGGGCAGATGGGCTGTGGGGCCTTCTCCAGGGAGACCAATCAGCTCAGCTCACTCTCCAAGGCCGGGCTAGTTTCCTGAGACCTGAAGTCTCCTCATTTCTGTGCTAACCACAGTCCTAAGACCTTGGGCTATAAATCATAAAACTATTTCCCAGACAGAAAACTAGGACTTCCAGGGGCAAAATATCTGTAGCCAGTCCTGTTTAGGAAAATCCAGGAAATATGCTCACCCTGCCCACTGAAGTTCCAGGCAAGTATTTCCCCAGCGTGGAGGAGGCACGCTCGGGAGACTGGGCCACCCCGACAGGTTCCCCCACCACAGAGAGCACGGGGCCAGAGGCCCTCTGTTCCCCACCCCCCTCGCAGCCCGAAGACCCAGCATCAGTTGCTAAGTGCACCGGAGGGGGCCTGGAGGAAAAGGGCGCGTGGCACGTGCGGTGAAAACACCAGTGCCCCTGAGTGTCCAGTTCTGCTTTGCTGGGCACGTGGGAGGCCATGTTCCTGAGCCACTCTCAGGATGAGACGGGGCTGGGGGCCCGCTCTGCCGGGCATTGCCATGGCAACCATGGAGGCAGGTGGGAAGGTGGGGCTGCCCCGAGACTGAGCCAGCGCGTGGAAGACAGTCACCTGGAGAGTTGCTGAGACCCTCAATCGACAACGTGGGCGAGAGAAACCAACATGTCTGTTCGACCACCCAGACCTGGAGGCTGTGGCGGTGGCATAACCCAGCCTACCTGACTGATTCAGTGAGAGTTTAGTTATAGGTGTTCGCTTGGCCAAGCGTCTGACCGTCATTGCAGAGACGCTGCATCTGCAACTTGGAGAAGCTTGGGGGGAATTGCCCGAGATCCCGCTACCTAGTGTAGAGTGGATCCAAGCTACAGAACCGGCTGACTCTGAGCCCAGTGGGGTTCGCCTGTGTGGTCCTTTCTCCCAGGAACACAAAGCCTTCCACAGGTCATGGACACTACCTGGAAAACAGGCCATGCAACGGAAATAATCTCACAGCATAATTCAGTAACAGGGCGTTTGTCAGGGGAGCAAGCCCTGCCCCCACTCCCTGCTTCCACCTCTCGGGAGGGTTGGGGTGGAAGCGGCTGCCTTCCCTCTGTCACTTGTCAGCTCTTTGCTGGGTGGGGAAGAGGATGTGACGTGTAAGGAGTGGGAGCCTGATGACCTCTGGCCCCCGTTGCTCAGAGAGCCGGGCTGAGGGGAGAATGTGAAGCTGCTCACGAGGGACCTGCCCCTGCTGTCCTTGGCGTCCCTGCAGACCTGCCAACGCCCAGCCCAGCAGGCGGCCGGGGCCTGCCTGTCGCTGGCTCTGTCAACTCAGAACCGCGGGTTCAGATTCGGGGTAAGGAGTAGGAGGCTCATTTTGGCCTTGCATGTAAGTCTCACTCTACCCAGTTTTCCGGTAAAGAGCAAACTGGACCCCTCTCTGAATCCAACATACCTTCTTTGGTTAGTTCAGAATTCACAGGGCTGAGGGCATCGACTCCCTCACAGCACTCACCAGCACCATCCTGAAAGAAAAGGCAGCCAAAGCTGGGCTTTATGTGAGACACCAGCTCAGGGGACAGAAAGGACACGACTGACCAAGTTACTCACGGGAGACTCCTGGGCCTCCTCTAAACAGGAACCGGCAACCCCGCCCCGAAATAAACAATAAAGCTCCGGGCTGGACGGGAGTCAACTCGTTTCACCCTGTTCTGGGGCCGCACGTTTGTGCCCCCCCCCCCGCCCACCTTTATCTTCGGTTCTCCCCTGTGAGCACAGGGGAGGTGGCTTCCTGCAGGGACCCCAGGGTGCCAGCATTGTTATCAGAGCCGACACCAGCCCCGAGTGGAAATTCTGACTGCATCATCCCAGCGTCAGAAAGAAGCCGCAGGGCCGCAGCGCCTCTGAGGGGCCAGATGGCAAGCGTGTGTTTTCGTGGTCACCTTTAGAGATGGGGGGCCAAGGAAACAGGCCTAGACCCACGGAGAGGAGCGGCTGCTCAGCGGCCGCAGCCCTGGGTCCCCATCTGCTGCTCGGGCTGAAGGCTGGGCCCCCTCGGGCTGACGTCTCCATCCAGAGCAGCCAGGGCACCTCCTTCCAGCTCAGCTCTTCAGCCTGGCGCTGGGCCCCATGACGCCCTCCCGCCCAGGCCTGGCTCCTCCCACATCCCCCGCCCTCTAGATCCATTGACTGGCTTTCTCTGGCCTACCAGCGTGCCTTGCGGGCACCCACGGGGACAGGGGCAGGAAATCTGCCTGCCTCCCCTTCAAGCTGCTGCTGCCCTTCTCTGCCTGGCCTACAGCTTCGGAGAGCCGAGTGTGTACCCGACTCTGGATTCCCGCCCCCTCCCATGCCAGCCCCAAGACCGCCCTCTCTCCAACCATCTCTGAAGATGACCTGAACTGGGCTGACTGGTGTCTCCCGAAAATCCACGTCCTCCCAGGGCCTGTGGGCGTGGCCTAACTGGGAAAGAGTCTTCCCAGATGTCATCAAGTGAAGGCGAGGTCATTCGGGTGGGCCCTAGTCCACCATGACCTGTGTCTGCACGAGAACAGACACGGAGAGACAGCCAGGGACACCACCATGTGGGGACAGAGGCAGAGAGACAGCCAGGCAACACCAAGGGCTGATGACCACCGGCAGGATCGGGAGGAGGCAAGGAGGGGTTCTTCCCCAGAGCCTTGGGAGGAGCACAGCCCTGCCGACACCTTGATTTGGGACTTCTAGCCTCCAGAACTGAGAGATTTACTCAGTGTGTTATCTTATGCCACCCAGTTCCTGAGGCTTTGGGACAGCAGCCCTGGGGAGCGCACACACAGCCTCTTCCAGCCCGTACTGAGCATCCACCTCCTGGCAGAACCAGGCCCTTTTACAACGCATCCTTCCGGAAATGTCCTTCATCAGTGGTTTCTGCCAGGGGACTTCTGGCTGTGCCCCTGGCTCTCTGAGTGTCCCTTGCCTTTTTCATCGTTGGTTTTCCACTGAGGTCTGTCCCTGACCCTCCCTTCTTTCCTTCCTACTCTTTCCAGGGGCAGCTCAGTGACCTCCCGTAGACAACGCCTCCAGCATTTGCTCGCTTGTCTCTCCTGAGCTCCAGGCCCACACGTCCAAACACCGGCCGGCCGTGTCCACCGCCTGCACCCCTGTGCCACCCACCCAAATCTAAGCGCCTTCTTGCTTATCTTAACTTTATTCGGAAACAAAACCGCACCACCCCCCTCCCCACAATACAGGTAAACACATCTCATTGGCCCACTGCCACCCTGCCCCCAAGCGTCCCTTTGTCGAGATTCTCTCTTAGCTCAGGTCACTAAGAGTCACCAAATCTTTACCACTCCACGTTAAAGTCGTTTTTCATTCTCTTCTCTTTTTCCATCCCCATCGTCATTCCCAGTAGCATGCCTTCAACCTCTCTTGAAGGGTCTACAGTCGCGGCTTCTGCCCCCTCTACCATGGCTACTGAAAACACCCTCCCGGGCTTCGGGGCCCAGAGCAGCAACCGTTTACCTCGACCACAGACCCGAGGGGGTGCCAGGTGGGAAGACTCAGGCTGGGGTAACCGCACGACTGGACCTGCCTGCCAGCCGGACACATGCACCTGGCGGCCAGATTCTGAAAGCGAGCATCTTAAAGGACACAGGGAAGAGACTGCAGAGCCTTTTACTGCCAAATCCCACCAGTCACATAGCGTCCCTTTCACTGGAGTCACAACAGTCCAAGGGGAGGGAGCACAGAAGCCACCTTGTAATTGGAGAAGTGACAGAGTCACACCGGAAGAACCTCGCATTAAGGGAGAGGCACGTAAGACCAAACTCTGCCTCTCAGACCTGCCCCCCAACCTCCTCCCCACAAGGGTCTCTGCCCTGTGGCCACACTCCTGCCTCGGGGTTTTTCCCCCAAAGGAAAATAAGCCAATAAGAAAATTCCCCTGTAAGTACATCAGAGACGGAGGCGTTTACATGAGGAATGATGAGAGCCCCTCGTGGGGCCTGAGAATCAACGTCCTAATTGGGGAGGAGCCCTGTGGCCTCAGAAGGAGGGATGGCGGGGACCCAGGCAGACCCGGGCCCCCAGCTGGAGAGCATGGTCCTCAGTCCACTCTCCACCTGCTCCGACATTCGGCCACTGGTAGTCACAGAATCACCTGCATCCTTCTCTCTTACTACTGACAACTCTTTCTTCACTGCCAGTTCAAGTTCTTAAGAAAGAAGGAATTTGGTCAGCCTGGCTCGCCATTCACACGGCCACAGATCCGTGCGTGCGGCCTGGCCACCCGACGAAGGGTTGGGTGCTCACATCTTACCAGTCAGATGTGAGTGTAAGATGCTCGCGCATGTGTGGCAAGGGTGGGGCATGGTAAACGAAGCAGAAGGATGTGGGAGCGCTCCTAAAAGCATCGGGACTTGGCGGATTTGTTTCCTCCACTAAAATATACATTTCATAATTTTAGATCAACTTTCTACCACATTTCTTCCCCAATTCCAATGTCCACGTATCAGTTTATCTTATAAGTATGTAAGATGTGCCTTGAACTGCAGGAACAAGTCAGGTTGCCGAGAAGCTTATGTTTGTGTATTTGGGAAATGGTCTAGTTCCATCGAGGTCAGGCCGCGGCCTGAGGACCTTTTATTCCCTAACACCGCTCCCCACTGTGCGAGCTGGCTGCTCTGCAGGAGGGGGCTGACCTTGTCTGAGGACCTGACCCCCTGGAGGAAGGGAGGAGACTCCCCTTTGTGATTCTGTGGCTAAGCTCTGCCATAGTCTGAGATGCACCCAACCAGGTCTCCAGTGAGAGCAAACAATAAAAAAATAAATAACAAAGGAAAGAAGAGGATGACTCAGCTGGAGCCCTACCTCAGAACCAGGACCTAAGATTTCAGGGTTTGGGGGAACCTGGAAGCCCTCTGAGACCCGCATCCCAGGATGGTGGTTTGGGAACAGCGACTACAAGTGTCAGTCATGACACCCAAGAGCAAGGCCCTACAGTGGGTAGGTGTCTCCTGAGCCACGGGAGAAGCCACGGATACCTGGTCATTACACCTCTCAGGGACCAAGGGGCAAGGCCGGTCTGCGCCCCTGCAACCGCCTCTTATGTGTGTGAAAATTGTTCCTTCTCCCCACACCCCACCTGCCCCGTCCCTGCATGCCCTCCGAAATTCAACTCAAGAGCAGTGTGGCCATTCAAGGCTACTCCAGCTCCTTCCTCTGCCACCAAATTCCGAGGTCCCTTGATCCCAATAACCACGCAATACGGTCATTAGTTGTCAGTGAGTCTGTTTCCCCCACTCAACTGCAAGCCAGAGCTTCAGGGCGCTCTTCATAGGCAGAATAAATCCATGATTTGATTGACATTTTATGGAATCGAACGTAGCTTTTCATTTTAAAGAACTGATTGATACCACACTAGGTTCAACTACCCCTTTGCTTCCAGCCAGATGCGCCACGCCTCTGAGCCAGTGGACGGATCCCAGCAGGCTCGCCTGAGTGGGAATGTGCACACTGTCTGTGGGAACAGTGACCCTGCGGGGACCGAGAGCGTGCCTTCCCCACGCAGACGACGATTGTGTTTATTAGATGCCTGTTGCGTGTCGGGCTGTGGGGAGGGGGAGGGTCAAAAGCCTGCAAGATTCCCTGAGGACACAGGTGCTGATGAGCAAAGGGGCCGCCCAGCGACACCGAGCTGGTAAGGGACAGAGAGGGGCGGTCACTTCAGCTCTGACCACGTGCCATCGCTGAGTAGATGAGGCTTTCTCGCGGCTCTCCCTCGGGAGATGCTGTCAGATCCTTGAGAAACCCCTGGAGAGCGAACGTCCTCGCTGGAGGTTCGGCTCTGTGGACGAGCGGCATCACCTGAGCCTGGTGTTCGAGTCGAGACCTTCCAGGTGTTTCCGTTTGCTCCCTTCCAAGCTGCCTCCCTGCTCTGAGCCACCGCGGTCCCCGGCGCCCCTCACCCAGGGCCTCTCCCTTCTGCACCAGCGGCTATGAACTCTCTGGGCAATCCTGCCCTGCCCTGGAAGCGTGGAGTGGGAAGGTCACAGCCCACTTCCCCTTCCCTCCTGCCGCCGGGAACGCATTTCCCAGGCCCCAGGCTTCCTTCCCCTCCAGGACCAGCAGCACCTTTTCAAAGAAAGGGCTGCATGTGAGCACCAGAAAGCACCCATTCTTGCAGGAAGAAACCAGGCCTTGGCCCCATGCGTCGGGGCGGGTCTGCCCTCATCCAGGACAGAGGTGCAATTTTCATGTCTCTCACGCTCCTGGGGTCTCAGTTTCCCCTCCTGTAACGCGAGGAAATGTTCTAATGCAAAGACAGACACGTAGCAGGGTCATCCTGAACGTTCTTCAGCTTCCTCACCCTGGGCGACCGATGCCAACGAGGAAAATACGTAACTTTCTTTCTCAAAGTTCTGACGCCGTGGGAGAGCCCCCCCTCGATCGACGTGTACCCTGCTGGGGGCCCTCGCAACGGACGGGAGCATTTCTGTGGAAAATAGTTCAAACAGGGTTTTCAGTGACCACAAAGGCGTCCTAAGAGCTTGTCTATAAATTCTTTTCTCTGAGATCTCCTCTGCGCTCGGAACATCACTGGCGTGTTGGTAAGGAAGATCCCTTCTTTCTCCAGCGGTGAAACCAGTCAGAGTTAATCCTTAGGCAGGGCAAAAATGAACCGGACCCCAGATCAAACTGTTCCGCCCCGGGCTGTTCAGCTCACGCACGAGCACCTGCGACCTAGAAGAATATATGCAGAGTACGCAGAAGGCTAGAAAGCTTGAATTCTTCTACTTTACAATAGAAGCACCGAATTGCACGTAAAATCCGATCTCACCACCTTTGCCCTCCAACTCCAAGCCAGCCACGCACGATCGGGGAGACCAGGAGCTCCACCAGCACCGCGCCCGGGCTCGTGTGTGGACCGCGCCGGTCGGAGGGAAGGTCAGGCCCTGCGTGGACCTGCGTGGACCTGCATCCTCATCACCAGTCACAGCTGACACTGGTATTGGCAGCAAAGTGGCGTGCGTGCCACCCGGGTCTGCCTCCCCTGCAGCGCGGGCGGAGCCCACTCCTGTTTATAGCAAAGTTCTGAGACAAAGCGGCTGTGTGACCAACACCCGGGTGGTCCCACCCAGGACACATCCTTCCTGAAGGCCCAGCCGGGGACACAGCACCACACCACGCCTCTCCACAAGGCAACATGGGTGGGGGGGGGTCCTCTCCCACGGGCGGAGCCCGCTGCTTTCTGACACCTTCGTTCTGCTCTGCGCTGTTTCAGAAAACGGAATTATCCGATCTGACTGCCTGGAGCTGAGCTCTGGATTTTATTCCAGCTGTTTCCAGGGGGGTCGTTTTGTTTGTGTGTCTATTTGAGGGTGGAAAGGGGAAAAGGACAGAACAGGGAGAGGGAATTAGAGAGAGGGAACTAGAGAGAGCATTCCCCTGTTGGGGCTTCAGTTAATTCGGGGCCTGGACGTTCTGAAGAAAGAGGCCTCCGGTCTCCCAATCCCTAGTGGCTGTGAGTGGCCTCGGACTCACGTGAGGGCAGGTTACACATGGAAGATCACGCCCAGGTAGAACACGTGCATGCACGCACGCGCACTCGTTCTTGCTGAAACTTCGGGGGTGCGCAGCACATTTTAATTTAGGAGAAAAAGATGTAAGCATTTCACCTAAAGGGGTGCAATTTTTCAGGTTAGTCACTAGCGTGAACATGACCACTGGTTACCACAGCCCTGGCGTTTCTCGCTCTGCTGTCTCCTGGGTTTAAAAGCACGGACTAGCACTTCGGTAAGAAAAGCAGATTTCCTGACCCCCAAAGCAGGAAGGCAACCCTTTCAACTTGGCCTGAGGAGACGCTAATCCTTCACAGCCACAAACAGAGAGCTCCCCATGAGCCAGCATTGCACTTGGCTCCCACGGGAGACGGCAGAGTCTGGCCACTGCCCCCAAGTGCCCCTGTCCCATGGCGGGGGGTGCGGGTGTGGAATTACCTTTAGTGCCAAGGACAGTGTTCTAAGCTCTGGAGCCCGGGAGAGAAGGCGCCCACCCTGCCTGGCGTGGCCAACCTTGAAGAGACGGAGGGGTCTCGCAAGCAGGCACAAGGTGTGCCAAAGGCTTAGAAGGGTGCAGTGTGTTCTGGGCAACAGGGCCCCTGGCAGCTGCAGGTAAACCAGAGCACACAGTAGGTGTTGTGGTGCGTCTCCCTCAGGTCCAACGAGGGCTGCAGAGTCAGGCGAGATACACGCAGGAAGAGGTGGATTCCAAGGCATTAGCTTATGGGCTGGCGGGGCTGGTGAGGCAAGTCTGAAGTGCGCAGGCAGAGGTCAGGGAGAGAAGGCCGTGGGCAGGAATCTGTAATAGCACCGGCTCATCAAGAAACACCCCCCCCAACCACCACAAATTTAGGTCTTCAACAGTAGGTCCTAGCTAGCTAGATAGCATAGCTTGACTTAGGAAAGAATTAATTCACCATCTGGAGCCCCAGGGGCTAACACCACCTCCAGAGATTAAGGACACCTCTGCTCATGACTTTTTTTTGCCATGGAGTTAGGTTTCTCCTGACTTTTCTCTAGCGGTAAATTTAATTGAAGCAATAGATACAGCAGCTGATACCTGATATTAAAAGAAGAGCCCCACCAGGTTGGCTCCGCTAAAGGGTTGTATTTTACAAAACCTACAACCAGAAAACACTGGCTTCGCCTTTTGTACTACAGATGCGATGGAATTAAAGGATTCAGGCTCGCAAAGCCTTCATGAATAATTTAGAATCCTCAGCTCCCAGCAAACACGCGCCCTGCTCTCGGTCTGCCAGTGTCGCACTGACATTTGAAGAAGGTTTAATGGTGCTGAGTGTTTCCTAATTCAGGATCATCTTCAGCCGGCACGCGCACGCGCACGCACACACACACACGCACACACTTTCTTCAGCTGGTCCGTGCCACCTCCCCGTCAACCTGAGGACAGGAGAAAGGGCCTCCGTTGCCGCACACGGCAATGACAAGGCACGATGGACAAGGATCACGTGTCCGATAAGATCTGCACCCCCACCTACAAGGAAGCTGTGGGACAGTGCACAGCCCACGTTGGAGGAACAATGTGGACACCATTGGGGGAGACTTAAAACTCTGAAGAAATATTGAATACTTACCCCTGGAAACTCTGAATTTTCCTCCCAAGGTCATGAAGCTCCTCAGACAACACAGTGACCCTCCAAAGGCAGGTCCTCATGGGACCCAGAGTAAAGGGCCCCTCAGCCTGGACCACTGGAGGAAAAGAGGGGGTTCCGGGCCGGCAGGGTGTGTCCCCGCGCCCAGCCTGGCCGTGGGCTCCCACCAGCCCCCAGCTATGGAGGGTCTGGGAGTTCACACCAGACTTGTGCAACGTGTGGTCTAATGTTACACAGGGGCCCCGTTATCATGATGTCGGTGCAGGAAGAAGAGCCAGCTCGCTGCAGCCGTGTAAAGCAGAAACCGGTCTCTCGCAGTGATGGAAACCAGTTGACTGGGGTTTGTCTTGGACTGAAAATCATAGAAGCGCACTTGTTTTGTTTGCATTCAACACCACTCCCGGGTATTATTAAACCACACACTGCAAGCATTGGTGGGGGAGATGTCCCAACACAACATCTCACATTCTACAATCAGCTTCCTTGGGGCAGTCAAAAGGGGCTCGGCTTTGCAAAGAAAAATACCACAGCTCTTCCTCGAGGCTTCCAAGCGTCCCCCCTGGTACTTTCGAACACCATGCCACCGCCCTGGCCAACTTCCACTCTGCATCTGAGAGCTGGAACGGCCTCTCTGAGCCTCACTTGCCAAGGGCTTTCCGCAAGATTTGAACTTCATCAGCTTCATAGAACCCTGCCTCCATGGCAAGATCCACACACAATTCCGCTTTGCGAATGTCGCGCATCCATTTGCGTAGCAACATCTGATGTCACGGAACCAGTGATGAGAGAGAAAGTGGGGTTCCGTGAGAAGTGGCCATTCTTCTATTGATTGGCGACTTCTCAGGTTCTGACAACTGTTACTTCTCTCTAAGCAGACTTGTAACTAAGGAGACCGGGTCCATGACAGCAGACACCAGCAGCCTCCCATTGTGACACTCCCCCACAGATTGGCCCTTTTCTGATCCTGTGGGGACCCGCCCTAGGGAAGCTCTGGAACGATTACTGTCCACTAATGGGATCAGGCCAACGTCACCCAGTTCCTCCAGCACCTTCCCTTTCTGCTAAAAAAACCAACGGCGTAGACTCAAGAGCATGCAAACACAAACTATGAGAATGCTATACATAAAATCCATGGTTAATTTTTTTAATTTGAGTATAGTTTGTATACAGTATCTTCTACTGGTTATATTAGTTTCAGGAATGTAACATAGCGAGTCAACGTGTTTATAGCTTCCAGTGTGATCACCCCACTAATTCGAGTCGTCATCTGTCACCTCGCAGGCTCACCGTGACGTTACTGACTATATTCACCGTCGTCGTCCCTCTGCCACCCCCTCTTCTCTGGCCATCCACCCTTTGGTCTCCACACCTAGGAGTCTGTTTCTGTTCTGTTTTGTTTGTTCATTTGTTTTGTTTTTGCTTTTATAGTCCACATGTAAGTAAAACCACGTGGTATTTGTCTTTCTCTGTCTGACTTACTTCACTTAGCATAATAATATAACTAGCCTGGCAAAAATTCAAAGGAAATTCTGATATCAAAAACGATGATGCTAAATAAAGCTGGAAAGCAAAGACTAAGGCTGGAAGGAGCGGCAGTCGGCTCACCTGGGGGGGCGGTGCAGGGAAAACGGGGAAGCGGGTTGAGGCCATCAGGTCACGAGCACCAGGACCCCGAGCAAACAGCGCCACAAGGAGGAGACCTACGATAAGACGGCTGCAGTGTTGGCCCTGAAGGAGGGGCGGGCTTTCCACTCCGAGGATTTCTGACCACAGGCCACGCACGGGCCCGCCCTGTGCCAGGGTCCAGAGCCGTGCTGCCCCGTGACATCGAGTGTTCACGTCCACAGGCACCGGGCAAACACACGAACACGGGCCTCAGCAAGTCCCGAGCACAATTTTCCGAGTGGCGTCTTGCCCAGCTCAGCATCAGGCAATCCACGCAGCACGCAAGCCACCGCCAGGCAGGATCAGCAGAAGGAGTAAACACCGAAAGCAAATCCGCAAGAATAGACTTTAGAATGATTAAAAAGAAAATGTAAAACACACACGTCTAGTGTGTTCCAAGAAATTTAAAGTCACATCACAGTCATGATGTGAAATACTGAAAATCATTACAATTTGAAAAAACAAATGGACTAAAATTAGAAAATACATAAAATAAAATTTAGTAAATAAAAAAATAACAAAGTTAGCAATGCAAAGGATGAGTTAAAACAGATTATACATCTTGGATGAGAGAATTAGTGAACTGGAGGATATATCTGAAAAAATATGTCAGACTGAATCTCAGAACTATAAAGAGGAAAAGGAAATAGTAACAAGAAGTTGGGAAATATGATAATAGAGTCAATCATCCCATCTAATTAAAGTTTCTAAAGGAGATAATACAATGGAGAAGCAAGAAATATTCGGAGAGATAATAACTTAGAATTTTCTAAATTAATGATAGATCTATAAATCTTCAGGTTCAGGGGACCCAAAAAATCCAAGTAGGAAAATGAATAAAATAAATGCTAAAATACTGCAGAATAATAGTACATTAGTTGGAAACGGTACGATTGGAATTCAGACCATCTAAGTTTCCGTATTCTCTAAGAGGAAGATAAATATATTGATTAACTTTCCATTTTTTAACAAATACATTTTTATTTTTTAGAGAACTGCTATATGATATTCCAAGTAGCAGAGGGAAAAAATTGTGTGATTAGGAAGGAAAAGGAAAAAAATCACAGTCAATCTGAAAGTAAGCAATAAGGAAAAAGAAAAGCCAGAACAAATAGAAAGCACATAAGACATTAGAAATGAACAAAATATACCAATAGAAACAATAAATATAAATGGCTTAAACTCATCCGTTAATAGGCACAGACAGTCGGGCTGCACGTTCTCTTTAAAAATGAGACATACAGTGGACTGGCGACACGCCTAAGACAGAAAGACTCAAGAAGGTTGAAAATTAAAAGATACACACAGAAAATACTCACCAAACCAGAGTTGACATTAATAATAGAAAAATATTCTTAAAAGCACTAAACATTAGTAGAGATAATTGAGGTCATGAGACCATAATAAAATGATCAATTTTGTTATCATTTCTATTAGAACAGAAAAATCTTAAACTTGTATGCATCTATTAATATAATTTCAAAATATAGTTTTTAAATGGCAGAACTTCAAGAGTAACTGAAAAATCTCTAATATAGAGAAAGATTTTAACATACTTCTCTAAATAATCAACAGACC
The DNA here is from genome assembly GCA_004027475.1 of Anoura caudifer. Classification (NCBI taxonomy): domain Eukaryota; kingdom Metazoa; phylum Chordata; class Mammalia; order Chiroptera; family Phyllostomidae; genus Anoura; species Anoura caudifer. Next base: position 168,431 of record PVKU01001540.1, on the reverse strand, counting down.
AAGCAATTTAAAAATCAGAAAAAAATATAGAATATTTAAACAACATAATTAACTATCCTGACTTGCTACCTAAAATTCTTTTCAAGCATACATGGGCTATTTTTAAACATTGACCATATCCTTGGCTGTAAACCAAACTTCAACACAACTCTAAAAATTGTTGATATGAAGCCCACATTCTCTAGCCCGGTACAAATAGAAATCAATAACAACAAAGATTTTTTAACACTCCTTTCATGAGTAAAGTTTTAAACGCCTTATTAAATAGCTTTAGTTCACAGAAGAAACCGTAATGGAAATTTAAAAAATACCCTGAACTAAACCATCATGAATATATATCACATATCAAAACTCACATGTTGCAGCTATAAACTACTAAAGAGAAATGTGTGGGTTTAAATGCTTATTTTAGAAAAAAAAAGTCTTTAAAAAACTGAAAATTAATGAACTAAATATACAACTTAAGTAATTTATACTCTTATAAATAACAACAAAATAAAAGTGTTTAAAATGCAGAAAGGAAGGAATAGTAAAAATAACAGCAAAAATGGCCACATTAAAGAATGAAGATACACAAAAAGGGAATTAAGTGAAACTCACTCCCCGGGTGTGGGTGCCCAGGGAAGTAAGAAAACGGCCTTTCTGCGAGAAATGGCGAGTGAGCCTCTGCCCGCTCTTCCCGCGGGGTCTACGGCTAAGGGCGTATCACAAGGTCGAAAGGAGCCCGCAGCCTCTCAGAGAGTTTGCTCCTTGCTGCTCTGTCTGCCTGGTTTAATGATTCCTTCAGCAAGCATCTTCCTCCTGGCTGCAGCCTACCAACTACTGTGCTCAGTGCCGGTACACAAACCGAACAAGGGCAGTGCCTGTCCGCACAGGCACCTCGCCACCGGTACCTCCTCACCCCGGCAGCTGCCCGACGGCAGCAGCAAGGTGGTCTTTCGTTGCCCCATTAGTCAGCCATCGTGCTGCACGGGATGGTGTTTCTCCAGAAAAACCTGCCTCCAGCAGGACCGCGGCGGGGGTTGCTAACCCTGTTTTATCTCCGCCGAGAACGCTGCAGCCCGAGGCCGGCACACCAAACCAGATGTCGGGGAAACCATCCTGACCCGCTCTGTCATCAATAAGAAGACTAATGATCTGTTTGAAACCAACTCTCTGAGCAAAGATGCCGTCTTTCTCTTCTAAAACTCATCAAGGCCAAGAGGAAACCTGCCTCCACAGCAGACTGGCCACGGCAGGACCAGCTGCGAGGGAGGGTCCTGACGCAGCCACGCGCGGAGCCCACCGCGGGCGCCCACACCCGGCGCCCGCTGAGCACCCGAGGCACGTCTGGCGCTCCCCACTGGGACTCGGACGCTCAGGCGGAGGGCCTTTTGCCCAGGAATTACCAATCGATCCAACTGAATTTGATTCTCAAGCCACCACACACACTGTCCCCTGAGCCGTGAGGGTGGCCCTTTTGTGACCGAAACCAGGCCCGTGCATCCGGAGCCTGGCTGTCTCGTGAGAAAACTCGGACCGTCATGGGGGCAGGTTGTGTTAAGGGTGTTTTCCAAAACTAACCACAGACACTTTGGTGCTGCCCAGCTTTGCCTGCATTATAAATAAACAAAATTAATTGCTCGGTAACAGTTCAGTGCAATGTTTATATTTTATCTAAGTATTCATCGCCCCAGGGAGAGGGCCAGGGACCTGAGCTGTCAGCTGCTGGGTGGGTGCAGGGCATAGAGCCGCTGTCACCTGGGATGGCCCAGCCTCACAGTTTCACGTGTAATAACTAATATGTAAATAATATGTTATACGTCATACGTTAATATATACCAATCACATATAAAAACTCTTTAAAATACATCATGAATGTGTGACTATATATTATGTAATACATAAGGGGTAGGAGTATCCAAAGCCACTTCAACAACAGACAAGTTGGCAGGAGGTGGACGCTGGGAGCTGAGAGGGTTCCAGGCTGTTCGAACACCCGTGTGCCCTGGGCCAGGCTGTTACGTCCACTTGCCCAGACTGACACTCGCACTGACTGGCCCCGGCCTCGAGTCGTCTAAGAACACTTTCTGATCAGTTACACTAACTGATGGGTCGTAGCAGCCATAGGAAAAACAACAATAAAAAAAAGAAAGCGAGAACAGAGCTCTTACCGACCCACCAGGAACGACCCTGCGGGGCCACAACGCTACACTTCCTCAACGACATCTGCCATAAACCTGTCTCATTCCCCGCGTTGAAGACCACCTCCGTCTTCGACAACGTTAACACAGCACCGTTCTCCGAGAGACAGGAAGTGCTGTTGGCTCAACGTCACGGCCGCACCCCGTCCCGCAATACAGCTGGCACTGCCCTATCGCCCTCTGTGCCTGTACCAATTGTCACATTCTCACCGCCATGTTCAGCTGGAGGAGCAAATGGAGAACTCGGAGATCAGATTCCTCTGTAGAATCCCAACTTGCCGCCTCCAAATCTTTGGCTCCCCGTTTTCTCTCCACCAGAGCCCTTCCTCCTCCGTCCCTCAGTGGTGATCACGCGTGCACACTCACGCTCTCACACACACATGTGCACACCCCCACGTGCCCGCCTTCCCGGGTTGCGGTAGACCTCGGTGGCTGGTGCCGCGCGTTTTCTTCGCACACCTGCAGGCCCGGGAGCTCAAGGCTTAGCTGGAGATCAGGAGTAAAAATCACCACGTTCGAGCGACAGCACGGGATTTTGCGAGGCCTCAGATACAATATTAATTATTTACCGAAAAATGAGTTGCACCTGCATTCCAACGTAACCGTATCAAATAAAATTTATAGCATGCAGGTGATTTCAACTCCTTTATCACATATTTGTTTCTTAAAACAACCCTTTTAAAAGAGGCTCCCTCAGGCCATAAATCCTTATGTTTAACTTAACTCCCATTTTCCATCCTAACCAGGCTCCTCGGTAATAAAACCAAAACTCATCTGACATGTTTGTAGAGCACTTTATCCAAAGGGTCCCAGAGGCTTATAGATTTCACTCTATTGGAGGGAAGGGAGTAAATTATTGACTTCACAGAAAGCTGCGAATAACATTTCCTGGCTGCTCCAATCACCCCCTCTAACAGGAGCCTGGCGAAGCTCCGGCAGCTGCGTGGGGCCAGCGTCCACCCGCAAGCCTGCGGGGGCCCGGAGAGGCGAGATGGACTGCCCCGTGCCTCACCTCCGTCCATCTTCCTGGCCTCCAGTCACAAAGTGTTTTCCTTCTTGTCACTCTGGTTTTTACTTACTCACCACGTCAAAATGTGGAAATGGAAAATGAGAACACTTCATAGCCGATACACAAACTGGCCCCCTGTCACCATGAAGTGTTAACATCATTCCCACGCGCACACCTCCACTCCATCTTGAAAGCCTCCTCCTGCCGTTCAGACCCAACAGGAAAAGCAGTCTCCTAACCTGCAGGCCATTCCTGGTCGCCTAGGGACGCAAGTGGTCAAAGGAAGCAGAGGTGGACCGGACTTACACAGGGCCTGGAAACAGACAATATCTACACTTATGAGTGGCAGCAGCCACGAGCAAAACATCCCCGAGACCCTAAAGAGGACAAACAGAACCACAAGAGATTGCCAGCGAGAGCCCAACACTTCTTCAGGACAGATGATGCTTCTTTTCAAAGCTGCAACAAGAACCGCCCCATTTCCCATTTTTGCTCAAGGAAAATAATGGTGCGAGGAAATGCATCCTTTGACTGGGTTGTTTCCTGGAAGATGAACCGGTAACCTCCCTAGACAGAGTAAATCCACCACCATGGATCAAGCACCTACGACACCCCGAGCCCATGCAGATCTGCGCAGGACCCACTGGGCTGAGCTTCACATTTTCTACCGTTGACCTAAACCTACACGAGCAGTCCCTTGGAAGAGCTAACCTCAGGACATTTGACTTCTCGCTGGAAACATACCCCCCCCCAATATTCTTTTTGATGTTAACATTACTTACAGCATAGTAATAAAATACATGCAGAACAGCAAATAAACCACTTTGCAGATTACAAATCAATGCACTAAACGTTTCAGCACCACCCTAGTGTCCAATCAATCCAAGAGCGGCTTATGGCTGAGCATGTGCCAAATCAATAAAAAAATACACCTTAAGAACACCTATAAAATAGAACACTATGGAGCAGACACGGCAGGACTACAAGAAGCAATTACACTGTACAATTATGGTGCATAATACCAGGAGCAAGCAGTTATCTTAACTGCCCATGAAAATTACGCGATGTTTAAAGCTAACTTGCTTCCCATTACATCTTTCTCAAGGAAAAGCCAATATTAGGAAGTGTATTTATAGTCCTTTACCCAGGTATTCTGGCACTGTCACCAAAATTGAAATTACCAGTGCTAAATAGGACTCACGGCGGGATTCAAAGATTGCGTTCAAACCACGAGCCCCTCCGGGTTCCCGGCAGGACACTGCCTGAGGCTGTAGAATCACCAGGTCCCGGTGCTTGCAGAGGCCATCTGTGCTTCTGCGCCCGCAGAGCGGCACCCCGTGGTGGATCCCGTCACACGTCTCTGCCCCGCCCTGGCACGTGTGAGACGGGAGCAGGACTTCACCCGCCGTGCATGCCATCGACCCTGCGCCTGCCCTCCGCTGTGACTTCCTCCTGCCAGAGAGTCCCAGTGTCTCGGGACCCCCCTCAGCACCTGGAAGGACTTCCCTTCGGCAGTGGCAGCCCCGAACAACAGCTGGTCCGGCCAAGGACAGGAACAGACAGGGGAGAGGAAGAGAAGAGAAGAAATGAAAGGAAGGAATATAGGAGAAAACCAAGACGTGAGGAGGAAGGAAGGGAAGTGAAAGATGGCCCAGTCGTCTGAAAGGGGCGTTGACCTGCCCTGGCAGGTGCTCTGAGCCCCGTAAACCCAAGCATTTCCCCAACCCCCACTCCAAGGTCCCTACCCGATAGTGTGAGGTGTGAACGGCCAGGCTCAAGTCCTGAGGGCCGTCCCTTTAAAAGGGCCAGGCCTAGCACATCTGAAACAAATGCAAAATAAGCGTGCATGGAGACTGTAACTGGAAAATAAAATGGAAATCAAAAGGCCATGGCCACACAGAAAAGTGGATGGATGACTTGTAAGGCTAAATACTGCGTGAAGAACACATGGAAGGAAACGGTTCGGTATAACCTGAACAAAACAATTCCCAGAGGGAAAGGACCCCTGTCCTCAGATAAACAGGCATCACGTAAAAAAGAGAAATGAGACCCTCTCCAAGGACCACAGCCAGGACAGCAGGCGCTACGGGGAGAAACCATTTTCAGTGTAAGGGATGATTCTCTAACCACTGGGCCCGCGTTCAGGAACAGGTCACCACAGGTCCCAGGGAGTGCCTGTCACCAACAGTGGCCAAGACCACACAGACACCTGAAGGACAGACAAGCAGAAGGGACCCTCACCCTCAGAGGAGAAGGAGCCCCGTGACCTCCACGGGCCCTTACACTGCAGTGCCTTGAAGGATTGGTGCCCTGTGCATGTCAGTGGCCTGCGCAACTCACTCATGACTTCAAAGGGGGCGGAGAGAGTGACCGTCCTGGGGCCCAGGAGCAGAAGGGGGTGGCAGCCCGAGGGGCCGCCGCCCAGACAGAGGGAGTCTGATTTAAGTGGTCCAGAGCACGCGTGCAGCCGAGAGCCCCTGACTGGGGAGCGGGGTGGGTGTCCTGGACGGCCTCCGGGGATGTACCCTGATGCTGACTAGGGTCAGAAGGGACTAGACCAGGGATTTGCAACAGAAGTGCCTGATCTCACTAAAGAAGCACAGTGCCCCACCCCCAGTGAAGTCCCCTGAGTGGACTGCAGTTTCTGGGGGAACTACTGAGCCAATGGCCTCCTAAGGCTCCCTCCCACCCGGTGTCCCCCATGTCTTCCATTATGGCTGCCTGTGAACTTGGACTTTGAATGACCTTCTGGCCCAAAGTGCTCACGCCAAGTCCCTCGGAGCATTGTGGCATCCCTGCCCCTGGCTCTTCGCAGTCCTCACATCTACTTCTCTGGTCCAGGGACAGCTGGGAGAGGGCAGAGCCGCATGAGCAGGGCAAAGCGGGCACTCCAGTCCAGCCCCAGCCTTTCCAACCTGCAACTTCTCAGGCCTGCTAGCATTTCTCGGGGCAAACATCTTCAAGGAAATCATCCCAGGGAGACAGCTGCCTCGTTAGGGTGTGTCGTTAACTGAGAAAAGGGCAAAGTCTGTAAAGCATCATTATCCTTTCTTCCTGAAGGCGGCTAGAATTTCAATCTTCTCCAAGGAAACGTGGACCCATCAGGTTGCTTTAGAAATGAACAGTCTTTGCAGTTCCTGCAGCGCCACAGTCTCCCCGTCATGGCTGGCATGCTGGGGGGCCCTGGAGAAAGCAGCTGGGACCTCGTCCTCATCAGAGGCAGCGCCGGCAGCCCCTGCTCGGTCTGTCTCAGCTTCAGGGGCAGGAGATGATCTGCAAGCAGCCAAGGCAATTACCATCCAGCAGGGTCCAATTGTTTTCAATTAAAAGCTTTACTGCAGTCTTCAGTTTCCAATACCGCGGCGGCCATCTGCTTCGCTGACGGTCTCCCAGCCAAGAGCCCAGGCCGCGTCGAGTGCCATTAACTCCGGAGAACTATTTTCCTCCCCAAATGAAGGCTCTCAATCGTCCATGGAAAGCATGGGAAGGGCCTGGCGCATCTTCGGTGACCCAGGGAACACTGTTGTACAGGGCTCAGAAGGTCGCTCCCGGGAAAGACGAGCCTTTCCTCTTGCTGCCAGAGGTACTCCACAATTGTCTTAATTCTCGGCTCTACGTCGAGCGGGGCCACTCGGCGTGCACCGCTCCGCTGCCCGCTGCCCATCCCCCTCCGGAGGTAATGGCGCTCCGATAAAACGTCTCCAAACTACACTTTCATCAGAGGCATCGTCGTTTTGGTGGAGACGTTTTTTATCTTTCATATTCAGTACCGACCCAACTCTGCAGAGTTCACTATGACCCAAGATCCAGGTGGAGTAAGTTGCACACAGCCACCCAGGTGACCCAGCAGGAGCTAATGGAAGGAATGTTCGCCGCGTTTGTAACTTAGAGCCTGGACTCCATTTGCGAGGTCACAAAGGCATTAGGCGTTAACTTGGGTGCTTTAAGGACCTAGGAGGGGAGGCATCCCAAGGGCTAGACTTGGAGTTTCCAGCATAAGCTCAGCCCATTCCCGGTGCTTATGCTGGAAACTGGCTCCACAAAAGCCATTGGCCCAGCTCCACGCCCCTCGCCTCCCTCTGCAACAGCAGTTCTTCTGCAGCTCCAGGGGTGTGGGCCCCAGCCCTGGCCCATGAGAGGGACGTGCAAATCCCAAAGAGGGGTCCCGTCCCTAATAAAACAGCAAAGCCTTGCGAAGAGACAACACCAGGCCCTTTGGATCCCGTTCCCCTTGCCTTTCCTCTGCGTGGATCCTGGACAGGAGCCTGAGGGCCAGCAGGCGTGAAGACAAAGGCACCAGCCCTGGAGATGGTCGTACAAGATTCAGAAGGAGCCCGAGTCCCGCGTGACTGACACAGGCCCGGCCGAGACTGCTGGCACCCGACTTGGGGTCCACGAGACAGAAAATCCCCAGGCTGTGTCCGACCTGCCACTAGACTTTGCTGCCACTTGGGGGGAAGCACATTCCTAGCTAATCGAGCGATCAGAACAAGAAAACAGCCACAGAAGGTCTTGAGAAAACCAGAGGGCCCCTCCGTCCCGGGTTCAGACCAAGAAAGTAGTTCCATAATGAAGCACCAAGTTTAACCTCTTGATTCTCAACATTGTAAGGAAAAAAAAATTCTTGAAGATCATTAACCAAACCAAAAGAATTTTAAATGCAAAATTAGAAGTCCAAGGATAAGAGCTCATGCTATTTTCCCAATATTGCTGGCTTCTATTCTTCCTGGACCATGATAAGATTATGCTTCTGTGCGCCTTTGACACGAGACAAAACCATGTGACTTTCTTCCGCCACTTTAAGAATCAATGTTCTCTCTCTTTCTGAGGTGATGGGGAAGCGCAGGTCAAAACGGAGCATCCAGTCCACCTGGGTTCCCGAAGGTCTACCATGAGGGGCACCCCCTGCTGACCCACCCCGGAAATGCAGCCTGAATGAAGAATAAACCTGCGCTGGGAGCTCCGCGGAGAAGCCGCTCGCGCCTTGTTGCAGCAACACACAACCCGCCCCGCGAGACTGCCCCTCTGAGCTCACGCACATCTAGATGATGCAGGAATGTCAAGCTGGAGAAAAGGACCTACAAAAAGATGGAAATTCTTGCTTAGGGACTTTTAAGCACATATGCCAAGGAATGCCTGGACAAGCGGAGGACCACGGCAGCGGTGCCCACACTTCCTTGCGCATCGCCGTCACTCGGAGGCTCCAATACCCTGACAGCCTGCTCAGCACCCCACGCAAGTTAAATCCCAGCAGCTCAGGTGGGAGCCACGCGTGGGACTGTTGTAAAGATCCCCGATGTTTCCACATGCCAGAAAGCTTAGGAAGCATCCTGTTATTATCTTTTTCCTTAACTAAAAAAAAAAACAGTCAATTTTGTTAAGCATAAAAATATTTACTGCAAGGAAAGCGAAGAACGGTGGCTGGCCATGCTGGAAAGGCTGTTACTGAGCCGCAGACCTAATGGGAAGGCAGATCCCTGTCTGTCCATCCACCTGGCCCAGAGGAAAGGGAGGAGGCCCCGCCCCCAAACACTCCTGGGAGGCAGGCTTAGGACCCCCACGGTCGGCGGCTTCAGCCAGCTAATGGCATCTGAGAGTCGACTTTTCAGCCAAATAAGACAGCATCTTTCTCAAGGACACAGACTGCCCACTTTCTGAACGACTTCTCCCCAGACTCTCTGGCCTGGATCACCCGCCGAGAGGCCGGTGCCCCCCTATTTCGGGCCCCCGTCTGGGCCGCTGAAAGGAGAGGGCAGCCTGCACTCTGCAGCCCACAGCGAGCCGGGACACAGAGCCCTCCCCAGTCTGCCCTCTGCCCACGCCCTCCTGCAGGGAAGTCCCGTTAGGAATCTCATCGTCTTGCATTGCCCCTTCTAGAAGGGAACAAGGTAAGACAGCGCGCATTTTTAAGTTCCTCATGCGCAACTCGGCACCTGAAATACCTCCTACTCCTTACAAGGCATATGACCAACCACCCTGCGACGGGCCAGCCCTACCTGGAGACGTCCCAGGGGGCGTGAGAGAGCCAGGAGCCCATCAGGCTGTGAGCCTCAGCACCCCTCTCACTAGGCCCTCTCCTGCCTCCTCTTCATGCCCCCCCCCCACCCCCTGCAGCAGGCCCTCCTGTTAGCGCCCCCCTCCCCCGCAGTTACTCAAGAACCCGTGCCGGTAGCCCAGCAGGCAGAGGCTGGCTCCTCCGCTCCTCCCATGGCTTGGCTGCTGGCCACTTCCTGTGGTTGTCAAATGAAAAGAGAAAAACTGGTGTATCCCCAATGACTTATTGTATCCCTTCCCGTATCTGACTCTCTGGCATCGGCATGATTTAAAGTCACTCGTAAATTAAGAGCCTCTTGTGAGGGCGCCGCTGCTGAGCCCAGCACCCCCGTTTTGCTGATTACAGGGAAACTTTGCCAGGACTTCCATTACCAAGAGTCATTTCCGAAAACGTAACTCCAACGACACTGACACGGAATCGTATATTAAATGAATGGAGGTTATGTATTCACCCTGTGTCCCTCTGAGCTCATTCTGATGATTAAAATGACTTCCTCTGATGTCCTGCCAGCATGCGCTGTCCCCACGACGTCAGCTTTCCCCTGACCGCCCCCAACCCCGCGGCCTCGGGCTAGGGACGCCCCCCCCCACTCCACTGTTCCCCCCAGTTTCCTCAGCTCTTGCACTTGGCCCAACCCTCGGAGGCTGCACGGCCCCGGTGGGCACCCAGGTGGTGTGGGCTTCACCCAGCTGAGGCCGGCAGAGGCGCCCCCTCCTCCCGGCTTATACCGGGGGCGGGGGAGACTCTCGCTGCGGTCAGAGGTTTGCGCGTGCGCTTTATTTTGGCCGCTTGTTTTGTTTCTTCAGGCTGGAACCGGGAAGGGGCTCCAGACTGGGACCCAGGTGGCCCGATGTTCATCCACTTTTCTGCTCCTGGCATGGTCCCAGCAACCCTGGGGCGTGAGCTGGGTGTGGGCACATCGTAACCTTTCTGACCCGCAGGGCCGCCATCCACGCAATGAGGACACCGCCAACATCTGTGCTCACAGGGCCGTTGTCAGGACCTGCGAATTGCTCTGTGGAAACATTTTGCAAAATGGAAATATATCAGCTGTTCTATTGCTAAAAGGCCATAAGAATGGACTAACCACACTAGTTCTGATCGTGAACTCACCCTTTACGAGCTGCGCGCGTGCCCTTACACGAGCTGCGTCACAGCCCGTGGCTCGTCCCTAATTCTGTTTTGAAGGTGACAGCGAGATGACGGGGAACACACACCACGGCACTCCTCAAACCTTCAGAGCCCAGTGAACAGCAGCTGCTTTTATTTTTATTGTTAATATCATTATTTCGTGACCAGGAGCAGCAGATAAAAGACTCGTCCAAGAAAAGCAAATGAGATGCCCTTCCTTTTACCCCATGAGTCTTGAGAAGAGAAGATCAGGGAGCACGCTTTTCACATTTCCAAGACGACATCGACTCGGAAATAAAGGCCAACACTTGAGAGCTCCCGAATATTGTCGCACAAATTTGGGAACGCTGAAAAAAAAAAAAAAAAAAAAAAAAAACGGGCAAGCAGCTGACCTGCTGCCGCTCAGATAGAACCAGCCGCTGAAATTGCTCTGCAATTTGTTTCATTCTTTCTGTGGAGCCAGTTCTTTTTTTAACCATCCATGTGTCCCAAATATATAATTGTGTGGCAGAACATAATAGCTCATTTGGAGTTATTGAGGCCTGTGAGCCGGTCCAGGAGGACCGCGGGGCGGGGTCAGGAGGGGAGGGGGATTGCTAGCACCAACGAGCACCCAGCGAGAGCCTGGGCAGAGGTTAATGAACGGCCAGCCGGGCACCAGTTCTCTTCCCGTGGGGGCCAGTCTTCCAAACCCCCATCGCCATCCTCCCAAAATGCAGTTGCTTTAAATCGGTGGCGCATATTCTTTCAAAAGATCAAAGCAGTTTCCACGCGGAGCATGTTAAGGGCAGAGTATAAGTGTGCACATATGTTTTATGTCATGTATGTGTTGTGTGGGGCGGGGCGCTACGTGTGTTGTGTCTCTGTGTGTGTGTGTGTCTGTCTGTCTGCCTAAAACCTGTGTGTTCCAAAATGCCAACGACTGTGCCTTGGACAGAGCAGACACTCAGCTCTTCAAGGAATAAATAAACGAGGTAGCTCCCCTCCCTAGGCCTCCCCCACCTGGCCGGTCTCTGAAAGGTGTGCACGTGTGTGCCTGTTAGGCCAGAAGGCCCTTCGTCTGCCCCCCTGACTTGGGGGTTCAGTGGAAGCGGGCAGGGCTAATCGCCTCGTCAGTACATGTGATGAACCAGTGGGTCCCGTGCAGCCTCTCTGTCACCCCCATTCCTATCTCCCTTCAGGACACACTCGCTAGGGCATTTGAGACCACGTACTCAAAATTCACTACCTATTGTTAATCCCAAGAAGCGCCAAGACTGAAGAAGCTTGGATATGCCTTAAACAGTTGTCTCCTAAGGGTCCGGAGACAGAAGAGCCTCCCACCCACCCTCCCGACTTGTCCGAGGACCCCCAGGGCCCCATTCAACAGTGAGAAGTCCATTCTGCCCGTTTAAGCCAGTTCGAACCGACCTGGGCAACCTTTCGCTTCTCGCAGTTAAAGATTGTAAAGAACCGCATGTCATCCGAAGTGTGTTCATCCACTTGAGGGACAGCCCCACCACCGCCCCCCACGGGCCGACGGAGCACAGGGCTGATGCTCCAGTGTCTGCACTGGCCGTCCTGATAACTTTCTCATGACACCCCATTCTCACCTTCCAAAGACTCACATCTCTGAAAGAACGGCTTCATGGGGAATCTGTCTTCTCCCTGGAATTCCAGGAGCCTTGAGAGGCTCCCAGGATGGTGTAGAGCCACCACCTCAGGGAGATTTCATGTTGAATGTTGGACTCTAAGTAATTGCAGCTGAAACTTCGATTCTGGGATCTCACTTCCAAGATCCTTCGTTCTCCAGGCTGCATTCCAGGGCCAGTCCGAGCCCACCCGTCCTGACCCCTTAGTCCCCACTTCCCCAGGAAGCTGGGCAAACACTGCACGGACTGCTTTCTGGGGGTTACTGCTTCCTTCCTGTCGTGGGAAAGAAGCCACCGTGTTGCCCAGAGGGGACGAGGGTCTGGGCCGGGCGGAGGAGCTCAGGGTCCGAGGCCACCGAGTAGCAGCCTCACGTCCAGGCTGGCCCGCCAGTCCCTAGTGCAGAGGGAAGGTGACTTCAGGGAGAGAGGGGCTGTCTCCAGCCAGGGGCAGGGACTGGGGACCCCGTGGGAGTGCGAGGAGCACCCGAGACGCTCCGCCAGGGAGCAAATGGAGCGGATGGGGGGACAAAGGGAAGTCGCCCTGGTGCAGGGACCGTGGAGCGACCCTGCTCTTCCCTCAGAGTAGCCCTGCGTGGACTGAATCCAACCGGGGTCTCGAAGTGGTTCCACTATCAGGATGGCACCTCCGTAGAACCCTCCTTCCCCTCTGCCAGCCCCTCCCTGCTTGGGCCTCGCCCTCAGTGTCCTCAACCTCCTCCCCCACCCCCAGCCCCCGAAAAAGGGTTGGCAGCCCTCTGTGACCGTCCTTGGGATCCACCAAGACCCTCAGGGGTGAGTAGCCAAACAGAACTGGGCGCTGCCCTCCACCCTCACGCCCACCCCCAAACCAGCCTCCTGCCTTCGTTCTGCAGCTTCTCCTACCAGGAAGGCTTTCCCTTGTTTTCTTCGTCAAACACACGGACACGCTCCCAAGGCTCAGCTCAGATCCCGCCTCCTCCATGAAGCCTTCTCCGCTCCGCCCAGCCACCCAGCATCGCTCAGGCCCATGAATGCCCACAAAAGCCCCGCTGCTCAGGAAAGGGGCCTTCGGCTCAGCCAGGGATGCCACACCCCTGCCGGGAGCCCAACACCCTGCCCGGTTCTTTGCGTGGAACTAGTTTAACCCTCACTGTCAATCACGTCCATTCAGGACCGAGGAAACGGACACACAAAGGGGAACAGGTGCCGCACACAAGGCCACCACCAACAAGCAGCCCCACTGACGTCAGCTGCAGCCACCTCCCCGGTGCTGCGCTCTGCCCCCAGCTCACCCTCTCAGGGCACACCCCTGTCCCTCTGTCCCAGGGACGCTCCGCCCAGCACGGCCTTGGGTCAGCTTTGGTTTTGCTGTTGTATGTGACTGTGGCATCACTCCCAGGGGACTGCCAGGCCCGTGGGGGCAGGGAGCCCAGCTCCGACTTCTCAGAATGCAGCTGACGGTCACGAATCAGCGCTCTCCTGCCTTGGAGCATCAGGAGGGCCCTGGGCAAACCATCGCTGCTTTGATTCAAGTCCACAGCATAACCAACATTTCTGTTTGGGGTCCCTCGGATACGTCACTGCCCGGGCCCATGATCCAACCCAGAGTCACAGGGTCTCCATCTCTGTGACAAGGGCACTATGTGCAGTGCCACTGGACAGAGGGTTCCAACCCCTCCACACCTCCTTCCTTCCTGGCAGATGGACTTGCCCCCACGCGGAGGAGAGGGTGTCTGGGCTTGGGAGGCACTACTATTTTGAGAGAGAAACCAGTCTGTACAAGAATCCAGACTCGGCCACGTCCAGCCTAACGCCCATCAGGTCAGGGCTGAAGCAGGAGGAACAAGTCAAGTGGCTTCCCCCACATCGGGGGCGTCAGCGTGGACAGACCTGCCCCTACTCATTCATCTCAACGTTCCTGTGAGGTCAAAAAATTCACGAAAATGAAAGGAAATTATGTTACTGGCTAGTGTGCCATGGTTTCAATTAATGACATATTAAATGTTCAAAAACGGGATTGAGGAAGAGACTCCTTATTTATATTCAAAGGTAAGTTATCAGAAACGCCATTCCTTAGAGTAACATCTGTTTTATAACAGTTTGTTTTTATTTAATAAACTTTATCTATTTTTAAGTGAGAAAGCTACAGTTCTGTTATCTTCTTCTGCTGTGGCAGAAACACCCGGTGATGTAGAAAATAAGTTTTGAGAAGATATATCTAAAATAAATAAGACCGAAGATTCAATGAATTTTTTTCATCGTTATGCATTTGTACAGATGACAGCCAGTAATTCTCGAAATTATGTGTCTCCTCCTGAATGCGCTCAGCTTTCCAGCAGTGGCGAGGGACAGAGGGGCGTGGCCCACTGCACCACAGCCCGCAGTCAAGGGGGGACTTACTGCCCCAACAGGCGCACCCATGGGAGCCCACCAGGAGCAAGGGAGGGACAGCCATGATTGGGTGTCCTGGGCTGCCAGTCAACTGATCGGACAACGCCCACTCACATTATCAAGGATAACCTTAAAGTCAGCTGACTGTGAAGGTTCATCACACCTCCAGGAGGCGCCACTGAAAAGACGCCCCCGGGAGCCCCGCGGGAGAGCCACGGGGAGGCCCCTGGAGTGCTGCAGTGAGCGCATGTGACCTGCAGCGAGGAGTCACGAATCTTCGAGTCCTGACACTCTGCGGGACAGACGGCCCGGCCACGGGCCCTGAGAGATGTGTGGCCAAGCGCTCGGGAGGAGCTGGCGCCTTTCTGACCCACTAGGTCCCAGCAGGCGCAGCACAGTTCACACAAGAAGAGGTCCAGAGGGCGCGAGCGAGTTGCGCAGCAGGTGGCCTAGACCATTGTCACAGCGGCACCTGTTCCTTGACTCATGCCCGTGACTGCAGGGACTGATTGCGTGTGATGGGGAGGGCGAGCTGGGTGGGTGTATGCTGTCAGCTGGGCATGTGCAGGCGTGACCACCATCGGGGTGTCCTTGGAAACCTGCTGCTGAGAATCAGCCCTCCCAGGGGCGGAGCTTCGGGCAGCGCGCCTGCGCCTTGCTCTTGGGGCGGTCAGAGGAGTTCGCTGAGGTCACCCTACACGCAGCCTCAGGGCGGGGCAGTTGTGAACGGCCTTGCTAGTGTGGGTCAGGGACCTGGGAGGAGAAGGTGGGGAGAGTGGGGGACAGAGGACCCGAGGGAGAGGCACAGAGATGTGTGAGGGGGGGGCACAGAGTGTGGAGACGCTGTGCCACGTGAAAACAGAAGAAGCCGAGTGGAGCTGAAAAGGTGGGGCGTCTCCCTCAGCCTTCGCTTCTCCGTGCTCATGAGCTGTGGTCCCCTGGCCCCTGGGACTTAGATGTGAGCCTGCAGCAGAATGAGCTGGAGAACTTGCTAGACTACTGAGTGATGCCCAGCCCCACCCAGCATTTTGGTTCCAGGGATCTGGACTGAGTCCGGATTTCTAAGAAGCTCCCGAGGAATGCTGATGCCGCTTGGCCTGGGACCCCACTTCCGCAAGAATTGCCTTAGCCTGTCCTCACGGTTCTTATTTTCCAAACTTAGACGCCTTTGTGACCTTGTCCTGACCTCTAGCAGGGACTCTTCCCTGGAAAGCCCGGTTTGCAAAGCATGTTTTCCGCAGACCGCCCAGCACAGAGCACGAAAGGAGGGTGATTCCGCCCACTGCTGCGTCAGCTGGCTGTGCGTGTCCGTTAGCGAGGGGCCTGCTGTGGCTTCCACTCTACGGGGGCAACGCCCGGCCGCACCCCCCACCCCGCCTCCCTAACCCATGGGCAGGTGATAGAACTTCCACTCCAGCCACACACGAGACCCACACACGAACGACACCCACGAACAACCCTAAATGTTGACCAGCAGCAAGAAGTTTTCCACACGTCCCTACTAAGGGACTTACTTTATTCATGACCATGATGAAAAATATGAAGCGCGAACTGTTTCCAAACAAAGCAGAATCGTGAATGACTACCGATCCCTTGAGTTGAATGGAAATAAATTGCCGGGAATCCATTCGTCGACGCCCCGCACACCTGCGTTTTCCACCTTCTTTTCTCTGCTTGCAAAGGAAGTCTTCGCTTTGACACTGAAAAGCCTCTACCTCAATCCCAAGTGGCAGGCACAGCTCCTCCCGCGTCAGCGATGCGGGGCCAAGGCGGGCATGGCTCTGCTCGGCGTGACGCGCTCTCAGGGATCATTTATCGAAGTTTCCCCTTCTCTTGCCTCTCAGGCGGTAACCACATTGTCAGCTGTGTTCTCCATCGGGTGGCCCAAGTCACCCCTGAGGGTGTGTCTGCTCTCAGGACGCCACTACAACACTTCGGAGGAGGTCCCTACCCCCCAGCACACTTTCCCGGGGGTGAGGGGGTGCTGCTTGGAGGGCACTGGTTCTCAGGGAGCGCGTGGGCACCTGCTGCGTGCTGACCTTGCGAGAAGACCTGAGTAGGTGAGTGTGGGTGTCCCCGCCGGAACACAGTGTGCCCGCTGGCGGTGGCCCCTCACTGCTTGGCGTAGCGGCGACAGGACGAGGCTCTGCTCAGGGACACACATGAGAACAGAGCTCCTGACTGGGCTCCTTGGCTTCCCGAGCATCAGACAAGATGAAATTCTCTCTGACGGTCTAAGCCTCATGGTCATGGGCTTAGGTCAACAAAGTACCCTGAGGCAAGGACCCAGAGTCAAAGAATGCCAGCCACCTGGGGATCCCCCTTAGCCTCCCCCCTGAATCAGAATCTTCTGCCATCATGTCTGGCTGTTAAGGGAGGCACCCAACCATCAGTCAGTCATATGTCTGGTGCGTATCATTCAGCTAAATTAGCTGACCCAGTTTCTGCGCATATGTTGCTATCTTTCGTTTTTATTAATGTAGGTGATATTTTGTACATTCTAAGCTACTGTATTAATAATAACGCATCCATAGCATAATTTGAACATTGGAAATTCACATAAGGGCCAGCAAGTGCCCTAAATGAAGTGGACTGGCTGCAGGGACTGATGGGGACCGTCCACCAACGGCCACTGGAACCAGCCCCAGTGACCGCTCTGCCATGCAGAACCTATCGTCAGAACCTCGGAAACTTCAAGAAAAATGGAAAGTGCAAACCCGTGTGTGAAGTCCCCTGGCTTTTAAATGTTGTGGTTCAAAAGTATGTCAAAGCTTGATCAGCTCAACACCACAGGTCTCACCCCCAAGCTGGCCCCGGAGTCCGCAGCCTCCCTGCTTACTGACCAGGGTCTGAGCTGGAACAGCGCCACCATTTGGCGAGGCAGAGAGCTCGTCTCCCCTTCCCAGGGGAGTAGACAGAGTCCATGGGGCTAATTGGAGCAGAGCCACGACGCAGACCCTGGGCCTGCTTCTGCCCAGAACACACCATGGGGTCCCCTATAGGCTGCCCTCGAGTGAGAGGCCCACAGCAGGGATTCAGGGTGGGCAGGCAGCTTCCACCCTCCTTCCCTCAGGGGGCTCAGACGTCTTCATCCTGTGCCTCCTGAAACCACCCGGTCCGCTGGCAGAGGGGGAGGATGAGCAAGCCATTTGTGGGACTTCATATGAGTAAGCCCAGAAGCAGCATGTGTCGCCTGCCTGCATTCAGTTGGCCAGAACTGGGTGACGTGGCAATGACCCCCAGTGGCGGAGGAAGCTGGTAAGTGGGGTCCAGCTGCGTGCTCAGAGGGAGGGGCAGACCAATCCGGTGATTTCTTTGCTGCGCTGCCACAAACGTCCATGAAAATAACCTACGTTCTCTGATACTGTCCTTGTTTTGGTTGGAAATAGAACTCTTTTGCAACGAGGCTTCAATTTTTCAAAACACTCAGATTGACACTGGCACGTGGACTGCCAGGTCTTCTACCTGATAAAACACCCAACTTCCTGTTCAGTGCTCACTGACCCTAGAGTAGTGCTAGGCACATAGGAGGCACCTGTGACACCTACTGAAAAGGACTGAGTTCATCCTAGGGGTTGTTACCCTGCTGACGGGGTCACAGGCTACGGCTGCATCTTCTCCCCAGCCAGCCGGCTTCCAGCCTGGCCACGCATCCCCCCGGGGAGCCCAGGGACCCGATACCCCGCTGTGCTCGTGGCGGTAACCTTAGCTAAGTCACCCCACCTCTCTGAGTTTCAGTTGCCACTAGCAGAATGGAGAGACCCTCCCCGCAACATTGCTTTGGAGCCATGTGACGAAGCTGACCTGCGTGTGAGCAAGTCTGCCAGGGGAGTCTGCCCCTTCAGGTTAGAAAGTGCTGGTCCAGAAGGTCAGCATCTGCGCAGGGCATCGCGGGCCTTGTACACACCGGCCTCGCAAGTCCCTGCTTCCTGGCTTCGCTGCGTGACAAGCTGTGTCAGCCAGTGAGGTGGTTTAAGGCATCGGATTGGTTCCGCAGGGTAGACGCATCTTCACTAAACACAACGCAGACCCCCGGCAGGCAAGTCTGGAAGCATGAGGTCCCCTTTAGGGCCGGCGGTGACACTTACGCCTAAATGACGGACGCAGCGTCACAGTCTCGCAGTCGTTGGCGGCGCACCGAGGTGAGCCGACCAGACACCTGCTCTGCTCCTTGAAAATAAAATATGTCAAAACAAAATAATGAGGCATTTTCTTACGAAGAAGGCAATGGCGTGATTTGCTCGTGCAAGCTTCCAGGGCGTGAGTAATACTCCCGTCATTCACAACCTCCACGCCAACCCGGAGTCTAGGAGACGGTCGCAGAGGCAAAGGAGGTGGAAGTCTGAGTCTAAATATGCCAAACGCATGGGTGTTTCTTTTTGGATTATTTAGACTGTTTCGCCCACACATGCTGATTGCCTCACACCGGCGTTAATTACCTGGTTGAACCACCTCTGCGCGCACAGTGCCGACTGCAGAAACACCGCGGAGGTGGGTCTGGAATCGGTTGTGCTCTAAATGAGCAAAGCATACTCAGAACAAAGGAAAAAAGGATGAAACCGTCACCTGGAGACCGCAGGAGAATTTAACAAGGTGCAGCTGCAATGGGGCTTGGCCTCCCATTGGCGTTTACAAGGGTTGCCGATCGCCCAGCGATGGCACCAAACTAAATCCCCCAGGAAGTGGGACTGGCATGGGAGATATGCAAGCATCTATCTGGCGAGTATGATGTTGCACTTGAAATATCCGGGTTCATTGACTTGATCAGTTCCAGTTTTTCTGTAGGCGGTGTGGACAGAGCCATTTTCTGGGAAAACACCAGATTACTTTTCCCCGTGGAAAAGCTCAGTGATGGAAAGTCATCAGCCTGCATCCTTTCAAAGCCCAGAACTTCCCGAAGGGCAGAACCTTCTACCTTTTTCCACTGACCGGAATATCCTGGGTGCTCACACGAACCCATGTGGCCACTCAAAGTCGTCACGGTCGAAAGAAGCAGCAAACACACAAAAAGGATCTTGGTTTCCAATCTCACGTACTTAGAGATGAGGAAAGGACGAAGCGAGACTATTTCACACAGGCAATTTAGCAATTATGTTTTGGGGGAATTTTTAGAAACCAGCTTGGTGCATTTCTGTTTTAAAATTAATGACATGTACTTGATCAAAAATGCTATTTTCAGCAAATTGCACAGATAATTAAGTCTAATTTCAATGATGTTTGAAATAATAGCAATAAATCTTTATGGGTTCTTGCATTCAATCCACACTGAAAATTCATTTCAATACAAATTTTTCTCATCTTGGTGACTTTTTTATGAGTTTAGTTAACTAAGGCCATATCTTTGTAGACAAATGGACAAGAAGATGGATATTTGGCTAACTTGGGCATTTTAAAAAACAGATTTATGCTAAGTGAAATGAGGCAGGCAGTGAAAGACAAACACCATATGATCTCACCTATAAGTGGAACCTAATCAACAAAACAAACAAGCAAGCAAAATAGAACCAGAGATATGGAAATAAAGAACAAACTGACAGTGACCAGAGGGGAGGGGTAACAGGGGAAAGAAGGGAAGGATTGATTGTCAAGGAACATCTATAAAGGACCCCTGGCCAAAGGCAGCAGGGGGTGGGATCGAGGGTGGGAGGTAGGGGTGGGTGAGGCAGGGGAAGTGGTGGTGGGAAAATGGAGACAACTATACCTGAACAACAGTAAAAAATAAAACTTTAAAATTAAGAAAAAATTTGTCTTAATTGTATATAGTGTCACTTCAATTCTTCATTATTTTCTTTTTGTGGCTTTGGTACTGATATTGCCAAATCCTCTCCCTCAAGTTCCAGAACAAAGGGATCATAATTCTCTCCCACACTCCTAATTTGGATTGAAAGTTACAATAAATACGTAATTTAATAAAATGACTCCCAAAATCTACATGAGGGTAGGCTGGGGAAGGCAGTAGAGAGTTGTGGGTTTAAACAGGTCCCTGGACTGACTGCTTTTGGAAAATACCACAGCTCGGACCCACCCAGAGCTCTTAGACCCCCGGCCCCACAAAATAGCCCCTTACAGGGAAACGCACTGTGCGTTGTCCCCTGCCCCTCAGCCTCGCACCCCCGCTGAGAGGCGGGAGAGCTGCCCAGGTGTGCTGGGGAGGTGAAGGGCAGCCCAAAGGCACTGGGGGTCCGCCCAGGGAGAGAACATACAGTGGGTCCCCCCTGCCCTGACGCCAGGACAGGCTTCGCCACCCAGGAGTGACCTCGAGTGCTGTCACCAGAGATGTTACCTCACGCCTGCAGGTCCCACCACGCACAGAAGGTGCCCCTGTTGCTTTCCCAGCAGGCCACCTGAAGCGATCTAGAGACATGAATTTCTCTGCTACCTTCCTTTTACATTTTAGTTTAGGGGTCTGCAAACTGCTTCTATAAAGGGACATGGAGTCCAGAGCGGGGCCTTGCAGGCTCCGGGGAAGCTCCCTGTCCCCGCTCCTCAACTCTGCCATCTTAACGCCATGACAGCCACAGGCGATCCATAAACAAGTGTGTGCGGCTGCATTTCACATAAACGCTGATTTGCGAATGTACGCGGTGGACCCAGTCCGGCCCTTGCGCTGTAGCCGGCCACGCCCTGCTGTGTTAGGGACGCGAAGACGCAGGGCGCAGATGCTGCCTGGTGGGCTCATAGCACCGCAAAGCGGAGGGCGGGATGAGCTCGATGCCTGGAGTGAAAGGTCGGAGGACCCCCATCTCCATTTTGACACCCATGTACTTCCCAGCAAGAATTTAGAAAAGGCTTCCAGTAAATCTCCATTTGGAGATGGGCAAAAAGATCATCAAAATGACTCGAGGTTACCCCGGGAGAGCAGGAAAAGACGTGAGGAGCCCGGTGTTCTACCCAGCCATGCAGAGGCTGCGTGCGATTGCATTTCAAACTGGGGACCAATCGGTCACAGGTGGACCCTCAGTCTCGTGGCGGGCCGAGCTAAAGGTCACACATCCACTCCTCGGGGAATGTGAAATTCCTCCTGGCAGCACGTTCAAGAAGTTCAGGAGCCACGGGTGCACGTGGACGTACCTTTAGCAGAGGCGTTACCGCATGGATCACCGAGCCTCCGTCAAGGCAGCCCCTTTGGCAGAGGAGCGCGTGAACCGAGCGCATTGCTCCGGCGCAGAGCCGCGGAGATGGAGCCTGGAGCGCGGCGTGTCCCGCAGGCCCACCTTTCCAGCCTGAGTTTTCCCATGAAACAGACTGTGTGACAGCAGAATATGAAGTCACATAATGAACATGCCGCTGCTTTCTGGGGCGGCAAAATGATTCGCCCTAAGTCAAGATGTTCAAGACAGGCGCAGGACACTTTGGCACTATTTGAAGGGCCAGCCCCTGTGGAGTAAAAGGCAAAATGGATATCGTGTTCAGATCGACCCCCAGGCTTCCAAGGACAGCACCGCGTGCTGGTGAAGAGCACACGCAAGTCCCCAAACCAGAATGTTTGTGTGTGAAATCGGGCTACCCTGTGAAGCCTGGAGGGAGGTATGTTACCTGCCTGGGACTCGGGGCACTAAGTTGTGACGGGGCTGAGGAGCACCTCGCGGGGTTGGTGGTACAAGGATGAGTCATCTGCCGCAGCGCAGCTCTCCCCAAAAACTTGCTCCGCCCCGAAAACGTCTCAGCCTCGGGGAGGCTGGCCACCCCCCCCCCCGGGTCCCCCACGCTCTCGCTGCTCCTGGCTTTCCTGGGACACCGCTCTCGCTCAATAAATAACCGACTGGCGCTTCCAAATACCCTGAAGGTGGGCACGGGAGACTTCTCACTCCGCCACCCCCGTTGCATCTCGCCCTTACCTCCCAGAAGTGTTGCGGAGGTGGTTTTGAAGGCTCGTGAGCTCCCTGGCCACCGTGGGGCGGACCCGCCAGGGAGCGTGCAGCCAGCCGGGCCGGTTCGCACCAGCAGAGAAGCCAAGAAAACGGTTCAATACCACACTTGACATTTTCAAAGATGAGATCGGAATTATTTTCCATGTTGAAGGAGAAATGAAATAATTCATAACACCAAGCCACTGTCGTTGGAGCAAATGCGATTTGTCAGAAGTGCGCCTCTGTCTGCCGCCGACAGGAATTTGCATTCTTCGCAACTGAGCCATTTGTTAACTTCACAAATACCAAGTTCTTACAGACTGTGCATTTAAAAAAAAAAAAAAAAAACCACTTTGTACCTCAACATAAAGCCACTTGTATGTTATACTTAATCCCTCACATTATTTAATTCTGTGCAATTATTTGTTCAAAGCAAAAATTATTAATTGCCTACTGTGCTCAGGCCCCTCCCTTCGCAAGGCCCAGACCCGCAGGGGAAAGGGAAGAGGCTGCAGATGGCGGGAGAAGAAGGCATCAGAGCAGGTGACCTCACTCGGCCGAGCTCCGGTGGGGAAAGCAGGTGTTCAATCAGCCCCTCCCAGTCGGCTCCCAGCTCCACCTCCCGCAGGGGCAGAGGGCAGGCGGCTGCCCCTGACCAGCTGCGGCTGCTCGGGGCTGGCAGCGCCGTGGGAGTTCCAATCCCAACCCAGAGCACCGCCCCCAGCACGGCGCCGGCCCCTGCGTCTGCCGGGAAGACGCGCTCTGGCTTATCTGACATGGGCTGGAAGGTTACAACGCTGAACAAGGTGCCGTGGGCGTAAGTGGGTTCTTTCGTCCTTCCTCCAGAATCCAAGTTCGGATGCTGACGGTGGCAGTTAGGTGACCACACGGATGTGACATCGTGTTTGGGAAGCTGAGTGGTCACGTCTCGGGCACAGTGAGGAGCAGGGGGTTCTCCAAGCCCCGGGCCTCTCGGATGGTTGCAACCTGAGGAACAGGGTCACATTTGCAGGCCCCGGGCTGGGTCAGGAGGCTCCCGGCCCACCCCCACATGGTCAAGCCCTCAGTCAAGGGCAAGGACGTGGTGCAGGGCAAGGACATGGTGCGGGGCCAGGGGGCCGAGGTCAGGGGCCTCCATCAAAGCACAGGAGGGCCTGGGAACACCAGGGGCCGTCCACCCAGACCGCCTCTTCTGCCTCAGTTGGGTTCCTGCCACCACACGCCCACACGCAGGGGAGAGACAGCCCCGTTGGGGGGCTCTGGCTTCTGTCCGCCCAGGGGGGCTGCTCCCAAGTTCCCCTGTTCACCCTCAAGCTGGTAACACTCCCAGAGGTCCTCCTAGGCCGCCCCCATTTATCTGTGTCAGACTCCAGCCAGGAGTGGAGACTTGGCGACTCCGTTGTGTGTGGCAGGGAAGTGCTCTTTGGCGGTGACCAGGGCCACTCACACCTACATCACACTCTCTGCCATACACACTGTATTCGTACACACACCGTCTCATGCTCTCACCACAGCCAGGCAGACCTTGCTCTGTGTCCACAGGGGGTCTGGGACCGCGGGACTCCAGGCTGACCGGTGCTGCGCGGAGCACACCGGCAGCCTCAGAACCTGCCCTGCGTGTGGAGGGGTCTCCTGTGGCTTCTGTCTCACCAGATGACCTGGTCCTGAAGGAGCCCCAGCAAGGAACACTGGTGCCCCACCCACCGCCGCCAGGGGCACATCAGAGCAGTGAACGTGTCCTGTCGGGAATGCAAGTGTGGACACATCAGGTCAAGGACAAACACACACCCACCCCACCCTCCCCTGGGACTCAGGTGCAATGGAAGGGAAAGGGGTGAGAGAACCAAACTGACCGAGGCGGAGAACAGTAGGAATAACCTTCGAGAAATTAAGGAGCGTAACTTTTCAGATGACCTGAGAGCGTAATCTGAAATTCAAACTCCTGCACGTGCCCCTGGGTCACTTCCTCTCGTGAGAACAGCCCGAGTGGGGGCCGAGGAGGGCAGGGTGCGGGGAACGGGAAGGTCTCCGCTGACCAGCCCGGACCAGCACACGGCCCCATGGCGCCCGGGGAGGGGCCGGCTGCAGAGCGGCACTTGGCTCTTTGAAACGACCCTTTACAAAGAAGTATTCAAAGGGCCAAGAGATCCAGCGATCAGCCTAGAATCCCTCAAAGACCCAGCCCTCTCTCCTTCCCTCTTCCTTAACTACGGAAAACACGCCTTTGCCCAAAATATCCTGTCGGGCATTCCATAACGTGACACGAGCTCCCTTCAGACTTCGCTGCTTAGACAACACGGACCAGGATCGGGAAAGTTCTGGTGAACACGGGACAGCAGGCAGTTAGGGCCTCGCTTCCGAGGTCCAGACGTGAAGAGAACCGTGGCTTCTGGCTCCCATGACTCTCGCTTTCTATTTTACTTTTTTAAAAACATTTTATTTATTTATCTTTAGAGGGGAAGGGAAGGAGAGAGGGAGAGAGGGAGAGAAACATCAGTGTATGGTTGCCTCTCGAGCGCCCCCTGCTGGGAACTGGCCTGCAACCCAGGCATGTGCTCCGACTGGGAATCGAACTGCGATCCTTTGGTTCACAGGCCCACGCTCAATCCACTGAGCTACACCAGCCAGGGCTCTCTTTTACTTTTTTATTCCTCACCCGAGGATATGTTTATTGATGTTAAAGACAGAGGAAGGGAAAGAGAGCGAGAGAGAAACACGGGTGTGGGAGGGTAACATTCATCAGTTGCCTCCCGCATGCGCCCCGACCGGGCACCAAACCCACAGCCTCTGCTGTGCAGGGTGACGCTCCCACCCACTGAGCCTCCCAGCCGTGGCCCCTCTTGGATCCTCACACTTGCTCAGAGGGACACCAGTCACCATGCTGTGCGCTGTCCTGCAGAGAGGGGCATGCGGCAGGGACCTGAGGGCAGCAAGAAAGTGAACCCGCCAGCACCAATGCCTGTGAGCTCAGAAGCCATCCTCCCCCAGGCCAGCCTGGGGTGAAACCGCAGCCCCAGTGACAGCAGGACCTCGGGCAAGTGGGTCACACAGAGAGAGACGGGGGAGCCACTGAGTGGCCCCGGACTCCTGGGCTACGGAAACTTTGAGACGATAAACATTTGTTATTTAAATCCATTACGTTCAGGGTGATTTGTTACACAGCAAGAGATAACTGAGACGGTGCCTAAATACTATTTTATTTAAAAATAACTTCAGATTTTCCCTGCGTCGAGGAAGAATTGCCTCCTATGTATTCATTTATTATTTTTTTTCTCAGTGACAGTTTTTGGGTGAGCTCCTTAGGAAAAACAAAGTGAAGTTCAGCTTCCACCATTAAATAACCTTTCCCATGGGTTCTACCCTGCTTTTAACCGGACTTCAATACATTCTCCTCGCATGTTAAGGTTTTACGTGTTTAAGTGTTAGAAGTGAAAGAGGAAAAGGAGAGCCAGAGACCCCTTCTCTGCACGTGCAGTTCCTGCCCTTTAAACAGAAAGCGCCGGGGCCTTCCGTCTCCATTTCCAGCCTCTCGCTCGACCCGGCGTCACAAAGTCAGATTCCTCCCTGCGTTACCTGCAGATTGTTCCTGTCCATCTCCGAGGCTCCGGCTGTTCTGACAGTGCAATCTCTGTGCAAAGCACAAGGAACCTGTTATTTGGTAAATTAATGCTTCGGTCACTGTGGGCGTTTTATGGGATCATGACATTTTTCTCATTCCTGCCCCCCGGGTGGCTGCCCTGAACATCACCAAACATCCCGACTAATTTTAGCCGTAAGTCAAGACTTCGCTCTAAGCAGTGTCTGCCGTATGAGCCATCTGTCCTGGGTGCTTTCTGCAAATAGAGGGTAAGTCTTAAGCAGAGCTCATAAAAAAAGGCTTTGAAAGAGACTTTGTCACCACATACAGAACACCGTGGGGAAGCAAAGCCACCTTCTGGGAAGTTCACGGGCTTCCTCCAGCAGAAGCTGCTTGTGCTGGGAATACCTTGATAATTTATATAAAAATATGGAGGAAGGAGTTTTCATCCATCAGCATCCCGTGGCCCTGAATCCCCTCACTGGCTGGGCCAGGCCCTCTTTTTGGCACGGAGAGAGATGGGGCTCTGTGGCTGGACCCCACAGGGTGAGCTTCATCAGCGTGACCCCTCACCTCCAGGCAGGTTCCTGGTGGGAAGGCTTGCTGTCCCCCTGCCCCACTCTCCACCGGGCGGCCCTTTCACTGCCTACCGGAATGGAGAGAGATGCGTGCTCCCTGCCGCCTCTCTGGTTCTCTGTCCCCGTCCTGACTGGCCTTCCTCCAGCCCCATCACTTCCTGAAACAAGGTCCTTACCAGCTCATTTGCACACCACTTCTCCTGCTCGAACATGAACCCCAGGAGGACTGTGCTGCGTCACTTCCTGTGGACGTGCCAGGCACAGAGCCAGGGCATAGCAGCCGTGATTGCCTCATGGAGGGATGGGTGTGATCAGGTTGCTGAGCAGAAAGACAACAACAGAGGCATCTGGGGGGGGAAAAAGCACATGACCCCACCAGCAGCCAAAGTAGCTGGATTGTAAGAATATAAAAGAAGAAACCTTTCAAAAATTGGGGACACAGAAAGAAAAAGTTAGCTCATCCTACAGCACAAGGCATTAGAGGAGAGGTCTGGGTGTGACTTTAGGGGGCCGTGGCTCATCGTGGGGCACTCAGCCACCCGCGGGACCGCCTCCCCCACGGCTCCGGTGGGTTGCGGGGAGTCAGCAGCTGGGACCGCAGGTCCACGGCCGGCTCTACGTCACCCTCTCCCCATGTAAACATTTAAAAGGCACGGCCAGAGGAAGCCCAGAGCGATGCACCCAGCACACGGGCGGACAAGGCCCGCTCCTGCACCACCAGGTGGTGATGACCAGGTAACAGGGGCAGGAGAAGCCACTGCTGTAACTGAGCCTTCACGGCAACGGCAGTGAAATGACTGCGAAGCAGGCGTCGCTACGGGAACAGCCGGCTCATGCTCGCCGTGCGAGGGACCTTCTAACAAGGACGGATGCCTGGGGCTCCTTGTCCCTGCAGAAGCTGCCCCACCCGTGTACCTGGAGCAAAGAGGGGGATGGCTTAGCCGGGAATGTGGCTGCAGTCTGTCCCAGCGTAGTGACACACTTTTCTCCCTTGGAGACCACACCCCTGTGCAGAGGAAGTGTGCGGAGCCTTCCACAGCTTCCAAACAAGCTGTCCAAAACATTGCCCACGGCTACGTCATTCCTGGTGGTGCGGACTGGCCTCTGTCAGCCCACACACAGAGCGTGAGCAGCCTGTTAACATGGACATGACCACCACATGGGCAATACTTCAGCTAAGGGCGTGGGGTTGTCTAGCCCAGACACGAGTGGCAGGAAACGTCATTGGTAGATTCTTCATGGACAGCACTTAATGGAAGGTGTACGCAGCTTCCTTTAATCCCGATCATGTTGGGTCTGCTCGGTACAGCCCGGGAACTCGCGACAAGCAGGGTGCCAGGGAGAAGGCTTGGAAGGAGGGGCAGGCTTGGAGAGAGGAGGCCGGTTCCTTTGAGTCCTTTCTCCAGAGGAAAAGTTTCAGGCGTCCACAGCTTCCTCCCTTTCCCTGGCAGAGTGGCCTTCCCCCCTGCCAGGCACAAGTCCGCTCCTGTGCGCAGGGCCTCGCAGGCTGGGGGCAGCTCCGCCGCCAGAGCCAGGGCGCCACTGTGCACCTCATTGTGTGCGCATGGATGCCGGGCCTCTCCCCGACCTGGAGGCTTCGCTGACCCTGGAGCTCCTCTAGGGCAGAAGGACCACCTCTGAGGAGCGAGCTTGCACTGATGGGCGGGCCCTTCCTTCAGACACGGCCGATGCCGGCGGACCGTGGTCAGGTTAGTCCAGGACAGAGAGTGACTGCCACACCGCACAGGGCGCCTGGGGGCAGCTGGGCAGGGGGCAGCTTCTTCTGCGAGGAGGAGGAAGGCGGCTTGCAGCTTCCCTGTGGTTCCAAACTCCCCCCATGCCCTAATTACTTTTAACTTTTAGTGTACAGGCAAAGTAGACAAACCTTCCTATGACCTTTGCATTATAACTTAAAATCACCTTATAAAGGGAAAATATGGCAATATTAATTTTTACAGGTACACAGAATTTTTTTAAAGGTTTATTTATTTATTTTAGAAAAAGGGGAAGGGAGGGAGGGACAGAGAGAGAAACATTGATCAGTTGCCTTTTGTACAAACCCCAATCTGGGACCGAACCTGCAACCCAGGCACGTACCCTGACCAGGAACTGAATTGGTGACCTTTTGCTTTGTGGGATGATGCCCAGCCCGCTGAGCCACACCAGCCAGGGCTACACAAAATATTTGTATTAAAGCAGATGATTCGGATTAATAATTATATTTCACAATGATGTATTGGCTATGGCATTACCACGTTTAATCATTGTCACAACTGAAGAGAAAAATTCTTGCAAGTGAAAATAGTGAAGTTCGGAAAAGTGATACAACTTTCCACATTCGGATACAGAATGCTATTTCTAATCACCTAAAAATGTATTATCTTTAGGTTCGGCATGTTATTTTTAAAACCTAAAGTGTGAGCTATTTATGTCTTGAGATGTCCAAGAGACTTTGATGCGGCATCGAAATTTCTAATCCAGCCAAACTGCACTGCAGAAAACACGACAGCCACGCCCCCTTTGCTAGACTCCGCCCAGGCAGCTTCCTGATTTTCAGTTCCCATGTCCCAGATGGCCAATGCGGTGGAGCCCCCATTCTCCTGCTTAATTATTCATCTACGTTTACCCACAGCCACTCATTTTTGAAAGTCCTGTTTATGACAAGGGGATTGAGGAGAAGTGGGCTGTTAGGAAAACTCGGGGAAAGTAGGGAGGGGGAGGGGGGAACTCAGCCTTCCAGTTCCCAGCCCTGGAGCCAACCCCCACCCACCCCAGGGCGGCCAGCCCTCTCCCCTCCCTGCCTTCCCTCTGCCTGAGCTGCACCCCCTGCCCTGCTACATCGTTTCTGGTGAGGCCTGCCAGGAACGGGAGGCTGAGCGGGAGGACAGAAGACCTCAGTCCTGGGCCCTGAGCACCTCTCGGGTGGAAGCCCTTGTGATGAGATGCCACCCAATATTCGGTGACATAAAGGCCTCAGCAGGGGTATTTCCAACTGCTCAGAACTGCAGTCACTAAACATTACAGGGAGGTCACCGGTCACTGCGGCAACGGGGCCTGAGACCCTGATGTGGTCCCCCGGGCGCTGGTGCTGCCGTGAGCCAGCCAGGCAGGCTCCAGGGCTCTCCTGGGGAACACAAACAGGCTCGCGGAACGTCACATCGGACAAGGCTACACTGTGACCGTGGCGGGTCACTGCTTATGTTCACGTCGGGACACAGACGGCCGTGCACCTCGTCCAGGCCACCAAGCCCCCGACATCCTCGCTCCTGGCTGGCAGGAGCCACTGGGTCTCCTCACCAACTGGAGTTTAAATTTGGTCTAGTCTTCCCCTCTGTAGAAAAGATCTACTAAGACACGTAGTCACTGAATCACCAGCGCTTCCTGACAACAGCCGATCCCGATCACAGCTCCGCTCTCTCAGCCCCTTCCCAAGGTCACCCGCCAAAGTCAAGCCCCGGGATAGCCCTCTCTAGCGCCCTCCTAGTGCAACACCCACGGTTCCCAGCGGTGCGCGTGCCTCCTCACCACAGCGGTGACAGACACAACTTGTTCAAACGCAGCCATGAGCCCTGGTGGTCCCTGGCTGGGGGCACTGACGGCAGGACATATTTGTCATCAGGTCGAACTGACAGGTGCAGACTCTCCACTTGGCGGAAATCCTTTAAAGAAAAATGGTAGCTACGTCCGCCTAACGATCACGTTGTGGTAGGCTGCGTTCATCTCTGGGTTCCACCATGTCCTCGCAGTCACCGGTGGTGGAAGGGAAAGGGGACTGGAAAGGTGTGCCTCTCCTGAGAAGAACAGTGTGCCTGATGGAGCCGTGAGCAGGGGGTTGGAGAGACAGTCCGTTGGAAAGAAACGCGAATGACTCACCCAGGAAAAGATGCGCAGCATCGCTCATGAAAGAGAACCGCCTGCTGACACTGCCCCGAGAGGCCATTTCTCATCAGCCCGACCAGCACAAATCCAAATGCTTGGCAGCGCAAGGGAAGTGGGCACCCTCACCCATTGCCGTGGGGGTGGGGATGGTGCGGCCCCTCTACCCTCTAAGGAGACCCCTGAGGGCAACTGACGACATGCCACACGCATCACCCCTTTGAACCGGCGAGTCCGCCTGTAGGGCCCTGTACCAAAGACACGCTGGCAAACACACACTGTGACGTATCCATGGCTCAGAACAGGCGAGACTGTTAACAGCCTCAATGCCCATCAGCTGGGAGGGAAGTCGATTAAACTTCAATTCACCAGGAGACTACGTAGCTGGGAAACGAATAGGGAATTTCTCTCTATGGTGAAGTGATCTAAGAACAGATTCATTGAAAAACACCTAGCTGTAGAACGAAGTGCCTAGCACTTGACCTTTTATGACTATAACAGGGGAGGGAGGGAACGGAGGGGACATGGGGGAGGAGCCAAGGACAGAAGCTAGAGCTTACTGAATGCACCCGACCAAATAGCTCTGAATCTATATGTAAGTTTGTAAACTTTAAAAAGGAAAATTAACTTTAAAAGAAAAATGCCCTGGCTGGTGTAGCTCAGTGGATTGAATGTGGGCCTGTGGACCAAAGGGTCACCGGTTCAATTCCTAGTCAGGGCACATGCCTGGGTTTCGGGCCAGGTCGCCAGTAGGGGGTGCAAGAGAGGCAACCGCACATTGATGTTTCCCTCACTTTCTCTTTCCCTACCCCCTCTCTAAAAATAAATTAATAAAGTCTTTTTTTAAAAAAGAAAATTTTCCATGAAGCAAAATTTTGAAAAAGAAAAAAGGGAAGTATCTTTCAAAGGAACTGAAAATATACCAAAAGTATATCCAGCTGGTAGCTTATCTGTGCAGAGAATTATTCTTATAATAACCCTAAAACACAATATTTTGATGATATATTCCTACTGAGATATATCCTAAGGCCAAAAACATCTGAAGGTAATCCTAAATTGCCCTTTTATTAATTATAATATTATTATGTTGAAAAAATATATATGTACACACATACTAGGGATAAAACAAATAATAATTATGCTAATGACATTAGGAAAAAGGTTTTCAATGTAAGAACAAAATATGCTTGTATTTAAAGTGTCAGCTAAATCTCTGTATTCATTCACAATTTTCTTAGAATTTCATACAAGTAAAATTATGATGCATGCACAATTATTTAGGTTTTTCAAAACACGCTGACAAAGCAGCCGAGGGAAGTTGGCAGTGAACTTGAACACCAGCCGAGTTACCTGAAGGGCCCCGGCCCCACCAACGGGCACCGCGGACCCACGGCTTCTGACCTGGCCGTCGGTGAACAGTGACCGGCTGCCACCTCAGTTCCATTTCTTCGCTTGTCGGTGGAGTAGACAGTTCTCCCCACCGGTTCGTCCTCTCAGCTCCCTGTGTGTGCCAAGTGTCCGCTCCTCTCTTTTGTCCACTTTTTCCTTCGGCCTGTGCTGACTTTTATTTTGATCAATCCCCGTATGCACTTCGCCTTCACTATAAGCTGCCCAGAATGTGTGTAAGAAGCAGGCAGTATGAACGATAAGGAAATAAGAAAAGAAATTGCTGTAAAACCCCTGTTTCTTGAAAACCCCTTATGTGTGAGGGCCTGGGAGAGGGCCGCGGTGGCCACGAGATGACCTGAAGGGGGTCATGGCCTCAAGGAGACACAGGGTCCAGACAGAGAGAGTGACAGTCCTGTGCAGACCAGGTCACAGGGGAGCGAGAATGACCTGCCGGGGAAATTCAGAGGCGGCAGAAGGGGTGAAGCTCAGGCTTAGAGGACAAGGGAGCGGTTCATCGTTGCTGCCGAGGAAGGATAAAATTCCGATCGGCGGAGACTGAGGCCAGGCACCGAGCACAGTGCCTAGACACGATTAAACCCTCTGGTTCACGGAGCGTGGTTACAGAAGACCAGATGTTTCTATGTGGCTGTAGGACAAAGGATGGCAGCGAATTACGGACACCAAGGCTGTAGTTTTCCATTGAGCTCAGAATACGTGGACCCCGGAGGACAGGCTACAAGATTTGGCACCCGCTCTGCCAACTGCCAGCGAGCCTTTGATGGCCTGATGGGGTGGGGAAGTGCTACAACCCAAACCCTGCTTTCAAAGGACCAGCCCGGTGACGTGGGTGAGGGCTGAACATGTAGCACCCGGACAGGGGACACCTCGCTGGGAAGCAGCGGAAACAGCCAGGCAGGAGGCAGCAAGGGCCACGCCTGGGGAGGCAGCAGGGGACAACGAGGTGAGGCAGCAGCACAAGAGACCACACCCGCGGGACACGGCAAAGGGAAAAATGGCCAGCGAGTTTACGGAAGAGACAGCCAACCCTTTGGTTAGTGGTGTGGGCGCAGGGGTTCAGCGGGTGGGCAGGGAAGGTGCGGAGGGGGAGGCCAGTTTGCGTGAGGATGGGAAGGAGATGGAGAGCACAGAAGTCAGAAGAGCTCAGGTAGCTTCAAGTTATCATAGGAGGTTTGGTAAGCTAGAAGGTTAGGCGTTCTTCCCCCCCCCACCCCCCCGTAAAGCGACACTCAAGTGGGAGTTGGGGAAGGGTGGGTTGTGGTGAGCGTTCTGTGAGGCCTGAGCAAAGGGGCTGTTCCGGACGAGATCAAAGACTGAACCACAGTACGAAGGGTTGACCCCATTTCCCAGCATAAATTTGGATCGATGCCAGTCTTCTGGATGCACAACTTTCTGTGCAAAACGCAGCAGCAGAGAGAGGAGTCGCATGAGAGCGACGGAGGGGTTGGTTGGAGAAAATGGTGCGCTCACCATTCAACCAACGCTCAGCAAGCTCTTGGGAAAGGGCTCCAGTGGACGGTACGGCCACCCGCCCCAGCTGAAGAGCTAGTGGCATGTCGGAGAGACATCTTCTCAGAAGTCCTGGGTGAGGTCCGGCAAGGCAAGGACGGAAGGAAGAGAAATCAGAGACTCTACAATGTAGAGCATATTTGCAGGGGGTCCGGTGGTGGACAGGCTGGTGAGCTCCGAAAAGGGGCTCCAAGGCAGCCAGAGCAGGGGCGCCCAGCCTCCTGTGCTGTCTCTGCATCGGAGGTGAGGGGTGGACACTGAGTCTATGGGTCACTGGCCGTGCGGAGGGGGAGCTGTTTTCCAATTGGCCTGCCCAAAAGGGTCACCCATTTTTATTTGCGGACACACACTCTGTAGGTTGAGCTGCAGGTCACAGTAAAGAGCCAGGATGACCTGAGAAAGGGGTGGGGGGGGAGGTGTGACCAAACAGAATGTCAGCCTTCAAGTTTGGGAATTGGGGGGTATTTGAAGAAGGAGGCAGGGAAGGCAATAAAATTAGGAGCGCATTATTGGAACAGGAGCCAGAGAGCGGGTGGTCACTGTATCAGAGAAATGGAAGCTGGACGGAGTGGAGGAAAACAGAAAAGAGACACGTGGAAGAAAGTAGTTTCCTCCGCACTGGGTGGCTCCCGCTGCGTCCTCCCTCCCGTCCCCTTGCAGAGCACCTGCTGAGTGCACAGAGCTCACCGCCAGCCATCGCTGCCCCTTCCCGCCCCGGCTGCGCGCTCTGCTTCGGCTCCCGCGGGAGTCTTAGTAAGCATTTGGCTCGGACCGCCCCACACAGCAAAGCAAATAGCTCTCTCCTGTCCTCTCTGTTTTATTTGTGGGTGTCATTAACATTAAGCACATGATGTTGCAACAACAATGTAATTGATGACTTAATGGGCTGAATTTAAATTCAAGTAACATCTCGATTCATCTAAAAGCTATCCCTTAAAAGTCTGTAAAATTAATTTATTGAAAAAAATTCCAACATAACTCTACCAGAAAATCTCCTCTGAATAATAATGCCGTCGACTTTTCAGGTCTCTCTTTTTTCTTTCTTCTAAACCCTTTCGATCGGCTCGTTCCTTCTTCCTGCAGACGTGTTGGCAAACATGTGAGCCGGAACACATGAGGTGGTACGATATGAGTGTCCGCAGCCTCTAAAGTCCATGGAGACGTTCAGAGAGAGACAGACCAGCAGAGAGCCGGGCGGTGCACGAGGCGTGCCCTGGAAGAGTCACCAGACAGGACGGGGGACGTGCTCTCTGCTCGGACGTGGGCTGCTCCACGTGTCCACACGTCCACACTGTGGGAAGGACAAGAAAGCCACGGCTCTGCCTCCGTTTGCTTAAGTGTTCACTCAGGCTGGCCTCTCACCCAGGATGTCTTCTTCCCGCCTGGGGCTGCCATACAAATTACTACAACCTGGGGGCTTAAAAACCAGAAATTATCCTCCCGTGGCTCTGGAGCCCTGAAATCTGAAACCACGGAGCCAGAAGGGCCCCTGCCTCCCCGAGCTGTAGGGGAAGATCCTTCCACACCTCCTCCAGCTTCTGGTGCCTCCAGGTGGTCTCGGCTCGTGGCCACATTGCTTCAACCTCTGCCTCCAGGGTCACGTGGCCACCTCTGTGTGTCTGCGTGTCCTCTCCAGTCTCTTAGAAGCGCACTCGTCGTTGGATTTAAAGCCCACCTGGATAATCCAGAATGACCTCATCTTCCCCTCCCCCAGCTTTGCCCAGACGTAATCAGCATCACACAGTGGGGAGGTTCACAGTGTGCAGTGTGCTGATTCGATACACTTATCTCTGCTGATGATTGTCCTCATAGCTAACAGCTTCATCCTGTTACAAAATTACAATTTTTTAGAAGCGACATCATTTACCATCTACTCTCTTAGCAATTTTCAAGTACATAATACAGTGTTATTAACCATGATCACCATGCTGCACATTCGGTCCCCAAAACTTACTCATCTTACAGCTGGGAATGTGCCCTCGGACCAGCATCTGCCACCTTCCCCCCAGCCCCCAGCTCCTGGCCACCATTGCTCTACTCGCTGTTTCTATATGCGTTCAGCTTTTCAGGCTCCTCGTGTAAGTGACAGCAAACCCACTTGTCTTTCTTGGTCTGACTTACTTCACTGAGCATGACGCCCTCAAGGTCCATTCGCGTTGTTGCAAACAGCAGGATGCTCCTCCTCCTCCTCGTGGCTGAACAGACGTCGGTTCCATTGTGAGGCACACACCGCGTCTTCTTTCCCCGCTCATTGCCTGGCAGACTCTCAGGCCCTTGTGGACACTGCTGCATTCAGCGAACGTGGCAGCACAGGTATCTCTTAGGAATCCCACTTTCCGCTCCTTTGGGTACGCAGGGTCCGGCAGAAGTAAGGCCGGCTTGAGGGCGGTCGGCAGGGTGGGAGACCGTCTCCCACGAGATGGACAGCAGTCTGAACGCCGCCCCTGAGATGCCCTGTGAATGGGAGGATTTGCATTTCCCTGGTTACTGGGGATGCTGAGCACCTTTTCATGTACTTATTGGCCATTTGTATGTCTTCCTTGGAAAAATGTCTATTCAGTTTCTCCACCCATTTTTAAATCGGACGGTTTGTTGTTTTGCTATTGAGCTGTACAGGATAATCTCATCTCCGTACTTCATTACATCTGCAAAGACGCTTTTTCAAAACCCGATCACATTCACAGGTCCTGGGGGTTAGGATGTGCACGTACCTTTCTGAGGGCCACCATGTGACCTTCCACCAGGCACAGAAGGCGGTGTGTGTCTTGGACAGGAGTGTGAGGAATATGTTGACTGCAAGGAACAGCTCACAGCTCGGACCAGCTTAGGAAGCGAGGAAGTGTATTCACACGCAGAGCTGGAGATGCAGGTGAGGTGCCAGCCGGTGGGGGCGGAACCCCAGACCCAGGGATCCTTCTTCCCACCTCCTTCCGTTCTCAGAGCAACTGCTTCCCGAGGCGTGTTGCAGGGTGGCCGCTGCGGCCACCACACAATACGTGTTCTCGTTCACGGCCAGCAGAGACATGCATCTGACTGGGCCAAGTTCGATCCTGGCCCCCACAGAACCACAGTGGTTCCCAGGAGGATGGCTGACTTACACTCCCGACCGCACCCTACACTGGTGACAAGCTGAGCATCCTCTGAGCTGTGTGAAGGGGGGAGAACATGGGAACAAAATTCTAAAAATGGGAGGAGAAGGCAGATACCGAAAAGCTCCACCAGGATGAATAACGGGCATTTCGGAAGGACGGTGACCAACGAGACCACCTGGGCCCCTCCCCATTCTCTCAGTGGGTCCAGGGTTTGAACTGACCCCACGATGAACTAGACATCCTAGGGCTGCCCTCAACGACGTTTTGCATTATCCTGTCGTGGTTCCGCCTCCACAAGTGTGCGGAAGGGAAAAAGCAAAACCAGGGACAGAAGAGGGTGGGGAAGGTGCCGTGAGGCTAACAGCTGTTTTCAACGAGGACGCCACGTGGATGAGGGGGGACCCAGATTCACTGCTGCTCCCGGTTTCAGGGAGCACAGCGTGGGGGTCCCCATGCCCCTCTACACGTCACGACGCTTGGCTCACCCACTCCACAGGCTCGCCCAGCTCAGCAGAGCTGGATCAGCCCCCGTCTCAACCTCAGCTCCCATTTCTCCAGGCTCCCTGGGGACCGGCTTCCCCGGTCCCTGTCCCATTTCTTCAGCACACGAAGAGAACGACCAGGCTTTCTTTGGCCTTCTGTGGCTGACAGCCACCCCTCTGGACTGACGTCAGTCCCCGAGGCCCCTGAAGCTGGGAGGACACCAGCTGCCAACTGAGGCTGACACAGCTCCACCAACCTGCTGTGGCCACTTCCACGTGTCCCCTTGACAAGGCCACAGGGTGGCCATCTGTGTGGGCACATAGGTCGGGGTGTGTCTGCGAAGATGTTTGTAGAAGAGATCAGTATCTGGATCAGCTAAGTGAAGTGGACCCCCCTCCCCTTGTGGCCGGGCACCGTCCAGTTCCATGAGGGTCTGCCCCACCGAGCAAAGACACACGGGAAGGGAGACCTCTCTCCCTCTCCCCTCCTCCCTCTCTCCGCTCTCTGCCTGACTTTTGAGCTGGAACACCAATCTCCTCCCACCGTCAGACCGGGATCTGCACCACCATCCGTGCTCCTGGTTCTGGGTCCCTCAGACTGGGACCGGAGCCCACACCCTTGGCTCCGGGCGCCCTGCCTTCACGCCCCGCCGCAGCCCCGCGGGGCCCCAGCCTGCAGACAGCAGGTCAAGGGACAAGGGCGCCGTGACTATGCGACTCAGTTCCTTCTCATAACACTCCTGGCTCTGTGTCTCTGAGTTGCCCCGACTAACACACAACTCAAAACACAACCCAGCCCAGAAAGGAACCTGGAGCAGGTGCGGGGGGAGGAAACCCCACGCCCAGGAGCTCTCCAGCAAAAGGTACAGACAACACCGGGAAACCCAGCTGAGGGGGAAACCCCAACCTGAACCCACCGAAGAAGACGGAGAGCCGAAGGCCAGGGACAAGGAACTGCACGCTCGCAGTGCTGGGGAAGGGTGGCCGAGTCAGCACAGTCCTTTCGGCTGAGTCTGGAAGTTAAAACCATACAATGTACCCTTTTTGTCTTCAATCAAATGGTTTTTTTTTTTTTTTTTAAGAAATAAGTACTGTCAAGCCCCCACACTTGGCGGAAGATGGAAGGCCACCGGAGGGGCTCACCCCGTCTTCGTATCGAGCGGCAAAAATGCGTAGCCCCTCCTGCCTATTAACTAAATTACAGAAGCGTTATATGAGCAAAGCAATAAAAAGGCAGAGGAGACAGAATCGGGGAGAAACCTATAAAGTGATTAAGCTTATTAGAATAGGAGCCGTTAGCGGCCTAAGCAGCGCGGCCCCCAGCGCTCACCGACAGCATCTTCCTCAGACTCGGCTATCTGCTGGGATGGCAATTCCACTATCGATTATACATGATTATTAAAGTCTCTGCCCCGAATGAAACGCAAACTGGTTTTCTGGATGACAGACTGTTATTAACTTATGCAGCTAAATAATCGTAGTAAGTACGATGCATGAAAGTGGAGATATTATTTGCCTTTCTCTGTTAGAACAATATGAATGAGGCCAAACGGGAAGAGATGACTTCAATCAGCATGTCAGGACTGAAGAGGCAGTTTCTAAGCGGAGTTATCCTGTGAGCGAAGGTTCCCAGTGGGATGTTCAGAAGCAGCACATAGGACACAAGGCGTGAGGGGCGGGGGCAGGTGTGGGTGGCCGTGGCCAGGGCTCTGCGGCCGGACAGGACAGGTCAGGGCAGCGGCCTGGCTCTCCTCCGCGTGCGGCCCCACCCCCACCCGCCTCGGCGCCTCCCACCTCCCGCCTCCCGTCCAAGCTCTCTGCTCAGAGCAAAGCTGACACCAGCGTAGTCACTGAGCCATGAGGATCCAAATGGGCCCTCTCCTCTCTCAGGGAAATTTGCATTTTAATGAAGACAGAATTTCCCTCCCTAGAACCGCCTCCTAGAACGGGAGAATTTTAGGAACCAGAAATCGAAGGTGCTGGTGGCATGGAAGGTGGGGCTGAGAGGAGGAGGCCGGGCAGAGCGCCGCCCTGCGTGAGATGCCCAGGGTGAGATGCCCAGGGTGAGATGCCCAGGGTGTCTGCCTCTGCCTCCCCCCACCCCGGGGATCCCCACTACCCATCCCCTCCCCTGGATGGGGGGAAGGGGGCAAAGGTGCAGTCATTTTTAATCTCGACTTCATTGTCATCGGCAGGCCTAATCATATACAGAAAAATTTGTCTGAGCTGATGTTAATTAATGATAATTCATAATAAAATGACTGTGACAGATACACAGAGGCCTGACACGTGGATTTTTTAATAAAACTATTTGAGATTCTATTGCTCTGTGATACGCACATGCACACATTCATTTCAAAGCTCATCAGTGTGGATTTGGGCCCAGGACAGGCCCAGAACAACCATATAGGTGAACTAGAACTTTATATTTCTAAATATTGAAGGAAGCCCTTGCACCTCATTTTCATCAAATAGTGTGGGCCCGCCATGCCCACAAGCCCCGCCCCGGGCTGCGCCCCTAAAACAAGATGCCCGTTTCTCAGCGTGTCATGCAGGTAACTTCGCGAGCTTTAACTCGGCTTCAGAGAGACCCACCGCAGGAACGAAGAGACCAGGGCTCCTTCCTGCCCGGGGAACCCGCGCTGCGTCCGGACCCAGCACCCTTCGCACGCTGATGCAGAATCCCGTTGAGGAGCCCTGCAGGGCCTGGCCCCACTGTCCCCTGCCCGCGTCCCAGGCCCCTGCGAGAGAAGGTGACTACCAGCCGCAACACAGTGAGGAAACGGTGGGCAGAGCTCCCAGTGCGGTTAACACCAGGCTCCGCCCACCACCCCCAAAGGGGCCAAGAAGCTCTGTGTCAAAGCTCCTTGACACCTGGATTTAAGTCGACGGGCTGTGTGTCACACCTGCCTGCCCCCTCCCGGCCCTTACCTCCCGTCTGTAAGAGGAAATCTTTCACCCCCTTCCGCTCCGCCATGCGACTCCGCTGACCCGCGGCCCTCGCCCAGGGTGGGGCGGCCAGCGGCTCCAGTCTCAGCATTCCCACCCCAGCGTCAGGAAGGCGCCTCGTGTGGCACCTTGAGTGGGACAGGCCGGTGACCGGGATGGGCACTCCGAGACCCTGCGCTGTGCGCGACTACACTAATCCCACGGGGAATTCTCGGCGTGATGTGAGCTAAGCACTGGTTCTCACGCATCAACAGCCCGCACCCACGGGCTCTCCACCAGCTCCCTGGGCCTCCTCGGTGCACCCTGACCTCACCCCTCTGTGCTGGGCTCTCCCCAGAGCCTCCTACACCACGAGGAGACTTTTCCCGGGCGCGGAGACCCCTGACACGTCCTGCTCTGTGCAGGCTGGCGAGCTGACACTGGGCAGGAGGGCTGCCCCGGGCTCCCTGTGCCCTGCAGACTGGCAGCCACCCCTTCTGCTCTGGCTGGGGCCACGTACACGGGGCCGCAGGTCGGTGCTGCCCAGCCAGTGTCCACGGGAACAGGAGGACAGAGCCACCAACACCAAGGCAATGCACAGCCATGTGTCCAGCAGCACCTCCCAGGGAACGTCTGCCCCCCGTGGCCGGCACACACACCTGTGTCCCCCTCTCAGCAGCGGGCACACCTCACGGGCTGCCCGGCCTCCTGCTCCCGGGGCCTGGACAACGAACTGACATTTTCCTCAGCAGCCTGAGCTCCGCCCTTGATTAGAAACTATCTTTAGTTAAAGCACCACTTCGGGATTCTGAGCCAATTTCACCCAGGCTCTCCTAAGCGCTTCGTACGAAACGTTAGCTCTGGAATCTCATTACACATCCGCAGCCCCTGTGACAGGCACAAACGGCAACTGAGCTCCAATGCCTCCTTGAGCCGGCCGTGTTTCCCAAGGCCCGTGGATCCCGGGGAGGGGTGCAGCGACCGGAGCGGGTGTGGGCGTGCTGGATGGACCTCTTCCGAGCAGAGAATTCGAGCTGCGGGGCAGCAGGCTATGGGGCGCGGCTCTGAGGGCCCCGGCCATGCTCACCTGGGAGGCCGCGTCCTCAGGCGCCAGTGACAAGCGGGTGGCGCTCTGCTAACAAGGAAAAGCAGGTCTGAACCCTGTTGCTCATGACTCACGGGGGACACCTCCAAGGACCTGTGTCAGGGTTACAGAACAGAGACATCTCGGGCCAGACCGACCGGAGGAGCGATAACGGAAGGTCGAAGAGTGGCGGTTGCCAGGGAAGGGGGCTGCGGTGCGGGTGACGAAGGCGAAGGGACCTAGAAGATTCACCGATGATGTGACAGGGACGTGAAGCGCTGCCCAGGGAACACAGCCGGTAATGCTGTAATCGCTTCGTCTGGTGCCAGGTGGGCACTCGGAATACTGGGGGATCACTTTGTAAGTATGTGACTGTCTAACCTCAGTGCTGCACACGGAAATGAGTTGAAAATAATATTAAATGTAAACTGTAATTAATTTTTTTATTTTAAAAATGCAAAAAATGATAATAATCGAGGGTTTACATCTTCAGTGCTGCTCTGGCCCGTCCCATGGGTCCGGCTGCCCCCACGTGGCCCTGGCCGACCCCCAGGGTCCCCTC
Source organism: Anoura caudifer (assembly GCA_004027475.1). Taxonomy (NCBI): domain Eukaryota; kingdom Metazoa; phylum Chordata; class Mammalia; order Chiroptera; family Phyllostomidae; genus Anoura; species Anoura caudifer. Next base: position 127,107 of record PVKU01001540.1, on the reverse strand, counting down.
ACCGGCAGCAGCGGACTGCAGTCCGTGAGCCTGCTCCTCCCGCCTGCGGTGGCTGCACTGGGGACAGTCCTCGACCTGCACCAGGAGCAGCTCACCCTTCAGCTCGCTGCCCCCAACACTCAGCTCCGCTTGCACCGGGCAGGTGCTCAGACCACAAAGCACGAGGGAGGAGACAGACGCAGACACTGACAGAAAACCGATGTGGCGTGGGAGGGAGCCACGGAGGAGAGACAGGCCCAGGTTTCAACGGGATCGAGCAGGCCCTGAGTGAGGCCGGAGGGTGAGGGGCCCGGTCACGGTCCAGCCCCCGCCCCCCAGGCAGAGCTGGCCGGCAGGCTGCAGCGGCTTCCACAGTGTGTCAGGCAGGACGGGTTTAAATACCCAAGACAGCTGACTTCTAGGGCTTATTATACACTTGTCTGGAGATAGCTGCGGACAGTTGGTGAAATATCAAACTATCCCGCCCGCTCTGGGACCCTGACCGAAAGGACGTGCGCCTCACGCCTCCCGGAATCGCTGACCTTCTCAGTCCTCCTGATCTTTCTAATTCACCAGCTTCTTAACAACGGTGGTGCCAACTTCCTCACCCTCCGTCCCCCTTGCCGTGGGTCTAATGAGGAGCTTCCACGTTCAGGTTCAGAGCTGTGAGCGGCAGCATGAATTCTGGTTGTTCTCCCTCTTGCCAGCTCTACGGAGACATGATTGACATGCAAGGCTGTGAGTGTGAAGGGTGTTGTGTAACGAGTTGCTACCCGAATACACTGCGAAACGACGATCGCAACACAGTTAACACCCCCATCACCTCCCACGGTCCCCTGTGTCACTGGTGTCGTGAGAACGTTGAAGGTCTACCCTTGCAGCCGCGTTCAAGTCCACGGTGCCGTGTGTTCTTCACTGCTGTCACCATGGTGCTGCCACCATAGTTCGGTCCTCAGGACCTGCTCCTCTCGGAAGTGGAAGTGGGCGCCTTTGACCTTCAACCAGGACCCCTACCCTTACGTCCTCCCCACCCTGCTCTCGGCGAAGACCAATTCTCTGCCCACCTCTAGGAAGGCAGTCTTTTTTAAGATTCCGCATTTGAGCGACATCACGCAGGGTCGGTGTCTGTCTGACTCATTTCACTTAGAATGGTGCCCTCAGGTTCCCTCCGGGTCGTCACCAGCAGCAGCATCTCCTTCATGTGGGGCTGCATGACATTGCTCTGCATGCAGTTGCCACGTCTCCTGCATCCACTGCCCCGTCGGTGGGCACTTGGTTGTTTCCTTGCCGTGGCTCTTGTAGATAACGCCGCCGCGAACGTGCGGATGCAGGCATTTTTTCGAGTTAGCGTTTCCATTTTTCTTCACACGCGTACCCAGAACTGATGGATCGTATGGTACCACTTTTCTCATTTTGGAGGAGCCTCCATCCTGTTTCCCACGGTGGGTGCCCCAGCCTGCACTCCCGCCACCAGCGGACGAGGGTCCGCTTTCCTCCCCAGCCTCGCCAGCTCTTGATGTTGCCTGTCTTTTCCACGGCGGCCGTTCTGACAGGCGGACGGTGAGAGCTCACCGTGGCTTTGAGGTGCATGTTCCCTGACGCTCAGTGACGTCGAGCGCCTTTTCGTGTACCTGACCGCCATCTGCATGTCTCCCCTGGAAAAACGTCTGTTCCTTTTCAAATGGGATTATTGGGGACGGGGTCATTGAGTTGTATGCGTTCCTTATGTATTTGGGGTATCAATTCCTTATCAGATACATGTTTGCAAATAGTTTCTCCCATTCCATTGGCTGCATTTTCATTTTGTTGATAGTTTCTTGGGTTTTTTTTTTTTTTTTTTTTTTTCTGGAACAGAAGCTTTTCATTCTCATGTTGTCCCACTTGTTCATTTTTAAATTTGTTGCTTGTGCTTTCTGGGTCAGGTCCAAAAAAATCATCGCCAAGACCAATTTCAAGGAGCTTCCCCCTCTGTTTTCTTCTAGAATGTTTAGGTCTTCCATTTAAGTCTTTAATTCATTCCAAGTTAATTTTGTGACTGGCATGATCTTCTTTACCAGAAACGCGAGGTGGGGAAGGAAACGTACAGGCGTAGGTTCCGTATGCCGTCAGGTGCTGGTGCTAAATAAGTGAGGGTGGGCTCACCGTTAAACAGTGTTTTCTACATGAGGCGGCGGTTGTCCCACCCCCTCGTAACCCTTGCCCATACGTGGTCCGCTGGTGACTTCACTGCGGCACCTTTCAGCAGCTGGCAGACCCAGGTGCCTCACAGGTGCTACCTGACTCTCATCTCTCCCCTTCCCACTGTTTATTTCCCACAGCAGAGCCACCCAGGGGGCCAAAGCCCTTCGAATCGCGTCATCCGAGCAGTTGTTTCGGAGCCGGCGGCGCAGGGCGATGTCCTTGCACCAAGACGGCTTGGCGTGGAGGCGACACTGACTCAAGTCTGGGACCGTTTGGGTCAGTTAAAGAGATGACCGGAGTGGTGTGTTCCATGTTTAAAAAATGGCCGAAATGTCTGGAAGTAGCAGCTCTTGGAGGGGCTTACGCAGGATGGACACTTCGTGCATGCAGCCCCGCAGAGCAGGCCCAGGGCCTGAGAGGAGGGAGAGACCGACTTCCCGAGGGAAAGTTTGATCACTGGGGCTGGAAATGGGCCAACTGGGGAGGAAATCTGTCCTGTGCCCCCACCAGAGTTTAAGAACAAAGTGGGTGCGGGTTACATCGCTATGTCCAAACACTGTCCACTTCCACACTGGCTGGGAGGTGGCGCTGGAATCCTGTGACCCCTGATGTCCCTCCCCCAGCTGTTGGACTTCCCCACAACCCCCCGTCCCCCATCCATCAGAATTGGTGGAATGGATTCCAGGGCGGCGTAACCTTCTGGCGTCTCTGGGCCACACCAGAAGAAGAAGACTTGTCTTGGGCCACACATTAAATTCACCAACACTAATGAGAACCGATGAGCAAAAAAAAGGTTTCAGGTACATTTACGATTTTGTGTTGGGCTGTATTCATGGCCATCCTGGGCCCCAGGCGGGCCACGGACCGCGAGCTGGACACTGAGAGCCCTGAAGAAATGGGGGCTGTTGTTGGTTCCGCCGGGGTGACAGCTGAGCACCACAGTTGCCTCAGCTGTAGCCGCCGGGATGGGAATTTGTAACACGCGCACAGAGGCACACCCCACTCACACACACGTCCATCAGGGTTCTACTCAGGACTCTTACTGAAGTCCGAACACCAGGAGAATGATTAGGTCATGGACCAGCACCTGGAGCCTCGAGCAAGCGAGGAAGTGACTTCGAGCCGGAGTTTCCTTCCACACGTACAGCCTTGTGACCCCCCCCCCCCCCAGCCAGTCCTCGCTGCACTGTGAGCGCTGCCCACGCGGGGGTCGAGCTCTTTCACCCATTCCTCTGCTCCCTCCCCACACTGACCCAACCTCCGTGGTCCCGACCCCCTCCAGGGGGTCATCTAGGTCCCCATTCCGCTGCAAACCAACTCCAGGGCAGGTAGATTTTCAACTGGGTGTCGCTCCTACAGGAAGACCAAAGCGTGGGAAGAGAGGGATTCCGTGGGGAAGACGCCCCTGCATCCCACACACGTCCTGTCCTGTGAGGCTCATGACCCAGGATGAGCCGGTGGGTGGCTGGTGTGACAGTCCTTCCGAGTCAAGTGTGGGAGAAAGATGAAACGAGGGACAGGAAACAGTTATCCCCAAAGCTCTTTAGGAATTAAATAAAGAAAAGAACACTTGCCCAGTAATCTTGTTCTTGGTTCCAGAAAAATTTGAATTTCAAGAGGATAAAAATAGGTATTGTGTCTAATTTCAGCTCATTTCTCTCCAAAAGATTCTGTCTGTAAGGATTTGATTTCAGGTGCTACGTTCTCTCACTACGATCTTCATGGAGAGCAGCTCCCTTGGGACCTGCCCAGCCCTGTCGGTGGGCGGGCGCTGGAGCAGGCCGACCTGTCTGCCAGGCAGATGAAGCACTCAACGAACGGCAGTTTGCAAAAAAAAAAAAAGAAGGAAAAAAGATTTTGATTCACAATGAAGAGAGAGCAGTGGGCTTCGACTCTAGAAAGGCAGGACCCTGGGAACTTTCTAAAAATAAAAATCCCCATCCACACCCTCGCTGGCTTTTCTGTTCCCCGCAAGGGAACTGAACTCAGACTGAGAGAAATGAAAGTTTGCAATGATTTCTCACGAAAGAGCGCTGCCTGCCCAGAGGCACGGACCTGCCCAGCACAAACCGATCCGGGAAAGTAACCAACCCTGCTTCTCACTGCTCCTCCTCCGCCTTCTCACCCTCCTTTCCCCTCCGTTATTTTATTTCAGATGCTGTTTTCTCTTTACAATTGCTTGTTCACACACACACACCCACACACACACACACACACACACGCATCATTTTACATAATATACCAACGTTTTTCTAATTTATTTTTTTTTTTTGCTTTCCTTTTCTCTCTTTCCCCTCCGTGGTCGACAGGATAGTGTCTCCCCCGAGGGTGTCCACAGCCTAACCCCAGCTGGTGAATCTGTTACCTCACAGGACAAAAAGGACTTCGAAGGGGTGATGGAGTTAAGGCCCTTGGGGTGGGGGACTCTCCTGGATCTCCAGGGGGCCCAACATCACCACCAGGGACCTTAGGAGAGGAAGACAAAGGGACGGAATGCGGTTGTAGACAGCAAGGAAACTGAAGCAGCGAGCTGGGCTCAGGGAAGAAGTCTCGGCCACGTGCGGGTAACGATGGATTGTACAACGAGCTCCAAGGATTCTTCCTCGTCCATCCAATCACAGACACATGTTTCTGACATGCACCCACCTACACGTGTGTCGTGAAGGCTTAGACCTTCTCGAAGGCGAGTCATGCTGTGGAGGGTTTTCTGAATAGTCTCGCACCCAACAAGACCATGTGGAAAGTCCCTCAGAGCCGCCTGTTATGAACCCCAGTCATTCTGGTTGTCACAGTTGCAGAATATCCCCGGCGACTGTACCAACACACATTCACTCATCTCCCTGACTCTGGGCCCCCGCTAGCCTGGCTCGGCCACTAGGAACGGTGCTGTGATAAATGGCCCAGGAGGGGGACGGTTGGGTCACAGAGCTTATACGTATTCATTTTAACAAATACTGCCAATTTATTTTCCAAACCATTTGTGAATCTCTACCTTCCCATCAGCAACGCATGGAAGTGCCCCGACAGCACCCCCGGCGGTCCCCACGATCCGTCTGCTGCGTCAGCGGGGCTTGGACGGCACAGACCACAGACGCCCCTTCTTCCAGCCTCCCACCACCCCCCAGCCTCTTTCCCACTCACCGCCTTCGGAACCACCTCAGCCGCCCCCCGGCCTCCGAGACCATCAGCACCGGGTTTTGGCCTTAACTCCTCCTCACCGGACAAACACGGGCTCCCAGGTTCGTCAGAATGACCCCACCGAGGTGGAGGCCCCGTCAAATCCCAGTCCACCTCCAGTCAGCCTGCACCTGCTGCCTCCCACACCTGCCTCCTCTGGGCTTGTTTCCACTGTGACGCTGTGTCTCCGGGGGGCCTGGGCCTCTTCTTCCCCCAGGTGGCCAAGAAGAAGCTCCGTGCTGAGCATCTTCTTAAAGATGCAGAACCATCGCGGTGGCCGTACCCTCTTCCAGGACGTGCGGAAGCCATCCCAGATGAGGGGGTGACAGTCAGGACACCAGGGAAGCCGCCCTGGCCTTGGAGAAGAACCTGACCCAGGCCCCTGAGGACCTGCAGGCCCCAGTTCTGCCCAACCAGCCCCTCAGCTCCTCAACTTCTGGGACAGAGGCATCCTGGGCGAGCAGGTGAAGCTCACCAGGAAGATGGGCAACACCTGGCTCACCTCTGTGGGTTGGGGGCCCCCGGCTGGGCTGGGCGGGTGTCCCTTCAAGAGGCTCCCCCTTCAAGCAGGACCAGGAGCCTGAGGAGCCCAGAGGCCTTCGAGGGGGCCCTCTGCACCCCTGGGGTCTGGCTCCTGCCTGAGCCTCTCCCTGCAGCCACCAGGCAGCCTTTCAACGAGCCTGCACCTCTCCCAGGCCCTGGACCAGGTGGAAACGGGAAAGCTTATTGCAGCAAAAAGAAGAAAAGGAGGAAGAGGAGGAGGAGGAGAACGGTGTCCCTGGCATTACATCCTCACCAGCTCTCTTTTGGGGGAGGGGCCCTTTTCGGTAGTTGAGAGAGAAATGCGGTGGATCGGGGCTCCCGCCTCCCACTTCACTTTGCACCCGACCACCGGTTACCCGACTGTCCTTCGAAACCTGCTTTTCTGTGCGGGGATTTCCTCTCCAAACCTCCGCCCCCTTTTTATTGGGCTATGTACAGATTTCTTGCCAAGCATTAAGAATTCTTTCAATATTATGTATGGAGAAAAACCCCTCCCTGAACAATGACTATTTTGTTCATTTTTATGTACTTTTTCCCCATATAAAATTTCTAATTTTTATGTATTCACATAAGTCTGTCTATTGTTATATTGTTTCAAGGTTGCCAAATAAGATCTCTCTCCTTAGACTGTAAATATAGTCACTTATTTTTCTTGAAGAAGTGTTTTATTGTTCTTTCTTTTTTTAACCGTAATTCGCCCCGAACTTGTTTTTACATGATGTGACATGAGACTCTTGTACATTTTGTTCGCTTTTATTTTCCTTACAGACGACCGTCTGTGGAAGAACATGGCGTATGAGATGACCAGCCGTGAGGGCTTACCACGGGAACGTGCGAGGAGAATTCCTTTTGGAGGCACCTTTGAGCTCGCTGAACAGACACCGGGAGTAAAGCTTACTCCCCTCCCCCCAGCTAAAAAAATTCACGGGCAAGAAGTTATCGTTGAAATTAAAGGGTGGCGGACGTGCCCAAGGCATCTTACAGGGATCCGACCCCTTTATGAATCCCGTGATGGATGAATGTGCGGAGAGGCAACCAGTGGGCAACAGAACATCACGGGACCGGCGGTGAAGGGAGGCCACGGTGTCATGTCCGAGCCTTGGAATCAGTATGAAGAACGGCGTGTCCACCGGGGACACCAACCGCGTCTCCTGTTGTGCTACTATGTAGAAGTCGAGTCTTATACATGTTCACACTGAACTTCTGTTAAATAAGTGTTTGCATTGGTCAAAAATAAAAAGAATAAATGACCAGCTGTTTGTGTGTATTCAAGCCTCCCGGACCTCAGGAAGCTTCTGGGTGTTCCCGCTCTCCTCCGACGCGCCGGCCTGTCCTGCCGCTGACAGTCGGCTGTGAGTAGGGCGCTTTCTGGTTTGGCCCGCGGGACGGCCGGGTCCTCCCGCCTGGTCTCCTTTTTCTCGAATATTCCCAGGTATAGAGCTCTCCCCTGTCGACATTAGGGAAGCATATTTCTGTCACAAGAAGCAGGAAAGCAGCCACCAAGGAGGCGGCGCGCAGGCGGGAATGCGGATTCTCGGGGAGTGGGTGCGGGTGGCCCAGCAGCGCCCTCGCTCGCCCCGGCCGCACGTCCTCCTGCTGCGACAGTGCCCACGGGGCCGGGCCCTCCAGGGAGCGCCGTGGGTGCGCTGGGAGGCGCGGTGCAGAGGCGTGGCTGCTCTCAGGGGCGCAGGGGGCTGTGGCCGAGGGCCCCTTCATCCCCACCTGCTTGCTGGTTTCTCCACCATCAGCATCCAGAAGAATGAACTTGCAGCCAGTTTTACGGTCAATGACAAGGGACAGGAGGATGACCGGCCATTGCCGGCGGTGGCTGCAGGGCCTGGACGTGGCGGAGCAGAGTCCAGGGCAGTGTGATGCGCGATTTGTGGAAGTTCCTTGGCGGTTTGTCGGAAGCCGTGGGCGCAGGCTCGGCGCTGCTGAGTCCTTTCTGGGTTGCGGATTGAATGCTTTCCACGCACGAGGCTTCTCTGAGCATTCATACGACAGAAAACAAGGCCCGGGAATGGACACCGTGACCGCGTCATTGGGGGGGACGCGTAGGTTCCGTCTGCCCTGGAACTCCAGGGTCACAAAGACGGACGTGGAGCACCCCAAGCAGCCCCCCGTGTGAGGCCATGTGTGGGTTAAGTGTCCCTGACCGCAGGGGCTTTTCAGGCAACCCCCACTGCGTGCATCCTTACAACAACTGTGGGAGGGTTTAGCTGGGCTTCATCTGGAAACCCCGATCACGTTATAACATGCGTGAATTTTAACCGCATGGAAAATGGGTCAAACATCTTAACACTTCAACAGCACCTGAGCACATTGAGCTCCTGCGCTTCTCAGGAAGTCACGGTCGCTTTTTCGAGACCGCAGTGAGGCAGAGGATGCTCGCCCTCCCCGGGACTCCAGGTAGTTTAAATACAAGTCTTTCGTGCAGAACCAGGGCAAACAGCGGACACGGCAGCGAACGCCCCGTAAACACACGCCAGACCCAGGCCGAGGGCTGAGAGGTGGACCCTAATTAGAGCAGTTTGCCGTGTGTCATGCGCATGCACGTATGTGGCCCAAACTTTCAGGGGAAAAAAAACCTTTCGCTTTAATTTTTCAATTCAATTTTTTATATCTTTATATTTAGCTACTTGGGGTTTTTTTTGTATTATAAAGACATTTTAGCATTTATTTTTGAACATACAGATGTCGTTACTACTTTCTAGAGTTGCACTTTTAGCGCATAAGCATAAATAAAAGAATTAAAAGCATTTATATAGATACGGAATTAGTACTACCCATGTATAATGCTCATCGTTACTTTTCCCCTCAAATATTTGGGCCCCGGCTGTTGTGGCTCAGTGGATTGAGCGCCGGCCTGCAAACCAAAGTGTTGCTGGTTCGATTCCCAGTCAGGGCACATGCCTGGGTGGCGGGCCACATCCCAAGTAGGGGCCCTACAAGAGGCAACCACACATTGATGTTTCTCTCCTTCTCCTCTGTCTAAAAATAAATAAATAAATAAAATCTTTAAAAAATTTGGGGCAAAAAAGTGTGCACTACACACGGCAACGTTCGGTAGCCCCTTTATCCCTGGAAGGGCCTACAGTGCAGGCACTGTGTCCTGGGTTTACAGGTGAGAAATCTGAGACTGGAGGTGACCCGTCCAAAATAGTCACAGGTGACTCGTAGCCATAAATGCCAAATAGCCTGTGTGATGTTGATATGTAGATATACTTCGGTGCGAGAAAGACGTATGAAACCCCTCGTATTTGAGGTGTACGTTTCTAACTGGAAATGTGAGTGATCGACAGGTACTTTAAAACTCTTTCAAAAACCATCACATTTTTTTTTCAGTGACTGGTCACTACCAGGAGCAGTGGCTGGAGGAGACCCCGATTCTCCTCCTCCCCGGCGTGGTGGGCTGACTACCATGGTGCGGCAGTGCGGACCTGCAGGTGTGGCCCTGGCTGTGTCTGAGACTGGACAGGATGCTCGGTGGCACCTTGGGTTTTCCAGGCAGCGGATTTTCAGGCCTGAGCCCTGGTCCCTTCCAGCAGGACTGTGACACAGACTGCTGGCTGTTGTGGATGGCGGACTCTTACCTAACCTAAAATTCCTTTCCTGCAGTCATCAACCAGGCAACAAACGCCTTATTCTGTAAAAGTGGGGGTGGGGGAATCGCCTCGTTGCTAATATTTGAAAAATGCAGATTGCCCCAAACCACACTGCCGTGCTGGACAAAAATCTAGATGAAAGAACTTGGGAAGAGAACTTCCCCCCTTCCTAGAGAGAAGGAGAAAATTAAAGGTCATACGGAGAAACAGATAGGATTACAAATTGTTACAAACCTCTCAAAAGGAAGTAGGAGAATGGGCTCTCCGAAAGCTCCTGGCTTCCTGTCTCCCAGGCTCTCCTGGGAGTGGGGAGGGCCGGCCCTTCCTCCCGCAAACAGGGTCCCTGGGTCCCAGCACCTCCCCGCCGGCCGGCTCCCACTAGGCGCCGGTGCTGACCAGCAGGCTTCACGCTGAGCTGGGCGCTCCCTGCTCTCTGATAAGTGGTTACAACGAGGTGGTTTCAGTTCTCTCTGAGTCCTCATCTCAGTCTATCCTTCCCCTGGAGTTATCAATGAAAGTAAATCAAGGTCAATTGATTTTTGCTGTTGCTCAGACAAGGGCAGAACTCTCTAGAAGCCCAAATACTCACATTTTAAGGCAAAAATTATCAGACACCTATTTGACGGAGTGCTTTTAAGTATTCTGTGTGCCGTTTCGAATATTGGCAGCAGGTAACTTTTAAAATTTTATTTTACAGAAAGAGGCATTTGTACCCCCTAGTCATTATTGCTGTGAATGATTTTTAGGTTAAATGAACAAGACGTGTGGTCTCGGGTTCAGCATGGATGTGGTGCAGCATTTTAACGGTAAACGTGTCAGTGGGAGAAACCCACAACGGGTGTAAGGGCGTAGGAAGCCCAGCCGGCACGGGTTTGCCTGCGTAAGAAACAAACTCACAGAGCACAGGACACCTCGGGGAGGAACCTTTGATCACTGTGCTGGGGGCGGACCCCCACAGGGAACTGCCCTCTGGGGTTGGAGCGAGCCGTGCTGTCTGCACGGGAAACTGAAATCCCACAAAGCCGAAGGGTGGATCTGACTCAGGTCTCAGCGGGGCGGGAGGGCAAACCAGAGTGGATTCAGAATCACCGAAACCAAGTAGACGTCTTCAGCGGGTGGCTCACTTCTCCTGGAAGGGTGCAGGCAGAGCAGTGGGGTCCAGACGGCTGGTTGACCCAGAGAGCCCGCCAGGTCCCCACTAATGTGAACTGTCTTCCCCACACAGCCAGGTGAGAGGCGCCCTCAGGATTTTCGAAGCCTTCAGCTTTCTCACCAGTGTACACAGTGGTGTAAAATAATTTCCCGGAGGCCAGCTCTTGGCAACATTGTCCACTGCTCAGACTCGGGAGTAGAGACCAATGACTGATTTTTATTCTTTCAATTTTGTTTTGTATTGGCTTTAGGCAGACAGCTTAGGGGGTAGACAATCACTTATTTTGCAAAGTGTTCCCCTCGATACTCCCACCACCCCACACGTAGTCACGGCGGTGTTATTGACCGTCTTCCCTTTGCTGTACTGGACACCCTGGGACTGTTTCGCCGCTGCCACCTGGGTGGGAGAGGTGAAGGGACTGAGGCGGTGAATGACTTATGAGTAGAACGTATACGCTGGACACCAAGAAGATCAATAATCATGCCTTGCAGATAGTAGCTTGCTCCCGCAGGAAAAGAGATCAGCTTGACCGCCACGGCCGGAGAATGGTCATCGTCTTACATTGTGAAACTCGTGCCGGGGGCTGCGTTCTGCATGGAAGGGGTGAGGGAGCGGCCCCAGTTCCCACGGTGGGGGCTGCCCCGGCGGGCACCTTCCCCAGAGCGCACCGCCCCCGCGCGCCCCGTGCCTGCCCCGGTGCAGACGACCGCACATCCACCCCAGTCTGTCCCCTCAGCTGCTGACTCCTGACCCGTTCGTTGTCTGTGGCTCCGTGGTTCCCAGTCACCCGGTCCACCGTTTTCTACATGTGCTGTGGCAGGAGAAACTTTCAGAAGGCCTGTTCTAGGGAAGCCACTGGCCCCGCAATTTGGGGGCAGGATCCAAGCCTCCTCACGTACCAGTTTCTCCTCCTTTGCCCTCCTCTTCGTGGGGGAGGATGGATACGGTACCAAGGATGAGCCATACATAATACACTGCGTGGATTAGGGTAGAGGGAACTGGGCAGGGGGGACCAGAGGCGGGAGTGTGGGTGGGGGCGACTGCGAAGCTTCACACACAAAGGGACGAATGTGGGTGGATGTCTCCCTGGGCACCTGCGTCCTCGCCTGGATCACGGGGCTGCTTGTCGCCCTGTGTGAGCCATCGCCAAAGGCGCTTTAAAGGGTCTCAGCGGGGTTGATCGGTGGTTTTGTTCCCAGTGTTTTCATCTGCTTAGGACGAGAAGACCTGGAGAAGCACTCTGGCTGCCCTCCCAGTAACACGGCCTGGGGGGGGGGGGTTACACCTGCGGACGCCGCCCCCTCCTCCCCGCTGGACGCGTCAGCTGGTCGGTGTCCGGTCTCCCGCCAACGTCAAGGCCTAACTCTACTGCCTGAACGCGCAGCTGTCTGGGGGCCGCCCGGGAAATCGGACATGCAGAGCCAAGCGTTCGCTCCGCGAGTATTTGGTGAGGCTTAGGTTTCAATCCCAATTAAAGGCGGAGAGATGTGAGAGGGAAGGGAAACCGCTCTCGGGGCCCTTTCGGACCCTGCTGGTACGTTTCCGCTCACCTCTGCCTTCACACGGACAGGAATTGTCTGGGGAAAGAATCGCTACTGGGGAAGTAGACAGGCTGAGATTAAATGCCGGGCTGCCATTTTTAGATAAAATTCCTCTTCTCAGACCGCGACCTTGGCAAAAGGTTGAAAGGAGAGGGGTTTGCTCTCAATGTCATTAGGTGGTGGCCCAGGGACACAGCCCCCTCCCCTGGGGGGGGCGCTACATCACCCCCTGGACCAGAGGACACAGGAGTGGGGGCGGCGGCCAGGACTGAGCTGGCCGGCCTGAGACACGTCTTTCTGATCAGGGAGCGGAGGTGGATGGGATGAAGGGGCTCTTCCCCCAAGACTGAGCAAGCAAACCTGCGTGGCTTCCTAAAAGGTGTTTTTCTTAAATAGTGACTTAGTAAGATAGGCTTTTAGGAAATGGAATTACTTCCGCTACGGCTACACGGAGATGCAAAACTTGCCACCGAAATTTAGCCTTCTGTACTATATAAACAGACTTCGGCTGCCTTCTTCACAAGAACCGTAACTTTGCTCGGTGTGGGCAGACAAGGGGTGTGGAACGCTGTTGGTCCACAGGCTGGGTAGCTAACGTGTTTTTATATTGTCTGTCTTCCCCGCCCTGGACAGGGAGCTGTTTGGTCCAACAGTGCGGCCAGGCCTGGTGCCCCGCACGGTCACTCAGCACGTGAATACTTCCGGTGTGAATACTTCCGGTGTGAATACAAAGGCTTATTAGTAATTTGGGGAGTTCTTTCACTCCTACTTGGAATTTTAATGCATCAGCATAAATTCCTAATTGGATTTGTCTGTTCAAACAATGTCACTGACAGTTCAATCTTGAAATGCCTCTCTCCACTTTTAATTACCCCTAATCACCACCCAATTACATTCTGAAAGCAAAATGGACCAGCCACTTTGGAAATTTCTTATGAAACTAACCATGCTGTCATCATCAGATCTAGTAATTGTACTGTCAGAAATCCACACAAAGGAGTGGAAAAGTTGTGTCCACGGCAAAACCTGCACACCGCGTGTCCGCGGCAGCTTCATCCATACTCGCCAAAACGTGGAAGTGACCAAAGACAGTCCGTCCGTGGGTGAATGAATCAGATGCACTGTGGTGCATCCCGATGACGGACTACTCAGCGCGAAAAAGGAACGAAGCATCGCCCCATGCAAGGCCATGGGAGATACTTAAATACGTAGTACCAAGTGGAAGCCAGTCTGGATGAGCTACATACTTTAAGATCCCAACTGTGACATTCTGGCAAAGGGAAAACTGTGGGGACGGTAAAAAGACCCGTGGTAGCCAGGAGGTGGGGGGAGGCGGTGGAGGATTTTTGGGGTGTGGAACTCTTCTGTGTGATACTGTAATGGTGGAGACACGCCATTATCCCCTTTGCCCACCCCCAGAGGACGGACATCACCAAGGGTGAACGCTCCTGTAAACTGCGGAGTCTGGGTGGCCATGTGCCTGTAGGTTCATTGGTTGTAGAAAAAGTGTCCGTTTGGTGGGGCATCTGTATGCTGATGGACGGGGGAGGCTGTGCACGCAGAGGGGCAGGGGGTGCGTGATAAAAAATCTCTATCGTCCGCACAGTTCTGCTGGGAACCTAAATCTGCCCTAAGAAATGAAGTCCATTAAAAATAAAATAAGACAAAACAGAAACACTTTGCCAAAATCGCCACTGTGGTAAATAAAACTATCTGTAACATTTCCCACGATGGAAGGACCACAGGAAAAAAATGATCAAGCGGCCTCAATAAAAATATGCTCTCTCTCAACCCGCACACTCCAAATTGGTGTATTGTAATGTGCATGTAGAATTGAACTCTTCATTTGGACAGCGGACACACACTTTGTGTTCCTTTTGACAGAGCACAGAAACTTCTGAGATGCCGGCTGTTTGCCTTTTGCTTCACAGCACATTGAGCTTTCGGACACTTGGATGCTTTTGGCAAATTAGGTCCTTAAGTGCAACTGTGGAAAGCAATCTCTGTTGCTCTAAAAAACAGAAATGCACAGCAAACACATCATACACTTGTTTTTAGTTTATGGTCTTTCATAGGTGTCTTACCTTTAAATTTCCTAGAGCTCTGTCTGAAGAGCATCAGCCTAAGGATGATGGTAAAACATGTGTATCTTAAAGAGGCTAAAAATTACTCGTAAAATGAAAGATGTCTTTGGTTAAAATGTCCTACCTGTGTGTCTACCTGGACCACGTATTTGGGGGCTGTCAGCAATGAGAATGACAGCACAGTCTCCCACCCAGGCCACTGGGGTGGGGGGGGGGGAGGCATTTCTGGAAGGACACGGATACTCAAAGCCTGTGTGTTCCCCTCTTGGTTTCTGATTCTGAAGCGTTAATCCATTTTATTGCAGTTTCCCCACACAGGGTGACAAATTGGGTGCATTCCCATATTCAGAGAAATGGTTTTACTGCATCACATACGGATGATAGCATCCGACCTCCACGTGTCCAATTGGTTAAGCTCTGAAAAAGCCGGCTGAGGTGCCCATGTAACACTGGGTACGAGACACATGATTCCTGACGGGCTACTTCCTAGCGTCTTTTCCTACCACCTGACTTGGAAAGCCAGTGGATGCAATGATACAATTCTTTTCTGCTATTCAGCCCGCCCAACGTTTCCTGTGGTGTTTCTGTATTTTAATGTCATCGCAGTTCCAGTTCCTGCTCTTACGAAACTTTCATGGGGAACACAGGTAGCAATTCAGCTGGGAGGGGAGAGCCTACTGTGCGTGGTAGTCTCGAGGCAGTGACCTGCTGAGGGTCCTCGGCAGCGCGGTGCACCTGGACACTGTCACCATGTTCTGCGGGAGCAACTGCCAGCTCACACATGCACACAGGACTCGCGGCACACCTTACTCCCACTTCTGGGAGACTTCTGGGTCTAGTAGCATGACCAGAAAAATGTAGTGAATGAATTGATGTGGTAACCAACTCCACTTTCAAGTTTATGTTATTTGCAGTACATGGGCATTTCCCCCATGTTCCCCTGCACTTCGCTCTGCTCAACGCTGACTTGAAGCGGCACTTCTCTGCATTTAGGGGCTACAAAGCATGAGCTCCCCGGTACTCCCCTTCGCACACCCTGCCCGGGCCACAATTCACTGCGTATTTCCTCAATGGTGATTTCTCCTTCATTAAATAATAACGTCCTATTGAATCATTACTGAACCCTGACTGGCTGACAGTTTTCATTTAGGAACCACATTCATTGGATTTTTCAGGAGGAAAAACATCGAACCCTACGCCCTTTGAGTACCACTTGGGTGTCTCAAGTTAAAATTCCCGCTCCGGGTCAGGAGAGGCAAGCCCAGGTGCCTTCGGGCACCACGGAGGCGGGCACGGGACTGACCGGGCAGCACTCCGTTTCAGCAGGACGGCCACACTGGATTCCCGAGGGATGTCACGAGAACGTGCGCCTCCGCCTTCTGGGTATTCTGATGTACAATGTACTGGGCGAAGGGCTGCTTGGCCGTGTCTTGCGCTCTCAGGAGCGTGTGAGAAGGGCACTGCCAAGGCAAAGGGGGTCCCAGGGAGCGATAGAAAGGAGGGCAAAGAAGGCAAGATTGCATGCGAGAGCACTGACTGTCAGGGTGCGGGGGGGGGCACTGCACTCAGACCTCAGCCCGAAGTCTTCCTGATACGGGTTCGAAATACTGTCAAGTTCTTGTTTTTTTTTTAAACCAATTCTTTGTTGAAGGAATGGATGACACTAGACCTTTTTGTTTAGCAGAGACCTTTTCGTGTAGTAGAAAGGAATCTGCCCGGCATTCCTTTCTTCTTTGTGATATCTCAAAACCCCATACAAGTGGTACCCGAGTTTCCCAATTAGAAATGGCGTTTTTGCCCTGGCTGGTGTGGCTCAGTGGATTGAGCGCCGGCCTGCAAACCAAAGGGTCGCTGGGTTGATCAGCAGCCAGGGCACAGGCCTGGGCTGCAGGCCAGGTCCTCAGTGAGGGGCGATGTGAGAGGCAACCAGACATTGATGTTTCTCTCCCTCTCTTCCTCCCTCCCTTCCCCTCTCTCTAAAAATAAATAAATAAATAAAATCCTTTTTTTTTTTTTAAAAGAAAGTAGTGGCAACTTTTTTGGATGCGTATCCAATTGAGAACACCGTGGAAGTCTGCTGACGGATTTCCTCTTAACTGCTCTGATCAGGAAAACATTACGATCACCCTCCAGGTAAGTGATGTGAGAGCTCCAGAATGTCAGATTCTCATACTTTCTCTTAAGTAGTAAAAGCGTCAGTAAAAATTAGAAATTGACAATGTGCATTCTTTATTTACACACGAGCTTTGGGGGTGGGACACAGGCAGCATCCCGCTCGAGCGGCTGGAGGCGGCACAAGCATTTTCCAGTTGCTTTATTGCGCTCGTTCGCGTACAGTCTTGGTTCTCCGCCCACACGCCGCTGGGGAAGACCCTGTTTCAACTTTTCTCTGCACGTACAGTTTCCACAAGTACAACTCTACATGTTCTATGCACACCACTACAACACATACCATCAGAGATGTATTTGGTGTTCAAAACTTCAACAATAGCATTTTCAAAAAGACAAATTAATTTTTTACCCTGGGAGCTGAGCTCTTCTCCACAACATGGTGTCTTTTGCTAAGAAAGGACAGCAAATATTGCAAGCAACGCGAACTCAGCGCTGCAGCCCGGCTGCACTCGCCACCCTCGTCGCCCAGACCCGTTCCTCCTCCTCCTCCTCCTCCTCCTCCGCCAGCCCCAGCCCCAGCCCCAGCCCCAGGCGTTAGTGCAGCAGACACACAGAAAGCAGAGAACCAGGCTCGGGGGAACCAGTTTGATTCAATATTGAGAACCAGGTGTTACTCCTTCGTAACAAAGGTGTTTCCACTTAGATTTTATAATTAAAGAAACCATAGAGAAAACTACATGTGTGTACCATGAGTGGTCTATATAAAATCAATTACTTTTCCATTTTAAATAAAGATATTGAGGAATCTGTGACTACGTTAAAAAATTACCTTTTGAACTACTTAGAAAGTTTGCAAATCCAAAGTTTCCCAAGGAGTTTTTGCTATTAGATAATTTATCAATACATCTCATTTTACTAAAAAAACACGCGATAAATACCGTAATTGTTATCAAGGAATGCAGCCGGACATTCCAATAAAGCCACCCACCCACCCCTCAAAGCAGCCCGGAGAAAGCTCGCACCGCCCCATAAAAGGTGGGAAGCAGCGCTGGCAAGGAGACTCCTGCTTTGGTGGTGAGCACTTCCATTCGCGCCCGCTGCCCACTCTCGGTCCGCCGGGCAGCGCAGACCCTCCGCGTCCGCCCGCCCAGTACCGACTCCGAAAGCCTCGCCCGCCTCCCTGTGCGCGCGCACGCGCACTCAGCGCAGCTTCACGGCAGGCGGGCGCTGCGGGCCCCGGGCCCCTCGCGGGCTCAGCCTCTCTGAGCAACTGCACCGGGCGAATGGGAGCGTCTCCTGTCTCGCTACATTCGTCCTGACATTCCGCCTAAGAAAAAAAATGCTTCACTCCTGACTACGTTCATTTCACCAAAGTCTGGACTGAAAACCTTAGGTTTCAATGGCTTTATTCAACTGCTTTACAAATAGGAAAGAAGAATAAACCGACTAGCAAGTTTCCCTTCTAAGAGCTCAGTGGTGTCGCGTTCCATGCCGTCTCAGCCTGGGCAGAAGTGACAGCTGCGATGCTCTCCTCGCCTCTGAAAAGCAGCCTCGTGCGACTGCCCCCACACCACGGGTGACAATGCGACGTGATCGTCTGCGAGATCAGTCAACTGCACAGAAAATCATCAACTCAGGTGACACGGCACCCCGATGACTTGTGCATTAGCAGCTTGAGAGACATCTTCGAACCCCTCCAGGACAGCGTCCGAGCCGCCCGGCCTCGAGGACTCTTGCAGACAGCGGTGCGTCAAAGCTCTGGCTACCTGGCGATACCCTACGCCCCGCCCCCCACCCTTCGGGGAAACCACTAAACTCATCTAATCCAAATGACCATCCCTGTTACGACTGAAGCGGCTCTTACCACTACCCTATGTATTACCTAGATATGTACATATTACGGGGATAAATAAATACAGAGTGGCAACACTCTGACAGTCTGGTTAGTTTAAAGCATACTGGTTATGTCTTCTATAACATGGGACTCGTTTCAGCCCCAGATTTTAGAACTTAAATAAAATGTAATTTATAAAAATAAGCCAATACTTATGAACGCAAAAATTCATCCTAAGAAGTTTTTATTACCCAGATCTGTTTCGCAGAAAAATGAACAATCCCTGTGAAATAAAACTGCACTTCCAGAGTTAAACTGAAGAATCCCTACGCAGAGGCCACGTTCCCTAGGCTGCCGCCCAGAGAGGCAGCACTCCTCTAGCGCGTCTCCGGCCCACGCGCGTGCAGACACCCCCTCCACGACAGGGAACCTGCAGCTCTCACGCCCTCGCGTCGGCGTCAGCGCCGCACTGCGACTGCGCTTTGGAGGCGGCGCCGGAGGAAGAGCCCCCGAGCGCTGGCCACCGCCGCCTGTGGCGGGCCGAGGGCTGCGGGGTGGCCCTCGCCCCCGACGGCTTCCTCCGCACTGTCCTGAGAATCAGACCCACTCTGCCGTGACCTGTGCCGAGCGCCCCCAGCAGGAGTAGCGGGCTGAAACAGGTCAACAGTTTACGAAGGAAAAATGCCCATTTAACATGACGAAACACCCGCAGGCTCTTTGCTGTACAATGTAACCGGTAACACCACCTTACAGAAATTAAAATGAATGGTTCAACAAAGAATCAAACTGGTTCCTTGGGGCACATCGCTACAACGAGCCTCTGTACTCTGAATGCTGTGAGCAGACGGGGATTATTCCGGGGAAGGAGACACGAGGAAGGAATTAGTACCGCAGAGGCTGAGAGGCAAGTGGCAAGACCAGGAGACCCTCACACCGAAGCTACTCTGCTCCCTCCCCACCGGCCCCTCCCACCTCAAGTGACACGATGACAGACAAAGCCACCGCCGCGGCAGCGTGGGGACTGTCAGCTGACAGACAACACGCAAACAAGTCACGCTGTGTTATCTGCGGTCACGTTCCTCAGGGTTAGTCCAGTAACGCAAGACTTTACATTCTTCCGTCTTTCTTTCTTTGTTTCAATTAAACACGTAAAGGTTAATAAACAGACATAGTCCAGAGTTAGTAGGTTGGTATTATAACATTTATTAAAATAATGCCATGGGTTAATAGAAACAGCAAAGAACCAAAGAATTAAAATGCAAGCTATGTAAAATCCCAACTAAAACCCAAAAGTATCTAATGTATTCATTCATTAGCTAACTAAAAAGCCCAAGAAAGACAAGACACCCAATATAATAAAGTACTGCAAAACAATTGGCAATTTTCAGTTATCAAAATTGTGGATTTTGCATTTTGTATCCTTTTCTCAATCAAGAAAAAAATTCTTTTTGAATGTTATATAACATACATATAAAACAAGATAGAAAAATACATTATAAACTTGTAACAATGGCTGTAAATACATTATCTTACATGTTTCCCATAGGCAACAGGTTGGTTATGGTACATACACAGCATGGAACTACTGAGATAATAAGGAACAGACGAAACACAGGTCAGCTGTACGGCGACATACAAGCGACACTCCCCTCTACCCACGCTAAAAACTTACATAATACTGTCAAAAAAAGTCTTAAAAACTACGTATTTTAATAAGAAATAAATTCAATAAAGAATGATAATACTGAGAACCAAGGCATTCAGAGATTTCAAAAGTCATGCTTATTTTCAGTTGATCCAAAATTGTTTCAACTAAGTTTTCAGAAGTTTGTTCAGAGCCAACGTCACCCCTAAGTGTCACACGTCTATCTCATACACGTATTTCTTCCCCATAAAGACCTTTGATAAACATCTAAAATGTCCAGGCATAACATAGTTGAGATGAAACTGGATCAAATACTGGTATCGTTTTTAAACTACCATCACCTCAAGTGTTTGAGTGTCGCAAATTTATTCAATCAACCAAACAAAGTAAAAACCAAAATGGCACAGCATGTCCTGTAAATGGACCGAAGCAACGGTGCGTGTAACAGGAAGACGAAGCGGTGGCGCAGTGAACCGGAGCTGGCCGCTACCACACAACGCGCGTCTATTGCATAGTAAATACACTGAAAACGCTTCCGAGCGAGGCCAGGTGCCGGAGGCGGCCCCGCCAGGCCGCGGGCTGAGCGGGCTGCGGGCAGCGGACTGCGCAGGCGCGCACGAGGGAGCGAGCTGAGCAGCCGGCGCCCACCGCCCTTGATACTTGCCACGTCTGGTACTGAAGCAGCTGACGATCACTAAGTGTTCAGAGAGATGCAGGCTCTGTGCACACGCCACTTCAACTACAAGGAGCTGAACTTCAGGAGAGACTGGGAGCTTGGACTCAGGTGTAGTTGAGTATTTATATGCACAATGATGCTAGATTTTCACATTCTTTTAAAGTTTAAAAAAAGGTGTGTGTGTGAGGGCAGGGGGCATCTTACGTTATCAAAACTGGCAAGGGGGGTGGGCTACCCAAGTGACCTGGTAGGGAGAAAGAAGTCCGATTAAGTTTGGGTCATTTAGAGAACACTGTTTTCCAGAGTGAAAATCAAGAAGGTTCATTTTTGTGAAGACGTTTAGCTAAGGATAATATTAATCTTCAAATAATAAGGCAGAATTCAACACACACCCTCATCTCTGAATTTAAAAACAAAGCTCTAATTTGTCTGTAAACTGATGCTCAAATCACACATAATTTTTATCTCAGAATCCTTTGGGGGTAACATTAAATATTGCAATAATCAAAAGCAATCAATTATGATTTTAAAAGAATGATGTTTGAAAACATGTGTCAGGCATTAGAAAAATTATCAAATTTTTTCACAGTATCAGATTTGGCAAATTTGTATCAAGGTAACGTGGCAAAAAATATATAATTCCAACCATCAACTCATTTATCTCCCTCTTACCCGCTTTCACATACTGGGCAGCTGAGTGACATGCGCTAACTTGTATTCTGAGGGAGGAGCTGATCTTACGAGACACTCGACTAAATGACCATGAAGAAAAATAAGGCACTTCCTTTTCTTTAGACTTATTCCAATACTTAAAAAATAAAAAAGAAAGACAAAAAGGCTCTTTTGGTCTTTTGTTTCTTGACAACCACCAGAAAAAATCATTTAATGAAATAAAGGGTTTCTTTGTTCTTTTTCTTTTTTTATAACACTTGAAAGTATAAAATGCTACATTTCCAAAAATATATATATTTTTTCTGCACCAGCACCCTTGTATAGTAAAAGTATCTACTTTTTTGTTCATTGTTTCAATGCACTACACTTTATCTACAATTTCATTACATGTATACAGCAAAGAGGCAAGCATGGCTTTTACATCCTTAATGATTTTTTCTATACAGGGAGGTTTAAAAAAAATATTTGAACAGTTTGCCCAGTAATGTGACACATAATGCATGTACCTTGTCTCATATATTTTTAAGGAGCTGTAAAATAAAGGTTTAGTAATTTTAACTCAGGTATTTATTTTTGTAAAGATAGTGCTGCAGTTTTGTTCTTTGCATCACTTTTCGAAACTCCTTGCTGAGCTCTCTCTCACGGCACACACTTCTGACACTTCAAAAGCCGGCAGGCGGTGCGCAAAGGCTGCCACCGCCGCCCTGGCGGGCGCTGTAGCAACTGGACAGCGCATCGAATTCTGAATACTTGCGAAACCCCTTCCCCAACGACATCCCTGACCAAAGGTTCATGCATGATGCATCACCACACAGTACATTCAGAGCTTGGACTCGCCACGAGAAGGAAGGGCTCCTAGGAAGTCTCTCACAGTAACTGCCTGTCACTGAGTAGTTAGGGGCCGCCCGCCCCCCTCCTGCGGGGAGGCCTTCTTACCGTTCGCTCAGGGCGGGACATTGAAAGATGATCAGTGCTGTGGCATGAATTGGGCCTTATTGCTTTACTACTATTCAGTGCAGGTTCTAGAACCATTTTCACCCAAACAGGAAAAACAAAACAAAACAAAACAAAAGCTGAGTTGGAGGACAACAATTTCTTTGTCTTTTGTTTGGTTAGATGGTAAGACGAACGGACAAGTGCCTCAGCTCGCTGCACTGACGACAGGCAAGCAAAGGCGATTACCAGTTAACTGATCAGCAGGCAGGCATGGTCAGGTCATCATTGGGTGAAGAGTTCAGAGGTCAGAAGGTCATAGGTTAGTTGCCGGTGGCGGCTGGGTGGTTAGAAACAAAAAACAAAACAAAAAAAAAAAGAAAAGAAAAGATAGAGAAGAGATTAGTTTCAGCTAGTGACGGCTTAATGACAACATGAAAAACTAATCACAACTAATAAAAAAAAAGCATGTGTAATTCTGACGAACTGACTGACACCATCTACAAAATACAGTAAAAATCATGACAATTTCATATCATGATTTGAACAAATGAAGGAGAGCCCTCTCCCACAAAAACAAAAAACTGGTTAACAGGAAAAAAATGGAAATAAAATATAACTAACAGCTAACAGTTAGTAGCCCGATGGAGGAAACCGGAGGACAACAACAACGAGGAGGCCCGGTGTACAGGACTCCGGGCAGTCGGCGCGGTGTCCGGGCCTGACTGCCGTCAAGCATTAGTACTCTCTCAGATGCAAGCATCAAGCAACTATTAATGATGGATGTGATTATTAACAACTGATGATTAATAGAAATGAATCTAAAGAAATTTAAATTTGTATGAACAACTAGGTTCAACATAAACTCTGGGCCAAACAAGGTTTCTTTTGTTCAATAAATGTTTATTGCTTTTTCAATTGTTCTATTTACAAACACCACGGGGTCTCCTGGCCTCATGATACAGAGCGACACTAACCTGCAGTCTAGCCGTGTAGGCAACGTCGTGGGGACCAGAAAAGGCCAGGCCCTTTGTGCGCTGGCCCACACGTTCCAGTTGGAAATACTATTTTACACATATAGGACACTTATAAAATGCACTTGCATGTAAACACTGTAAAATCCTGCCATTTAAAATTCTATACTCAAAAGCTCTAATTACATCAAAAAATAGAAGAAATTTCTAATTGATACCAATAAGGCATTTTAAAACTACAGCTTTCTTTATTCAACTTCAAAGCTAATTCTCTGCAAATACAATAAAATCTGACATTTCATATACATTCCTGCTTTATATATTTTAAAAGAAGCCACCTGTAAATACTATTTTCTTTTGCAAAATAACAAACAACAAAAAAAATTTTAAAATTACAGTAAAACATAAAGTAGTTCTCAAGTGGAAAAGTTCTCGTCCCCAATGTCCTTGAGTTGTCCCTTCCTTAATCAAACACTGTCACGCTCTGCTTCACCAAACTTGGTCCACTTAACAGTAGTATGATTTTTAAGACTCATTCAACAGCTTAGTTATTTCTACTATATTCTGAGGTTTGAAAGGGTTTTCTGTACTGCGGCCACTGTGACTTCGGCAGAGGAGACACGAAAGGCTTCAGTGCAAAGGTCGATTCTGTGCCGCCTCGTAGACTGAAACCCAGCGGGTCTAACGTTCACAGAGTCAAATGGTCTGCGTGGTCGGCTGGTCCGCCCTCGCCTAGCAAAAATGCTCCCTGCAGTCTACCATTTAGAACGGCTTAAAAATACGACAAAAATACTGTATCTTTAGTGTGACCAAATTGTCCCTGAATTTCTTAAAAATAGTGGAATTCTGTTTAAGATGCAAGCGGCTACGCCGCAATGGAAGAAGACCAGCGGCTCACACGATGTAGCCACGCCGCTTCCTGGCCCTCCAGAGACAAAGAGTCTCAAGCGCTTTCCATATTAACTGTAATTTTGATTAAAATTGTATTAAGTTTCTTACACAAACTGTATAAATAATGGCTTCTGTGAAACCACTGTTCAGAAATATCCTCGACTTTGCATGTGGAACCCACAGAAAAAGCACACTGCCACCTCCACGCACACCAGCACACCTAGGATGCCTCCTCTGCCAAGTCCTGGCCCCCGCAGTACACACAGGCGTGTCAACCGTGCAAAAAATAATGTATGGTTCACTTCGACTAAAAAGTCGGTTGGTCTTTCATAGGCTTCAAATTCAGGTCTGAATGCGCAGAGGTGGGTTTGCTCTCAGTGAAGAACTAGTACTTGTCGCCCCTGCCACACTCTGTACGCTCACACAGAACTACACGGGCACAGGTCCACGGGCTGAGCTTCCTCACATTAAATGAACACTTATATTAATCTTCCCCTCAAAAGATTAAAAAAATAATAAAAAAAACCCTCAAAAATAGAGAAAACAGTAGTATCATAAAATAATTTAAGTGAAGGACTTCGACACCCCCCCCCCCCCCCCCAGCGAGTGCGTACAGTGGCAGCAACAGCAGTGTGCGGAGGACTCCGTTACTCAGAGGGAAAAGTAGCGTTTCGGTTTGCTGACATTGCATTTGGAATAAACCAGTGACGGACTAATGGAAACACATGTAACTACAAAGGAGCCATGCATGGAATGTGTTCTTATTCTGAAATACAGTAAAATCTCCCTGGTATTTTCAACTATCTCAAGGCACTGGAGTATTGAGTAGGCCAGTAATTACTGTGTTAAAACAAAATGATGAAAACTCTCAAAGGGGCATACAAGGAGAGGTTAACAAAAGAGAAACTATTTCCAAATACTCCTAACTATTTTAGACAATAACTATGGGAAAAAGTTTCAAATCATCCACGGAATTACTTGGATTCTTCAAATCTACACGATTTTTCCCCTTTGCGGAAACGCCCTCCTGTGCAAGGAGACGTGCTCTGGCGTGAGAAGACTGCTGTGCACGCTTACGCGTGACACACTCACAAGGAGCACTGACCTCACAGATGGTCACTGAGCTTGGGGGTCTCTTCATTTTGTTCATTAAATCACTACAAGTAACACATTAGTTAAAAATCTCCAAGGCTGTTTAATTATATATTATGCTAAATAAATATCATCGATATCTTTGGAAAGGTATTTCATTCTGACATGGACAACAGCTGTGTCCAGTATTCAAGGTAACTATGCAAAGTATAGAAAGATCTTTCACAAGTTCATAGAAGATGTAGAATTGAGGTTTCAATCCATCACTTTTCCAAACTGACATTAGTTAGATCAACTAAATTGGTAGGTAATAAATGTGCCATTAAAAAAAAAAGCTTATAAAAAATTCTCTTCTACCTTGCTTTGGATCCCTATCTTATGATTTCAAACTCAGAAAAAGAATTCAATGTCAATAAACCGAAAATATCACTCCTCAATAAACATAAATAATTCTTAAAGGGTCCAAGGGAATATATAGGACACAAATTACAAATGCTGAAAAGGAGAAAAATGAAGACTTATTTCCAGTCACAGGTCAGTCAAAAAAGATGCTCCAACAGCTTGGATTCATGCCACCACAGAACTTCCAAAGATAGTTTACCTTTAGAAAAATATATTTTAGCAGCAAATGACAAAAATCAAAGGATCCATTTTGGAAGAAAACATCATAAAAGGGAATTGATTTTCTGACTTGCGAATAAGACCCAACTGCGCCCAAGTTCTCGCCATAGCCCGCCCTTTGCTGGTTTCAGCTGCGTGCTGGGCATGGACAACCTCGTGTTTGTGCAGTGGCGCCAATGCCGTACGGAAAGCAACGTGGGACATAAATCTCCAGTTTTCTCCAAACAGCACGGGAGGCATGTATTCCTTTACTCTCTCAGTAAAGCACCATCCGCTCAGTTCATTTTGCAAAACCAACCCAGAATTTCAAAACAATTAAAAGAAAACTTTTAGCAAAAGTTATTACTGAGAAATAATTAAGGCGAAAACAAAAATTAATAGCTCCCCAAATGGACTAATTTGTGTTTTAGTAGGAATAAATCATAGTACATACTAATAGGATTTAATAAGTTAAAACATGAAGGGAAGGGAAAAAAACACAAAAATGCACCCCCAAAACCCACCCCTGAAATCTGTCAATTATTATAAATTAATTTAGAAAAGGAAAAATGCTGTGCAGGTAAACAGTTACATATTTTTCCATCAGGTGTGGTGTTGCAAACTGTACGGACACCCAACGCATTTCTCAGAAACAAGAACTGCAGAACTAAACTAACCTCGGTCTGCGGTCACAATCCTTTGGTAAGGATGGACACGCATATCGTGCCTTCGAACTTTAGTAGCCACCGCACCTAGTTAAATTGCAATTACCAAGACAAAGTTAGAAAACATTCACAAGGGGGAAAAAACAAACATTAACAGGTTTATCAAAATGGATTTCAAATGTTCATTTACTACAAAAATTTCATTTTAAGAAACATGTTAAGGCACAGTAGTTTTAAAATTAACCATAATATGTTGCGTATATATGCGTCTATTAATATTGCATTTATTTCAAACATCTTGGCCTTAACCTATTTTATCCATGAATTTATAATCCCAAGACAGAGCATTTCACGAACTCTATGAGACCCAAACGGACATTTACGCTTTACTAGTCACATATTCACTGAAGTGCTTTTCTCGCGGCAGGACCACTTAAAAGCACGCCACGCTCGATGCTGACAAGGACTGGCTACCTTCAGACCACTTCCAGAGTTTACCATGTGAAAGGTTCATGAGCAAGTCGTAAGCCTACAAGACTGTGGTTTTAAACTCTGAGTCGATCAGTATGAACGGCAATGAATTAGGTGATTAGTAAAGCAAACAGTACAGTACACTTAGCAGTCAGCACACTACTCCACACTCCTCTGTAAATGGCCGTTACTTTGTAAGGTTATAGACTAAACCAAATTAATAACATACTTTTACTTCCTATCAGTGTGCAAAAAGTGCAAGTAAGTCACTGACTGCTAGGCTAAGCTTCCCTCCCCCGCTGGAGGCTGCTGAGACTAAGCATTTGTTAAATTCAGATCTGATGAGGGTTCGGTTAAGACCGTTCTTGAATTCTTAGCCTTTCGTTGGGAAAGCCATACCTAAAGATAAAAGGAAGGGAATTAAAAATTAGTCACCAATGAAGATTTGATGCTATTACCAATCTCCTCACTACCACCAACACACATGTCTGCATCTGTTTTGAAGGGCACTGCTTATTTTAAAATAGTATGTGAGACTTGATATATAGCATGCATGTTATCTGTGTGCAAATTTACTATAACTTAGCAATTGGAAATAATTTTGTCAGTTCTCCAAGTGGTCAATCAATATCACCTTTTACTGCTTAGGTAGCAAAGAAATAAAATTGATTATAATGGACTTTTGTTATTTAGTACTCATTATTATTCATCTTATGAATGCAAATTAGATATCTATATATTTTGCTTTCAATTGTCTAACAATTATAGATATAAACTTCCCAACACAAGCAAAAACACACTGCTTTGAAACGAGAAACAGATTCCGCAGTGCCCCTTGCTGATTCTAAGCAGTAAAGTGGTCCATCATCCCTTTTACACTTCAGGTAAACTAATCTCAGACAAGTTTAATCCAGGAGGCAAGACCAGCGAGCTCTTGCTTGGAGAGGGCTGGAGCAGCGGCCAGGCCTAGAGCCCACCCTGCAGGGAGCGGCAGCCCCCCTTCCCCAGCAGACGCTGTGCGTGCAGCAGGGAGGAGCTCTGGGGAAAGGGGCAGGCAGGGGCCACAGGACAGAGCGTTAACAGTTAAGGAGAAACGTAAACAGGTTATATGTTACAGGTTATTTTAAAAATGCTTCAAGAAATGTGCAACAGAAATAAGAATCTCATAAACAGCTCTACAGTGTGATTCTGACCTGGAATACTTTATACAACGATTTAGAGATAACCGGAAACATGTACAATAAGATGTATTTGCTCACGAAACAAGAGGCACCTGAGTGCATGCACACACACAGATAACATACAGAGCATTGTGGTTTTCTTTAATTGAACAATGAATTTTCAAGTTTAAATCTTTGTCCACATTCATTAAAGGCTTTCAAATTTTGATAAATCTGTGTTAATACTGGAAAAAAACCCTTAAAAGATCAAAGTCCTAAAAGTGAATGGCATGCATGCAGCACCAAGGTCATCTCCAATTGAAGGAAAAAAGCATTCAAATTCTGTCTGGTAACACCAGGGCAGCGCGGCAGCGCCCGCCCCACGCTGCCCGGTCGCGCCCCGGCAGCTGCTGCATCCTAGTGCTCCGTCCCGCAGTCAGTGGGCTGAAATATCAGGCATGACTGGCATTCCAATCCACTCTATAAAACAAAGGCATCGGTGACGTCCTCTCCAAGCACACTGCTTCCTGTCCACGTAAAACTGAGCGCTCACGGGAGGACCTTAGTTTTCGCCTCAGGCGTGGGTCTACCTCAGTGGCTTGGTCTGTACTCATCCACTCCGTACTGTGCTACTGAGATCATGAGTTTCTCATGTTTAACGTTAACCAGGACTTCAAAAGAGAAAAAACAAAAAACCCTGAAGAATGCAGCTACTGACTAGGACCCTTTCATATTTTAAAGGACCACGAATATTAGAAAGCACACGCAATTACAGCAGTTTTCAAAACCTCAATATATTTTCATGTAGAAAATTAAAATTTAGCCAACAAATAAATTTCTGAGATGAAAAGAATCTGACTTCTGGCAAAACTGCAGGAGGGAATGTGCCGGGGAGGGTCTGTGCCTCGGGAGGACTTCAGGGAGGTCCAATGTGACAACTGTGTCCTGTCGAAATGTTCAGACTTACCCACCCGAAGTGAATCTGAGTTACCAAGGCAAACCCAAGCAAGTCTTCGATGCAATTCTTTAGAAGGGGAACCCTCACGAGGGGCTTCGATAACAGAGAATTAGTCTTCAGCCTTTCCTAACGGAAACTTGTCTTGCCTCTCTCCCACTGAGGTAATGATTTCAAAGTCTGGGGCAAAAGTTTAGAAGAAAAATGTTAACCCTACAGAGAAAACAACTTACCTAATACACCACTAGGTTCAATGGGGTACTCAAGGATTGACGTAGCTGGTGCCAACGTGTAGGGGTATTCGTAGGGGGTGTAGATTAAACCAGCTTCGGGCCCAGGAGGGACTATTGCAGCCGTGGGATGAGGAGTTCCGTTTGGCATGACGGCGGTCTGTATCTGTCTGATCAAAGGCATTATGGTGGGGCCGGCCGGCGTCGGGGTGCGCAGGGCAGCTGGGGGGAGAACAGGCGCAGGCCCAGTAATAATCCTTGGAGCGGCCTGGGCTGTCGCTGCAAGAGAAAAGGCAAGGGCTGCTACAGTAAGCAAAGAAATTCAGAAGGAAGTACAGAGATAGCAGTGCAAAACACAGAAAACGAGAGGGAAGTAGGAAAAAGAAAGGAAGAAGCAAGAAAGAAGAAAAATAAAAGGAAACCATTAGTACATGCGCTGATCACACAACAATGCCCAAGCACACCGACCAAATGCACCGCTCCCCTCTCCCAACATGATTAAGAATCAATGTGCAAAATTAAAAAGCCACTGTAAAAAAAACTGAGACCATTAATAGGTTATATTTAGTTTATAAAGTTGATATATCTATGTTTTTAAGATCTCATAAGGCTAAGGGTGCATGCAGAAGCACAAGGAAAACACTCACATTAAAAGTTATTTTTAAAAATATTTTGCAATTGGAGTCCACAGAAACAGTTTTGGCATATTTCCAGAGGAGTAGATTCAGTTTAAAATTAAAGAAAGAATAATTTTTATGATATTAAATAAGCCAACTACTATTTATATACAAATTTCCTGCATATGTAGAAACCATACAAAATTTGTTTTCTCATACAAAAACAATACAGGGTGGGGCGAAAGTAGGTTTGTATGGGAAGTAATACAATTAATAAATGATGATACAAGAATAAACTGGTTTTGCACACTCACGACTACTTCTGCGCCACCCTGTACAGCGAAATGTCCCATCTCTCAACACACAGCGTTCAAGACATATACTCATTCTCACGAGTAAACTGAAGCCAACCATTTGTGAAGTGACCACTTCTGAACCCAACAGATTGTCTACACTTTGGAAAATTGCCTAGAACTTTAAAATTCAATTTCTTAAAAAAATTAGTAATTTCACCTTAGATTCGCTTAAAATATAAATTTCACATTTCATTTTAAATATAAAAAAGCATCCTCTTATAACTTGTGAAAGCATATTAAATACAAATAAAGGAAAAAACTGGATTAAAATAGTTAACACCTACTGTCCTCTGTGAACTCACATATAAAATCATCAGAGAAAAAATACTGGAGGGAAAACATGCAAGAAAGTTGAAAGGACAGAATTCAACAGGAAGATCACTGCATTCAGACACATTCCACATTAGCCCTAAAAGTTTTTTTTTTTTGTCCTTTTCCTGCATGTAACAAAATAACCTAGAAGTTTAAATCTGAAACCTTAAATCTGTAGTTAACAGAATAGGAAATTTCATTAAACTCTTGAATTTAGAAGTTGAAATTTCATCAAAAGAATAAAAATTTATAAACCCCAAACTTGGAAGATACGCTGGAATACAGTAAAAACAAGAACAACGCCCACAATCGGTGAAAGCAGTAAAAAGGAACTGTCGGCCTGTATGGAGTGACCGCCGTTCCCGCCCTTCACCCGCCCTTCACCCTGTTTGACTGTTTATGGGCTGCGCCACTGAGGGGAGAAAGGCGTGTGGACAAACAGCCGAGGCAGCGGTCAGCCCGGCCCCAGTCCCATTCTTACGTGATTTGATGTTGGCATCTCTGTAGGTGCCGTTCAGAATCGCCAGCTCCATCAGCTGCATCTTCTTCAGGCTGTCCTCTCCCTCTGCCTGGACAAGGAAACCACGAGAGCAGTGAGCGTGGCGGGCGGTGGGCTGTGTGCATCACAGCCACGCCCGTGGGCGGGCCTCAGAACAGATGCTGTGTGACCACAGCCACCTGCTGCAGTAGGACAGGACGATCTGGGGACCAAGGGCTCTGACGCACCGCAGCCCGCTCTCACTGATGACACGTTGATAGGACACTCAACTGCCACTTGTGGCATTTCTATTTGGAATCTTCTAATATAAGTTACACTGACTGATTCAAGTTCTCCTAAAAGGCTTTGCTTTTAAACGGAATGGATTAGGTGAGAGTAAATATAGTGTGTTCTCTTTAGTATCTATCATTTTGAAGGTTTCAAAGTCAAACATATTCATCAAAAGACAAAAAACAAGAACAGATTTTAAACACATTTGATTGAGATATTCAAACAAGAGAATACTGTTTAATTCTCAAAAAGGAAAATTTAATAAAGTCGTAAGAATTTCTAAAATTTGTATATATATTCTGCCGACATCCCTCTCTCCCTTAAATTAGAAAGTACTTTCAATTCTAAAGCACATTCA
The DNA here is from genome assembly GCA_004027475.1 of Anoura caudifer. Taxonomy (NCBI): domain Eukaryota; kingdom Metazoa; phylum Chordata; class Mammalia; order Chiroptera; family Phyllostomidae; genus Anoura; species Anoura caudifer. The sequence continues at coordinate 95,522 of PVKU01001540.1, read as the reverse complement.
TCTTTAGGGTCACCACTGGCTATACTGTCCCCACCACTGAACACCTGAAAGCAAGCAGGACGCTAGTACTACCCCTGCTGTGACGGAGGCACAGCCCGGGGCTGTCTCTGACAATCAGCAGGGCGAGCCACCCCACCACCCTGGATCCACTCCGGCTCTCCAGTTACTGACGTCACCCTCGTGCTAGTCACGATCAGGCTGTCGCTGAAACTGCTACAAAGCTGGAAATGATGTCCATCCACCAATCCACACGCGATGGCAGATTAACTGCCCGAACTGCAACTTTCATCTTAATGCTACTTAATAATCTCAAAACCCTTCGTGGTTTCTTACTATCTAAAAGTATAAACCATTTAAGCTACCTATGATCTGGCCCCAAACTATGTTCTCAAATTCAACTCACCAATCTTCCACATGCTTTTACTGACATCTTGTTACCCACCAAACCAAATCCCTCCGCTAGCACTTTCTGCATGTGTTCCCTACCCACTGCCTTGGGTGCTCCCCTCTGCACGCCACCAGCTCTTTTCCAAACCCGACTTCACCCTGCAAACTTCCACCTAAGTGACGCCTTCTCAAAGGGCCGTCCCGAGATGGTATTGCTTCTGCCTTGAATTATAGCATGTTATACATCATTGTTACAAAAATAAGCTCCTTGAGAACAGAGACTACTTACTTATTATTGCCCATCCCTTCATTCACCCCCACCCCTCCAAGTTATTTGCTGCAACTTATCTTTGAAACAACTGGCATGTGACACCTTCGATCGCATTCCCCAGCCTGAATATGCACGCCCTGCAGGATGAACTCCCCCACCACAGCAGCAGAAAGCGGCTGCTGACAGCCCACCCTCCGAGGCCCACCTCTGGTGGTGGTGGAAGGAAAGAAACCGCGTGCTGTTCACAGTGTGCGCATTACCGAGCGCTCAGGCTCCACATGTAAGAAGTAGCCGATCGCACACTGCTCATGTAATTCTGGCCCTTCCCAACCAAGGAAGGAGCGGCCCTTCCTGTCTGTAAATGACACAGAATCGCTGACCCTGGCGCTACAGCAGGAAACTGAGGACTATAGTTTGTAGTAAAGACAACTGGTACTGAAATCTGAAGTAAACAAGACACAAAAAAATCAAAACAAGACATGAAGAGATTAAAGGAAAAGATGAGTGAAAACGCCGTAAGACAGCATTCAACGCCCCCGCCGCCACCTTCCCAGAGCCTGACCAGGCAGTGGAAGACGGGGAAAACGACCGCACGTTTCCGAGATCGCTGTTTCCCACTTCCCGTGGTGTTTGTGCAGGTGGGAAAAGCAGCAGCATGGTTTCTTTGAAAGACAAGCAATTAGTTGTTAAATATAAAAACTAGTAAGCACCATTACTGGAAGGGAAGAACTGACTGGAAGTTCATTAGAATAAGACTTAAACTTGGTCACTGAAAACTAATAATATTAAAAATTAAAATAGTCATGCTATTTCAAACGTAAATCTTGCTGGGTAATAGAGCACCAGACACAGTATATAGATTCCACTTTGTACAAGTGAGAAGAAAAGCAACAGGCACGCTAAGGCAGCCTTCCACAGTGACAAAGTAGTTCACATTTAAAGATGTCAGCAAACCACCCTACCACTTGCAGCAGCCTGATGACTCCCAGCAAGCCCTACCAACCTAGCTCTTCCCCCAACTGTCAATCTAATCGGAGAACTATTTGTAGTCGTATCAACACTCCTGATCCAACTTACCTACTACCCTTGTAGGATTCAGTATCATCATTACTGCCCTGTACTCCCTATATATGCTAATTACACCTCAACGAGGCAAACATATCTACCATATTAATAACACTGAACCCTCCTATACATGAGAAAATACTCTCATAGTTGTACATACACTTCCCCTATTACTCTTATCTATTAACCCTAAAATTATTCTAGGAACCTGATACAGTAAATATAGTTTAATAAAAACATTAGACTGTGAATCTAATAATAGAAAATAAAGTCTCTTATTTACCGAAAAAGTACGCGAGGACTGCTAACTCATGCCTCCATGTCCAACGGTGTGGCTGTTCCAAACGCTTAGAACTCAGGAGTTACCCGTTGGTCTTAGGAACCAAAAAGCTGGTGCAACTCCAAATAAAATAAACCTATTTTCTTCCACAAGACTTCCATCTCTAATCCTTTTAACCATACCCATTTCAGCAGCTACATTAAAGCACTTACAATCACCCCAACTACATAAAAACTATAGTTTCTTAGTGCACCTAAGAAATTAAGGTGAACCAGTGAAGAGACGCAATGCTTCACGCAGGGCCCTGCGCAGAGGAGAGGTCCTTGACCATGGGTTTCCCTTCTCTTTGGGATGCCCAATTAATTACTGTTAGTGCTGGAAGCAGTGTCAAATAGGGGAGAAAGCCAAGGACGATGGAAGACACGTGTGCACACCAGGGGAGGCGTGTGCATGTGTGTGCTTTCCTGGGGTGCAGGAAACTGAGTTAACAGATGCGTGACATCAGCAAAGACCTCTGAGAGAATACAAGCCAGGTCAGCAAGCACAGCTGTCACTGGGCAGGGTCAGCGGGGTAGGCCTTAATGACATCGCTAGGGGCTGCTGAGACTCACAAATTGTGAGCCCCGGTGTGCACTGCACTGTGTCAACTGACAGTGGGGCACACGAACACTTCCCGGCAGAGCAGAGCACCCAGCTGGCAAAGCTCGAATGTGACCCTGGGTCTCAGTCCAGAATGAGCGTCGCCCTGGGTCCACACCACTCGCAGCCCTGTGCCCTCAAAGCAGGACGCCCTGAGAATCAAGGGACAGCACAGCTCACTGCGGACTGACTTCCACGCAGAAGAGGGTGGTTACTTGGCCTTCTTGTCCTATTCTGACAGTGACACTGACAGTGTACACCTCCTGAACACTCTGGGGGGTGTGCCTCTGCATTTCCAAATATGATTTTGGACAAGAACACTGGCTGGTTTCCTCGGCTATCACTGCTAAGTCCTTCCTAGAGCCAGGCCTCCGACCCATCTCTCCGACCTCCTCTTCTCTCAAAGATAAAAGGGACCGAATACACCACTGGGAAACCACCTATCTCAACTCTAGACCTTTCCTGAGGTGCTCTGGACCACAGGCTTGGAGCCAAGCACCTCTACAGAGACGAGACAGACTTTTGCACTTTAACAAAGGAAGTCGTTCTTGAGCAACCAAACCTAAGGTCTTAAAACGCTGCCATACCACGATGAATATGAGAAGTCACCTGGAAACTCAATTCTTCTCATTTCTCAAGTGCTTGCTCTGTATTAAAAAACCAAGGTGCGACCTACATGCAGTGCAATTCTGAGGCCTCAGGCAGAGCGCTCCCTCAGCTTCGGCATGTGTGCATCCCCACCACTCAGAGAGCCCCCTGCCCCTCTCCCCGGCCCGGCCCAGCCCTGCCCCACACGGAACTGCGGACAGGTCCCCGTCACCTCGGTTTAGGGTGGTCGATTCTAACACTTCATCTGGCGAAACAGCAGAGTATTTACTACTTCTGTGTCTGGCTTCTTTCCCTCAGCATACTTATTGATGAAACTTCCATGTTGTTGCATGTATCAGCAGTTAATTTGTTTAAGCAGTTGAGTAATATTTTGTTTATTTATCCATCCTTCTACTATGGACATTTGACGGTTTTTAGTTTTTGGATGTTGTGAATAAAGCCACTACGGAAAATTTTGTTCGTACAGGCTGCTTTTGGTGAACCTAAGTTTTCATTTCTTTTGGGTAAATACCTGAGTGCAATTTTGCTGGGTCATAGGATAGATGAATATTTCTCTCATATTTTGCATGGAAAACATTATGTGAAGATCATTAAAACATGCTGTGAATAACACTCTCATGTTTGAAACATAGAAGTTTAAAAATTTAACAAGCCCTTGCTAACTTCCTCTGTAAATGCCCACCACCCTAAACTGCTCTGCCTTACGCGGACCGTGGTGAGAGCTTCATCAGAAGCACCCATGCTTCATGAACAGGCGTATGGCGTTGGTATTATCCAGAGGCACAGGCAGACTAGGTCGCTGGCCCAAAACTACGAAAGGCCACACCAAAAACTTGGCTTCCAATCCAGAGCCCCTGCTCCACATCCTTGTTACACCTTCTCCATTGTTGTGGTGCCTTAAAGCGAAAGTATCTTTTGAATTCATCAAAGATCTCATATAAGAAATGAAGAAAATGTTTATTTGGTATTTTAAGCCTATAAAGTACACATTAAAAAATAACCCGCTGCAACAATGTAAATTTAACAGAGAACAGAAACAAATGTATAAATATTTCCAAATCACTGAAAATGTGCCAACTAAAAAACTAATCTGAGCCCCTGCCCCCAACTCTCCAGCTTAGCATTCAAGGCGCTGACAGACTCCTACAAGCAGCCCTCCACGTGAACGTCAGGCACTCGTGAAAACCCGCCATCCACGGCGCCCCACAGCATGCCCGTGCGCTCCCCTCGCGGTCAGACGGGCCCCAGCCTCCTGCGCGTGCCCAGCCCCCTGCCCCGGCCGGCACTCGGCCTTCCTAACCACTCCCCACCTCCCGCACCAGCTCCCTAACTCTGCGCTGCTCCATCTGGGGGACTCAGTCATACGCAGGCATCTGTTAACCGCCCTTCCTGGTTTTTGTTGTTTTTAGGAAATTTCTTGACTCCTATTCATAAATTAGTCAATTGCCACTCTTCTTTGCAGCCCCTAATGACTTGCAAAAATGAACTTGCTGGTACATTAAAAAACTGAATATTTCCATAAATCTGAAATGAATATAAAAGGCTTTACAAACAGAGAAAAATTCTATGACTGATGCACCTGGAAAAACAAAGCCTGGACAAGAAATTAGTAGAGAAAAGAGGAAAGGAAGAGTGACTGGTATTTATTTTTAATTCCAATCATCACCCTGCCAACTAAAGACAAGCCTGACAAAGAACGTGACTGACTGGAATTTAAAGAGGGGTTTAGAGGCAGCAGAGTGACGTAATAGGACTTGCCTTCAAAGGCTCATTCTGCTGTTTTGTGAGTGGACTACTGGGAGCAAACCAACCAAACAACAAACAACCCAGTCACGAGCTTTAGTGTAGTCCAGGAGACAAGTTAAACTGGACAGGGGTGCAGGTGACAAAAGTTCGCCTGCCAGGACTTGACCAGTTAGATGTTGGCGGGAACAGGAGACATTAATGAATGATGTTTAGATTTGTAGATCAGTATATGGTGGCCCCACCTGATGAGAAGCTAAAGGCTAAGCGATATGGAATCAAACATTAAGCATGAAACGCCTACTTCAAACACGGCGAGTGAGGATGTCTTGCAGACAGCTGCAAGCGAACCTGGGGTCTACTCAACTCCACCTTAGCCTATTAGAGCTGGCAGAAGAGCGACCCTCCCACAGCATTTTCAGAGTATTTTTCTCCGAGACGATTATCTTAGTAAGCTCCAAAATGACCTGCTAACTGTTTTCAGCGGCTGGGTCTAGGGCTCCACGTGGTGAGACTTGCTCTTTGCCAGCTCGATGTGTTAAAGCAGAGGGATGGACGTGCTGGCAGGAGGGGGCTCCTTCCCGGGACAGTGTGCTCCCTGCACCTGCCTGTGGGGAGCAGCTGAAAGTGTCTGCTCACCTCTGCCGCTGGGGTCCCAGCAACAGGTCTCAGTCGCACCTCCGCACCAAACTTTCTAAGTGTCTAAGATGTAATAACAGTACCAATCTCTTTCGTGTCCCAGCCATGAGGGTAACAGCTGCTTCCCGCAGTTTCTAAATCTGTACCACACCATCTCTTCTTTCCCTCATCAGTTCCTGACACCTATGTAACCAATTCCTTTGTTAATTCTCTCTGCCGAAACATGGAAGATCTTATCTAATGTCATTGTTTTGTTCTGCGACTTTAAGTGAAATGACATAAAACAAAACCAGTTTCACCGTAGGCTGGCTGATAAAAGCAGAGTGAAGTCCACGCGGCATCTCAACGTTGTGGGAAACGCTGCGGTCCAAGGACCTGGGACGCCTCACGTAGCTTCTGTGCCCTGCTACAGAGGGGCTCTCCATCACCACTTCCCAGAACCTGGAGTTCGCAGCCCGGCCTTCACAGCCGCACCAACTCCCTCTCCTTTATGTCACCAAACCCAGTTTCTGTCAAAAATCTGCAGACTCTGTGATAGTCTGCTCCCTACTTCTTTAGGTTATTTAAAGATTCCTTGACTCCATGTTACTTACTGTTCCCAGTCTTCAACGTTCAGTTAACAGATGGCTAAACAAGCACCTATTCTGCTGCTGATACTTAACACAGTTTCTCTACGGTAAGCCCAACACAAAAAGTGACGTTCACAAGTCAACGTGCGCTACAGAAATTCACAGAATCGCCAGAGACCCAATCTAGGCAGGCATACTCTGGAGAAATAGTGAGTTTAGTTGCAGATACGTTGAAAAACTAAACAAATACTGCAATAAAGCAGGTATCACACCAATCACACCAATTTTTGGTGCATATAAATGTACTATACTTTATTAAGTATGCAATAGCATTGTATCTAAAAATGCATACCTTAAACATATTTTACAGGTACAAAGGGCTGACCATGCCCTGAGTCTTCGGTGAGTCCTAGTTTTTTGCAGGTAAGCACCCTGCCCTGATGCAGATGCTGCTGACTTACTAAGGTGCTGTTTTCTGAAGGTTGGGGTGACACTGTGACCATTTCTTAAGTCGACAGGGAAGCATGTCGCACTGACTGACTCTCCCTTTCAGGAATGATCTCTCGGTAGCATGTGATGCTCCTGAACAGCATTTCACCAACAATAAAACTCCCTTTCAAACCAGAGGCCATCCTCTCAAACCCTGCCGCTACTTTATCAGCTAAGTTGGTTTAATATTCTAAATCCTTTGTTGTCACAATCTTCACAGCATCTTCATGAGGAGCAGAGTCCATCTCAAGAAACCACATTCTTTGCTCAGCCATCAGAAGTACCTCCTCAATGACTGAAGTTGATCCCGAGACCGCAGCCCTCCAGCCCCACCCTCAGGCTCCACTTCCAGCTCTAGTGCTCCAACTATTCCCACCACACCTGCAGGCACTCCCTCTGCGGGGGTCTGGAAACCCTCCAAGGCCCCCAAGAGAGCTGGCACCTACCTCTTTCAGATTCCTGTTGATTTTTTTCATCTCAACTCAGTTTCCATGAATCACAGGTTCCTGCTGTCAGCTAAAATGGCGAATCCTTTGCAGAAAGTTTTCAATTTACTTTGCCTGGATCCATCACAGAAATCACTGTAGTGACTATAACCCTGTGAGGTATATTTCTTTAATAATACGACGTGAAAGTCAAAATTAATCCTTAATCCACGAGCTGCTGAAGGATGTTGTGTTTGCAGGAGAAAACATTCATCCCCTTGTACCATCTCCCACAAAGCTCGCGGGTGACCAGTTGCAGGACTGATGAGCAGCAGTGGGCTTCAGCTGTTTAACCATCCAGAGTTCATGGTTCCATTCACAGAGCGCAGGCAGAACAGGTTTAGCCTAATCCTTTTGGATGGCAAATGAGCACTGGCTTCAACTGGAAGTCACCAGCCACATCAGCCCCTCACCAGAAGGTCAGCCTGTCCTTTGAAGCCTGGAAGCCAGAAGTGACTTACCCTCTCGGGCTGCACGAAGTCCTGCTTGGTGTCCTCCTCCAATGCAAAGCTGTTTGGTCTGCACTGAAATCCGTTGCTCAGCGGAGCTTCCTTCACTCATTTATCTCAGCCAGGTCTTCCGCACACCTTGCGGCCACTTTTCCATCAGCATTTGCTGCTTTACTTTGCAGTTTTATTTTGAGATAGTTTCTTTCCTTAAACCTCATGAACCCCCCTCTTCTAGCTTCAGACTTTTCTTTTGCAGCTGCCTCGCCTCTCTCAGCCTTCACAGAATTGAGGAGTTAGGGCCTTGCTCTGGAATGGGTTCTGGCGCAACGGAATGTCGTGGCTGCCTTGACCTGCTGTCCAAACCACTAACTTTCATCATCAGTGATAAGGCTGTTTCACTTTCTTATCACTTGTGTGTTTATTTGTGTAACACTTTAGTTTCCCTTGGCATTTACAACTTGGCTAACTGGCTCAAGAGGCCCAGCTTTCAGCCTATCTTGGCTTTTGACATGCCTTCCTCACTGAGCTTAATCATTTCTAGCTTTCAATTTAAAGTGCAAGACGTGCACTTCTCCCTTTCACTTGAACACGCAGGCCAATGTAGCATCACTGACTGGCCAGGTTTCAATACTGCTGTGTCTCAGGGAACAGGGGAGGTGGAGGAGTGGAACAGGCAGGGAAATGACTGGGTGGAAGCAGAACACATTAAAACGTTTACTGATTAAGTCTGCTGCGTTATATGAGCGCAGTTCATGGTGCCCCGGAACAGCTGCAACAGTAACATAAAAGGTCACTGATCATAGATCACCGTAACAAGTATAAAAATGATGAAAAAAATTGAAATTACCAACAACAATGACCCAAAAGTGACAGAGACACAAAGTGCTCAAATGCAGTTAAAAAATGGCACCAAGCCTTTCCTGACACAGGGCTGTCATGAAACTTCCCTCTAAATAACGCAGCGTGCGCGAAGCACATCAAAGCTCAGTGCGGTAAAACACGGCATGCCTGTGTAAAAGGGTGTCTCAAAGCTGCTACGTTTCAGCGGACAGCCAAACACAAGTCAGCACCACCCGCTTCTCCGGGCACTCTGGCCTGCATGGCTCTCACAGAGCAGTCTCTCGGCTGTGCTGACATTCGGAGACGACTGTGCTGCTGCCCTGAGAAACGTGGGGGTCAGAACATCAGAGGCGCAGCCAGGGGCAGACGCTTGGCCGATCTTTTTTACCTCCCACGACGCTATCTAACACTTTACCATACTACCATATTGACACTTGGATTCACTTTATCATTTTGGATCTGGACCCTGACTTCACAGTGGTGCCAAAGTGGTGCACATTTGGTAAAAACCACACTTCGCATTTGGAACGTGGTCTTCTCCTGGACTAGCTATGTGAGTGTGATGCTCTGGTGACGCTGGGGAGTGGCAGGAGCCCGCAGCTCCCAGTCAGCCCAGGATCATGGGGCAAACAACCTTTGAGCTATGGCAGACTGTGTTGCCAGCGTCCTGGGGACACTGTGCTTTTGCATCCCATCACATGCGCCACACGCCCCTCTGTGCCTCCTGTCTCTGATAAGAGGCGGAGGAAGGCAACTGCCCACAAAAACCCCTAGACAGGTTGATGTAAGTGTCCTGAGCACCTTGAAGGGAGTCTGGGCTAAGCTATGATGTCTGGAAGGTTAGATTAGTAGATGCATATTCAATTTACAGTATCATCAACTAATGATAGATTTATTAGGACATACTTATAAGTTAAGGAGCATCTGTACCTGGTTTTAGCAGCAACAAGTTACCCCACAGATACAGCAAGAAAAGGCAGAAAGAAAGAGACATGTTAGAAGACGCGTGTGCACACACGTTTTATAAACTACCGGGTCTGTCCATCAAGTATCCACCCACATAATAAAAAAAATAAAAACGTTGCTCGAAGAAGAAACAAGACACAAGAAATAATAGTAGTTCTGGAATCCCCGGATCGTCTCCTACTTCTCCCACTGCCAGCTGCCAATCTTTGCTGACTGCAGCCCGTACACATTCAACATTCTCAGGTGTCCTGCTTGCTGCAGGCCTTCCAGAATGTGGATCACATCCAACAGATTCTCGACCACCTTTGAAGTGTTTGTGCCCAACTTCTATTTGTGCTGCACTCATTGCATTGTCCCTGAAAGCCTTCTGAGTCACCTGAATAGTTTCCATGTACGAATGTTCAAACTACACAAAATTTGATGCAGATTCGCTGCTCTACTCGCTCAGTCATTTTGAATGCGAAAGCCACACAGTGCACAAGCGCACTCGATGGAGCCTACCACCCCCACTGACCAGTACAGCGAAGCCATCACTGTTCACGCATGTGCATTCCAGTCCACTCTCCTCGGCTGTCAGGTTACTTCAATATCATGCAAACCTTTCTCATTATATTAACAGTGGCTGGAGTTTTTCTGGACAGACCTCATACATCAACTACTAATCTACAAAATATACCAAATACTTTTATTTGAAGATACTATGTTCCATGAAGGCAGAAACATATCCAGCTAAAAGTAGTAATGACCTCAGGGGGAAAAAAGCCATGTTTCATAAGTATTTATTTCTTCCTATGCAAAACACAGCACGATACGACGAAATTTTATTATTTGTATATAGTAGACTTAACAGGAACAACAAACTATGAAAGCATTACATGATCTACAATTCAGACTACGCACTAGTACTTGTAGAGACACATCACTGCTTTATGATAAAAAGGCCCTTTCAAGCTAACTGTATTTTCAATGGACATTAGCAGACTACATGGATGGGCAACAGAAGGCAAGACATAAAAATACAAATTGCAAGCTTAACAGAGCCTTGTTGTGTAAAAGATGAAGAGTAGGAACCTGAAAATAACGATCTGGAAATCTGTCAGCTGTGAGGGGTCTATGGAGTAGGAGGCAACACTTTAAAAAGTAATGGCGGTTTATTTTTACAAATTACTGATTATGTTCCGAAGACCAATCGCCGAAGGATGTAAAGGAGGAGACGCGGCCCCTGCCTGTAAGACCGACAGTTCAGTTCGGGGAGACAGGGCGACGCGGACTCGGAGCGGCGGTGCGAGCCCGGTGCGGCACAGCGAGTGCTCTGACAGGAGCTTACCCAGGGCGCCGTGACAGACGAGTGACAGTGCGGGGAAAGATCACGAGCACTTGGCGACCTGTGTATGCACAGAAGAGCATGCGTGCAGAATGGCCCTCACTCGTAAGGGCTGGCAGTGAGAACGAACCCACCCCTGAGCATCCGTGATAACACTGTTCGCTCAACCCGGCTGGGCACTCGGTGTTCACTAGGAGTTGTCTATGAGATTTCTGAGTCAGCCAGGGGTGTCCAACCTGCAGCCAACACAATATGGTAAATTGACTTAAAACCCCTTTTTGGCTCATCCATTTTCGCTAGTGTTTGTGTATTTAATGTGTGGCTGAAGACAACTCTTCTTCTTCCAGTGTGGCCCAGAGACGCCAAAAGGCAACCCTCCTGCTAGAAGACGTTTATGAGCTTTCTGAGTCACCAAGCACAATCTAATTAATGTTCTGGTTCCAGAACAATCGGATGTCACCACTGCCAAGTTTACTCCTGCTCAAACTATTTTTGGATGTGTCATTATGGTGACAACTGAGGTCATTAACTTTGGTTGGTTTCCATCTTAACTGTTTTTTCTTTGTTGTTTCATGAGATAATCGAAAGACCTCATTTCATTGTCAACAGCTCACTAAAACTCTGAACATCAAACTAAGACCAAGGGAGAACGAAAAAAGGGAAAGAAACAAGGCCAATCACTTCTTCCCATGTCATCTGGTAGCACTGACCTCTAGGATGCACTGGAAACAAATAAGTGAGGTCTCATGCCCTGCCATTTTTGTTCCAGGTTGAGACTCCTCAGATTTCCTCAGTCAGAAAAAAATCATGCTAATCAAATCATTTCATTATTTAAAGGCCCTTATCCCCACCCCACCCCAAATTTGAATAAGTCTTTATTTTTAAAGTATACGGTCCGTATAAAGAATTTAACCTTTCTTATCCCATTTCACCTCTTAACCAGTCTGTAAGGCACATAAGGCAGGTGTTAGCTGCCCCACTGGTAAAATTCAACAAAGGACAGGAATCTGCACCCCTGTATAATAAAGCACTTGAACACTTTTCATTGTGCTTAGCTATTCAAGGAGAGCTAGGAAGCCAGGTTTGGGCTATTTAGCCACACTTGAAGAATCAAATAATAACAAATAAAACTTGGAATGTGAACACATTCCTTTCAGAATGAAAAATATTTTACTTCCGAAGTAAACTGCCAGTACTCCTCCACTTCTTAAGCGGGAAACTGGATAGCAATCTTAAAACCTCATTTTAAAATAGGTATAAGATAAATCAGGTGCGTACAGGAGCAAACTGTTTTAAGAGCAAGAATCAATTCTAGAATGCCTTAGAAACTTTTCCTCCACAGCAGGACCAACTGTGAGTGGGACAAGTGTTCTGCTGGAGTTCACAGACTTTATTTAAAGGAAAAAGCAAGGTAAGCTCCTCTACTTAAGCACTTTGAAACTTCTTTTACAGTCAATAAAACAACTCTCATTAAGCAAGCTGATTATGCACAGTCATTTTGATTTCTTGGCCATTCCTGTGTTCTTTGTGGCTACATGCTTACCCTGTTTTTTGAGCTGTTTTATGGATATTAAAAATGATACCATACCTAATAAGTGCAATAGTAACGAGCCTGTAAACTTTTAGTAACATACAATTACCAACAAAAACAAAAATTTAAAAAGCAGTGAGAAAATGATAAATGGTAGAAAGCATTTTAGGAAGCCAAGGCCCTCAAACTGCAGAAGGACGGATGGTATAAGTCACAGATGGGAGCTGTGTGGTGCAGCTTCCGGGCTCAGGTGAAAGCCTGAGCTGTACCTGTGTCCACAGGAGTGCTGTGAGGGGGTGGGCACACACAGTCAGGCTGCCCAGGAACTCCCTAGGACATTTACCTGGTCCTCAAAGAAAACAGTCACCTGCCTCATCAGATTTCGCTCCACATATGCAGAACTGTAGGAGACCGCTGGGTCCCAGCTACTCGGGAGGCTGAGGCAGGAGGACCGCTTGAGCCCAGGAGTTCTGGGCTGCAGTGCGCTAATGCCGATCAGGTGTCCGCACTATGTTCGGCATCAATGTGGTGACTTCCTGGGAGCGGGTGGCCACCAGGTTGCCTAAGGAGGGGTGAACTGGCCCAGGTTGGAAACGGAGCAGGTCAAAACTCCAATTTTAAGAAATGGCAAATGTATTTGCCAGTAGAGAAAAAACTGTTTCTGAGAGTTGTGAATGTGTTCATAATTTTTTCAATCTAAAGCATGCTATAAGTGGGATAGGGGGTGTGACATGTTAAAAAAAATACTAAGAATCCTCCTTGCTTATGCCAGAGCCATGACCTTTGTTATGAATCTCAAATACAGGTGTACTGTCCCCCGGGAGGGAGCAGCCCTTCTCCACAGAAGACAAAGCACCACTTTTTAATTCAGTGCCTGTAAACACTTATCATTTCCTTGGAGAAGAACTGGCCATTCATTCTCCTGGAGGGAACGGTTAGTCAATTGAGTCACAAAAGGCCCTAGGTGCATAACCATTTTTTGTCTAAAACGTACTTTTTCAGAGCACCTCCCCCCTCCCATCTTTCCCTGAAAACTGTGAATGCATTGCAACTTGCACAAACAGCAGGGGGCCTGTCTTTCCAAGCTAAGCAAATTATTAAAGAATGTCCTGATTGCCAAGCCCTTAGCAAGGCACCCCCATCTATGGGAGAATCTGCTAATATACAAGCCCTCTGACTTGAGAGGCCTTGAGTCATATACGATGGCCTCAGCAAATTAAAACTGATAATGGTCCTGGTATACCTTGCCCATTCTACCCAGGTTTTTCTTCAGTGTTGGAATATCCAACATAAAGCAGGAATATGTTACAATCCAACCAGTAAAACAATTGTAGAACAAGCTTGTCATATTCTAAAATATCTTCTTAAAAAACAGAAAAAGGGAGAGTCATGAGTCCTTCCCCCAAATTTTATTATGTTAGCCCTGTTTACCTATAATTTTCTGAATTGTAATGAATCACTTTGTACTCCAAATGAGAAACATTTTCAGAAGAAGGAGCCGAAGTGATCTTATCCTCAAGTTTTTTATAGAGATTTGCTAGGAGATGGCTCTTGGCAAGGCCCTGTAGACCTCTTAACTTGGGGAAGAGGGTGTGTGTGTGTTTCCATCCCTACAGGTTCTGTCTGGCTGCCAGTCAAAATAGTAAAACCTTACCATGAGCAGCATAGACACCAAGCTCTGCTACCTGGAGCCGAGAACCAATCGACTGACAGATCATATGGCCCAGCTGACCCTGAACAACCAGAAGGAAAATGGACACTTACACCGTCACTCATGGGCCTGGGTCTGCCAATGGAAGAGGATGGGGCCTGCCCCAATGACAGGGGCTGAGGGTCGGGTGTCTCCTGCAGAGAACAACAAGCCCTCGATGCCCCGTAATGTTCAATGGTTGAACCCTAAACACTGTTTCAATGGACTGGACTTACAAGTTTGGGTCCTAGCCAACCCTGGATGCCCTTTTGTCTTAATCCTTATTTGTGCTTTATGATATATATGAGAGTTGTTTACTGGAAATCATATTCAGGAACAGCAGACAGTAGGCTTCACAGGCTTAACAGCTACAATTGCATTTACAACAGAAAAAGGGGAGATTAGACGTTGAGAACCCCTCTGCCTGATTTCAGAGGCTGTAACCCCCCATGGCTAAGGCTGAATAAGAGCCCAAGGGACCTGCTTCATCTGGGTCTGTTCTGCCATGAGGACCTGAGCTACTGAGGAGACAAAACTTATCTTACTGGCAGGAGCACCACCTCTCCCCACTTTACTTTACCCTGCCTGGCCCCCAATGCTTGGTCAGTTAGCCAATGACTGGTAAGATTCCTCAAGGGATGATCAACCTAAGACAGGCACAATCATGTGGAGGCCCTCAGGGAATGACTTGGGGGCTACAGAAAAAGGGGGTGATGGACCCTCGCCCCTCAGTTTGACATAGCCTGAGTTCTTATTCTGTCTGCAAGAAGTCTCCTACTCTCTTGGCTGCCTTCCCCTGCTCCACAATGCCTGAAACAATGCTGGAGGTGGGTGCGGCCCTGTGCTGGGAAGGGCAGGTTCCCTGGGGAAATCAGGCCTAAGAAAGAAAGCATAAAATCCTATGAAACCTACTCTGCTAATACCCTCAATTTAATTGATAAGGGCTTAAGCCTGAGATGAGTTTGTTTCCCCCAAATTTTATGGCCCTTTCACTATCTGACTCTGACTCAAAATAGGCCCTCAGAGTTCTCTGAATGTTATCTATTTGATCATTACTGCCTGACAGTGATTGATGAGCTTAATCTGAGAATGTGGGTCTTTGGAACCAGTGGTTGCTTACTGATTATAATAATGCTCTATGTACTTTGATGTATTTGCAAATTATTTTCCCAGGGTTGTGTGAGACCAGCAAGCAGCAAGCTTTGTGGGATCTACAGCAGTCCTAACTAAAAACAAGGAGGAAGATGTAGGAGACTGTTCTGCGTGGCATGCGCCCAGCTCCCACTCGGAGATGCACAGGACCCACGCCCACAGATGGGTTCTCCCGTGGGGAATCAGACCTGCATTTTTACCTAAGCCACTTTGAGTCTTGCTTTTGCTAAAACTCCCTCACCCTGAATTGAGATAGCAAGTGCTTACTGTAACTTCCTAAAATCCATGCTAAACCTTCCTAGGATGAGTGTAACCGGTTAGACCACTTTTTCCTTTTTCATTTGCAAATATCCTTCTTTTGTGATGTGATTAGTAGCACTGGCCCCTTTGTCATCTGTAAAAGGTAACCACCTATAGAAAACTTGTGCAAAGAAAATGAGGACCACCATGTAATGTGACCAGAAACTCAATAAAGGTCTGTCATGGCGGAGGCTGTAGCTTTTTGCTCCCCTTGAGAGAAAAGCCATACCGTCTTTTTTCCTCTATCGGACTCAGTCGTCCATGTGAATGTCTTATTTCATCCATAATGACTCGACACTGCGGGCCGGTGCCTACATCACAGAACTAGTCCATTTTGGAAAAGATGTCAGTAATATACCAGCAAGGGGGTAGGAACACTGACAAAACCTTAAACTACCAAGGACAGGATCTTCATACTATTTAGTAGGGACGTACCCTGGGACTAAAATAGCAAATGTTCTGCCCTGCTTGGTGTAGCTCAGTGGACTGAGCCCAGGCTGAGAACCCATTCCCAGCTGGGGCACATGCCTGGGTTGTCAGCCAGGTCCCCCATGGGGGCTGCATGATAGGCAACCACACATTGGTGTTTCTATCCCTCTCTTTCTCCCTCCCTTCCCCTCTAAAATAAATAAATGAAATCTTTAAATAAAGAAAAAGAGCTAATTAGCTGATAGTTAACCAAAGGCATCAGCTCTGATTCCAGTGTTAGAAGTAACTCAACCCTGGATCTGTCCTATTATATATTAGTTTTATGTTATTGGGTTTAGGGAGTCTTCAAAAATCTTTTATTAAAACTCCCACAGAAAATAATAAATTGGTTATTGTGAGTTTGAAACTGTCCTTATTCCCCACAAAAACACTTTTTATGACCAAAGTTCTGATTGCCATTTGTTAGGAGTATACCTCTCCTTTTGTTGGAGAATGAATCATTTACAACACTAGTAACTATTTGTTCAATGAGTTTAAGTAGATACTTTAAACAACTGTTAACACAATACTGGGTTAGATTAAGAAAATAGAACTCTTCCTTTAAGAGGTTATGAATAGCAAAGTGAAGACTACTTCTATTGCATAATAATCGCTATGCACTTATTTTAGAAATCGGACAAGCACTGTGTGACATGTTTAGGAAATGCATCTCTCTTTGCTGATCCCTCACAACTGAAGCACTAAGAGCCATCTTTTTTGTGTGCTTCCTGAACCCAGTCCCTCCACATCCACTGCAGAGGCCACTCTAACACACCACGGAAACCAGGAGTGCTCCGGACACTGAGCATCACTGAAGGTGCAGAGCGCGTGTGGGGATGAGGGGAGCGGCATGAGACAAAGCTGGAGGGCAGGTGCCCACCAGACAAAGATTGGCTGTGAACTCTGTGCTGACCGGTTTGCAAATCCTGCAGCAGGAGTGGGACGATGCTTGTTCTTACGCACAAAGCTCTAGCTACAACCAGATGTAGTACTGCCTGGATCTAGTCCAACAGTGGAAACAGAACCTGAGAGAATGAGGCAGCGGAGTGGGGGCAGGGAGAGACTGGAAAGTGAAATGAAGGACGCAGGACCCCCAGGCCACTGATGCCATTTCCATAAGGACGGTGGTGGGGGAGTCCTGTCTCAGGGCAGAGAAGGACAGGCTGCAGTTTGGAAAGCCTTCTTTCTGTGTGACAGGGGCATCAGCCACTCTGGGGTGGTGTGGAATGGGGGTGATCTGAGTTCAAGGTTGGCAGCCACCTACAGAGTGACCCCGCCCCCAGCAATGCTCCCTGGAGACATAGTCAGGGGACAAGAGGGCCCAAGAAAAATGCACTGGAGAGAAGACCACTCTAGAAAGTATCTGCCTTTAGTGAAAGCTCCAAAGAGCAAGCATCAAATGATCAAATAAATAACTGGAAAGCTCATTACTTTTGTCCTGAACTCATTTATATTACTAAATCCAGATCTTTGACTGAAGTCTTGATTTCTCGCCAGCTTAACAGCCATTTTTCAACAGAAGTTTGTGAAGTGAATGGGTTGGCAGTCAGTAAATGAGTTTTGTAATCTCCACAAGTGTATTGTAATTAAACAGAATCTGAATTCAGTAATCAAAGTATTTTATTTAAACAGAGTATACTGCCATCACTGTCAGGTAAACTCATAAAATAAATTAGTATCACAAAGTAAATTTGTCAATCTGTTGGCTTGCTCAGAGATGTATTCTACAAAGTGGTTAAGTGAAATGAGCTGATGCTATGTCATTTTAAAGGCAAAACTTTAAAAAATCACTCAATTTACATTTAAAATATATATTAAAGATTGAATGTTTCCCCCCCACAAAAGCATTAAAGGTTGAGAGAATAAAAAAAAACACATATATTTATGTAATTCTGCACTATAGGATTCGTTCTCATAAAGGAGGAGTCTATTATTCATAAATGTGACTTTTGAAATTAAATTTTCAATACTCAGTTATCCAAAACAGAAGGAAATTAAACTATAAAATGAGCTACCAAATAAGCTTATCTGAAACAATCTTAATATTAGCAATCTGAATCATTAATACACTATTAAAATTTCACAATGGTAGTATCTGAATAATTTTACTAATAAATATCACAACACTTGAAATGTCAGGAGAAATTAAATGTAAGGGTTAAAATTCCTAGCAAATTAAATAAAATAAGGAACATAGGGTTTTCTTAACTTTCTGCCAATTCAATTTCGATGTTCAGTAACGAGAAGTGAGTGGGTCAAAAATGCTTTGCTTGCACGCGAGGAGCAAGACACCACTGACCAACAAGCAGAAGGCTTTGCGAACGAGTAAAAGGGATGTACGAAACCAATGAACTGCAGAAAGTACAGTGGGAAACCACTTGCCTATTTTCCTATTAAATAATTTTAATTATGTAATTAGTTTATATTTTAAATTAATTTTTGAGTATCTGAGTAGAATATCATATTTATTTAATAGAAATACATATTTTTTAAATACTCAAAATGCATCATCCCAGCCAGTGAGCAGCACATTTACTTAAGGGATAGAGATATTAATATTTAAGAATAAACAGGTATAAGGGGAAAAAAAGGATTACACAATAAATTCAATATAGTCTGAGAGATGTATGAAATACAAGATTAAACAGAAGGACTTCTTATACAAACTGCAAAAATACTGCTTAGGAAATAAGAGGGGACCCCCCCCCCAAACCAGAATTATCTTCTGGAGGGCAGGGCCCTTGTCGTACAGGCTTCACCTGCTAGGTGAGTGAGTGTTCTAGGAACCCATCTGGATCAGTGTACCAGCTGGTGTTGTTGTGAGAGGCTGCATTTGGCTTCAGTGTTTTGTTTTGTTTTGTTTTTTTTTAAGGATTCAGTGCATTTGCCCATTTCATGATGGGTGATTCCTGAGTGCACCTGCCCACATCACGCTGAGTATTCAGCAGTTTTTGACCAAAAACAGCATGAGCCCCATGCCCCACATGCCCTATTCATGTATCTTGCCCAGGTTGACATTTTTTTGTTTCCCTGGATAAAAAAAATCCTCAAAGGGAAATGTTTTGCTGATGTGGAAGAGGTGACACAAAAAATGGCAGAAGCACCAAAAGGCATCAAAACTGGTGAATAAATTTAGCCCTAGCCAGTGTAGCTCAGTGGACTTGAGTGACAAAGGTCGCTGGTTCAACTCCTGGTTGGGGCAAATGCCTGGGTTGCAGGCCTGGTCCCCAGTTGAGGGCGTGTGAGAGGCAACTGATCAATGTATCTCTCTCTCCCTTCCTTTCTCTAAAAATGAATAAATTAAATCTTAAAAAAAAAAAACCTGACAAGTTCAAAAACTATATTGAGCAGTGGGAAAAAAGTCTTTGATGGTTGTAATGCATGAAATGGAGAGTACTTTGAAGGTGACTAAAGCTTAAATGTGTTAAGAACACATACATAATTTTTTATAAACAAATTCTATTTTTTGGGTCCCCTCTTGTAAACACATACTGCCCTATTATTTTATGCCCAGAATCTGTTTCAAAATATCTGCAACCCCACAAACTTTAGCCCATCGAAAACGTCAATCTAGACAACATTCTATGTGTAGAGAAGCTACGCCTCAATGGATCCTTGTAAGAATCGAAAGGAGGACATTTTCCATACCGAGTCTGTGTTTGTAAGAGCTTACTCAATTACCCAAGATGAGGTCCATTTTATTAGGGTCCCTGAGGAGCCTCACCAAACAGCGCTACAGGTGGGGGGAAGCCCCTGCTGGTCTTTAAAGCCCTACCCGCTGCCAGGCAGCATCAGGGCTGGGCCAAAAGTCCGGAGAGCGTGCACAGCTCTCAGTGGTCTACAGGATTTTGGCATGGCAGTGACTGAACCCTAAAAGACTACAGACACCTTCTCACGCTTCTGCATATATCCACATGGATTGCTTTCCAAAGTCATAGAACTTTTAATTGTTCGTTAAAATTCTAGTTGAAACGATGCTACTGTGACTGCCCTAATGCAGAATAAACAACAAGCCGCAATACGGATTGGAGTATAAAATGATATGGATTTAGAATCAAATTAATTTTATTTAGCACTGTCCCTCTTTGCAAGAAAAAAGTCATCAGTGCATGTCAATTTCTGCACGGGCTCTTCTCACACCACGCTCCCTAAAGCAGTGAACGCTCGCTCACTCCTACCGGAGCGCCTCACACACAGTGAGCAACTCGGGGGCCACTGGGACCCCAGGGGGTCACGAGCTCTCTAGTAAGAACATCCATGATGGTCTTTTAGAAAATCTTATGTCACTGGGTTAAGTTTTATTAATTTACTATAGGATTTTAATCAGATACTTTGATATGCAATTGTACGTTAAGAAGTAAAGATTAATATATAAACAATATATTCATTGTACTTTTAATAGTACTTTTAATAATAATGTATACCTTCTCATCTGAATCAATCATTTTGCATACCTGTATCTCCTTGTGAAACATTTTTGAAAGATCAGCTACATTTTCAGGCTACGAAAATCAGCATCAACCAAATGATTACTTTCCTATGAAACTGTAACCTAATGGCTTGAAAATGTTAATAGAGTTCCACATAGACCTTATTTTATTTATTACGAGAGAATATTTTATAGATATTCTCAAAGTTTTAAGTACTTGTATCTCACTGAGAGCTTTTTCTGGAGCACACATAAACCACTGATGCAGGAAAGAGGGCCCTGGCTTGGAGGGGGGGGAGCCGGGGGTGAGGAGTAGGGGGCGGGGGGGTGGGGGGGAATGGCCCTGCCTTGGGCATTCAGAGAGTGGGGACTCACTAGGAAGCTGTCGCACTGGGACCAGTTCTCCTGAGAGGTGGGAAGGGCTGAAGCCCCCTCTAAAATATCTGCCTGCAACCTGTATAATCTAGTTTGTGAGCTGAGTACTGTTTTCCCCAAAACTCTAAATGTTCATCTTACTTTGTGAGACAAATATGACAAGTGTGAAGATACAGATTTATTACACGTACTGAGAAAAATTAGAGTAAACGTCAGGCTAAGGTTTATTAAAGCAAAGAATCATTTTACCAGCATCACTTGCAGATATATTTAATTTAGGGAGGGAAAGTTGTATGTAGCGTTGTTTCTTCTCTTTCCTCCAGAGATTCAGAACAAAATAGCTTTTCTTCATTATGCCCACGTCACTCGATTTGGTGAAAAGGCAAGCCCTGGGGACAGACGTCACCGTGAGAGCATGGACTGGCCTGCCATGCAGTCCTGCCTCCATGAGAAGAAGCCAGCACTGGCCCCTTTCAAACCTGTAATTTATGAGTTTATTCAAACCTGCCAAATTGCTTTAAGTAAACGCCTCTCACATTTGAAAATTCTCGTGGCAACTCATTGAGTTTGGCAGCCAGGCAAACCCAAATTCAATCCTTTTATCCTGCAGCTAAACCATTACAATGGTAATTCTGCTCTGACACTCTGAAGGGCCTGCTAATTACTGTCCTCTGGGTCCCCAGACAGATTTCCCATTCAGATTAGAAGGGCTGTGCGTGGTGAAAAACAGCAGCAACACCTTTCTTTACATGAGAGATGGTCTCGCATAACGCATCTCTATCAAGGAAGGAGGGCATTTCGTTAGATGTCCTTTAAGACCTTGCCTCCCTCCTCCCCAGTGAAATGAAAGGGAGGCCAGCACCACCATGCATTTCAATTGCTGATACCTTGGTCCAGCATGAGATGCAGAGCCACCAGTTCTGTACAAAACCCAGTTAAAAATCTTAACCATAAGACTAGTATCTCTAGAGCCATTATCTCTCTTCCTAACTTACTTTCTACCTATTTTTATATATTTTAATGTTATAATCAAAACACGATTCACTGAGTCAAATGAATACGGCATTAGACAGAAATGAATGTTGAGAAACATGAAAAGCAAACTTAAAAAATATTCTGTGATGGATCTCCTCTTTACTACTCTGATGACCTTGACTTCTACAGTTTTTAAATAAGTGAATTAAAATTATTTTTGTTTTGAAAAATATCTTCAAATTTCACACCATCTTTAAATTTCATGCCATTCTTTGAAATAACTGGCAACAACCTTAAATTTCAAAAATCCCATCTGGAAATGTGACAGACTCTATCAGATGGATTATTTAGTCTAACATTATTGAACTCTACGTATATAAATGCTTTCATAAGGAGATCGGCTATCCATTCAAAACTAACTCATGCCCTGGCTGGTGTGCTCAGTGGGTTGAATGCCAGCCTGCAAACCGAATAGGTCCCCCGGTTCAATTCCCTGTGCACACACCTGAGTTTCAGGCCAGGCCCCCGTGCTAGAGGCAACTGATTGATGTTTCTCTGGTACTCGCCCTCTAGCCCTTCCTCCCCCATCTATAAAAATAAATAAATAAAATCTTTAAAAAAAACCCTACCGATTCATATTCAAGTTCTCAAACACATATAAGTAAACTTAAAGAGAAAATGAAAGGCGAAACGAAAGGACATTAATTATACCCACCATAAAGTACAAAAGCCTCAAATAAAACACTCCGAATTCTCTGGGAATGGCAGCATCCTGTGTGCCCAAGGCTACCCTCAAATACGATACCGTAACACCATGAGTAATTTCAGCTACTCATTTAGTCTTTCCAGGATAGTGTTCTACCTCACCAGAAACCTTCTACCTCATTCCTGTGGAAAGGGAAGGAAAATGACAGCGAGAAGAGGACACTTAGGGAAGTATCCCTTCACCTCTACTTTCTCAGTCTTCCTATCGAAATAGTCCAGCGCAGTGCCCCGCACCTCTACTTCTCGTGTTTTTAGGTTCTTTGGAGAAGATCAGAAACGACCATAGAATACATATCCATAAGGTCCTAGAGCTAATGAATTCAAAAAATAGCATGTATTGTTTTCTAACTCAGTGAAATGAGAACTGAAAGAGAAATGGTATTTAAGACCTGAGATGGTAGGTGCCAACCCACAGTGGGTGATTGAGGAGTGTGTGCGTGTGCACGCATGCGTGCATGTGCTGGGGAGTGGGGCAATGTACAATGTTCTCGTAACATTAATATGTGGTTTTCATAATTTCCTTGTTTATTATGCCACTGAAAACAAAAGCATATACTGAGATCAGAACTAGCAGTGAGAATTTCTGGGGGCAGGTAGGTAATAGAACCACTTTCTTTCGGTGGGTGCATCCATCCTGTGACCAGGAACTGAAGCGGTAACCGGTTCGGTCACTGATGTAGTTGAAGTAACCAGTATATGTACCATATAAATAAATAAGAGGAAAAAAAGAGAAACATGTATCTTGTACTTCTACATAATTAAAATAAAAATTATGACCTTCCAGGGACTTCTAAGGCAATGGAGCAATAATAACCCAATTTTACAAATAAAGACAGTCCCTCACCATAATTTGTGTAAATCTTATTGCATCCATCATCACTTTTAATAACCTCAAATGCACGACTTGCCACTCCTAAAACGTGTATGCACTAATCCTCTCTAGCTCTATGAATCTGTATCTGGAACTTCTAGTTCAAGTCTCACCAAACCGCATAAAATCTTCTTCCCTAAGCACCCAGCTCACTTGCTTCTTTCCTATGAACCCTTCTGGCATTCTCCGTGACGCTGACTGCCACCAATGCACTGCCTGGATACTATCTGCCCGAAAATGTGCCGCAAAACAGAATTACAATTGTAGGGGGAGAAACAGACTTCAAGTTTAATACAAGGGGGAAGCTGCCATTATATAAAAAAATGGGTGAATCTTTTACTGATGCCAAACCCTGGTCATATAGGCTATGTAAGCTAAACAAACATATTAAATATAATACTTGGCAATACATGTGAGTACACCAAATTAGTCTGCATTTCAGCGAGATCATGGAGAACATACTAGTGTGGATATTTTTACAATGAATGAATGGAGATCTTCAGACACCTCTTTCAGTAATTAACAAAACTAGGGAAAAAACAGATTAAAGAGAAGAGAAGATCTGAAGGTTTTCAGCATCTTCCCCTAAACGACACCTGCACTGCACGTGGACCACGACTGCAGAATGGATGTGCTTCTAAGTGTGCATGGGATTCACGGAACAGACCACGTGCTGGGCTAGAAAAAATCCTACGTAGATTCAAAAGGACTAACATGGTATAGAATACAATTTTTTTGTACAAAACAGAATTAAACTGCAGATCAGTCTCAGTAAGACAGGGAAGTCCAATATTTGGAAAAATGTGCTAATAATCCATGCATTAATGAGGAAATCATGGAAGAAGTTAGAAAATACGTTGAACTAAATGGAAATTAAAATACAATACAATATTACTACTTTGGGGGATGCAGCTAAAGCATTATTCAGATTGAAATTTAAACCTTTGAAAGGCAGGTCTCAGAAGTAAAAAAGAAAGGTGTCAAATCGTTAATGTCCCACCTTTAAGAAGAGTGATAATAATATTGCACCAAAATCAGGTAGAAGGAAAGTATAAAAGGGGAAATAAAAAAAATTAAAAAGTAACACAGAGAAAATCAGCAAAAACAAAAGCTGGTTCTTAGACAAGAGTGATAAAATTAATGAAGCTCTCGGGGCCAGAGCAACCCACAGAGAAAAGAAGGCACAGCACAGGGGGTGCTGCTCCAGACCTGAACGGCCTGAGACAGAAAGGCAGTGTCATGAACAGCTTCACGACAGAAACCTTATAAACTCAGATGCCAGAGATAAGCCCCCTGAAAAATTCAAAAACAAGCAAATAATCAGAAAAGTTCAGTGTTTTACAAATAAATTAACCCTGTAATTAAAAGCTTTCCCACAAAAACATAAAAGGTAAGCTATACAGATTAGAATATCTGTCTTATAAAAGATTCCCAACACATACAGAAAACTGTTAGATTGGGTTGGCCAAAAAGTCTGTATGGTTTTTCCATAACATAAAACACATTTTTCATTTTCACCAATAACTGAGTTGATTTGGATATTCTGAGTATGTTGGCTGTCTCCCATGTCCCACGTGGTAGAATGCTGACTGTCCTCAGCTGATGGGTTGACTTGACCTCTGTCAGCGTCAGGTGGTCTGCCTGACCCTGCAGCATCGCCCAGCGAGCAATCTCCAGCACAGAACATCGCAAACCACTTCGGACACATTCCAGCGGTCACAGCACCTTCTCTACGCACGGCACAAACCTTTTTTTTTTTTTTTTTTTTTGCATTTCAGTTGCGTTTTTACCTTTCTTGAAATAATAAGGCACAATATGCGGAAAATGTTGCATATTTTCTTGCATTTTCAATATTAAAATGGCCACACAAAAATTCACCAATACTGATGAGTTTTTTTAACGCACACTTATATGACAGCTGTCACGACACAATCCAACAAAACTGTTTAGGATGAAGTTAAAAATTAAAAACTAAGTACTACCAGAGCCATCTTGTGAAAAAAGCCAAATGAATTTTTTGGACAACCCAATAAACTCAGTATAAAAGAAGACAATAAAATAGATGTAAACAGATATTTCATGAAGGAAGATGCACAAATTGCCAAAGAGCACATGAAAAGATGCTCAACCTCATTTGTCTTTAGAGAAAAACAGATACTTCATGAAGGAAGATGCACAAATTGCCAAAGAGCACATGAAAAGATGCTCAACCTCATTTGTCTTTAGAGAAATGGAAACTGAAACCACAACAGGTGAGAGGATTAACAAACTGCGGCCCATCGATTCAGTGGAATACTGACTGTCAACGAAAAGGACAGCCCACTGATACATGCAGCAGCATGAACGAACCTCGAAAGAAGCCATGCTGACTCCAGGCACAAAGTAAGTTCCCTTTACAGGGAATTCAGAGCAGGTAAACTGCACATATATGGAAGCTGACCCCACAGAACCAGACTGGAAAGGTGGGTGCCAGCGGCTGGGAGGTGAGGGGAGGGGGACGGGAGATGCTGGTCACAGGGTGCAAATGTTCAATAAGCAATGAATGAATTATGAGGAACCAACGCACAGCACGGTGATGACAATTAATGATACTGTATTGTATTCTTGAAATTTGCTGAGAGTACATCTTAAAAAATAGTAACTATGTGAAGTGATGGGTATGTTAACTATTTCACAATTTCTATTGTTTATCAAATCATCATGTTCTATAATTTTTGTCAATCACAGATCAATAAAACTGAAAAAAATTAGTTTTGAGGCTGTAAGGGAAGAAAAGACAAAAGTAACCCCATTATTTATCTGGGGACAGTGGGAGAAAGGTTGTTAATTGACAGACTAAGAGAACGTTTGGAGTGACAGAAATCTTGATGGAGTAGTGATTATAAGTTCATACAGATTCAAAACTCAAAACTCTATACTTAAAATGAATGGGTTTCATTGTATGTTTAAAAAGGAATGGGGAAAAAAAAACCTTAAGAAGAGTTTTCTTTCTTCGTGTCTTCAAAATACCTCCATTAGAAAAAATAATGTAGCCCTGGCTTCTGTGGCTCAGTGGACTGAGCACGGGCCTGAGAACCAAAGGGTCACTGGTTCGATTCCCAGTCCAGGGCATATGCCCAGGCTGTGGGCCAGGTCCCCATTGCGGGGCATGCAAGAGGCAACCACACATTGATGTTTCTCTCCCTCTCTTTGTCCTTCCCCTCCCCTCTCTAAAAATAAATAAATAAGATCTGCAAGAAAAAAAAAAAAAAGAAATGTAGCTTAACTGTATTTGAATCAGACCAGACAGTTCCCACATTATTTCTCAGACTATCTCTAGAACACTAAATGTGCAGTATTCTCAGAAAAGCTTCTGATGGACAATTAAACTTGGAAATGGTTCCTGCCGGGCCCCCAGTCCGTACCAGCACGCTGAAGGCTTTCTTCACCCAAACACCTATGGAAAAGGCCTCACAGGATAGTCAGGGAAATGCCAGCTGCTCTAAGGAGCTCATGTTGAATAATTGTCTGTGCTCCACAGCCCTAAGACACGGTCAGCCTGGAGTAAGTACCTGTTAACCTGAACGTAACACTAGCACAGCCACACGTGGACAGGCAACGGGCATCTCCAATGTTCTAGGTCCAAAACTAAACTCCGAGTAATCCCTTCAGTCTTACCCTACCAACACCATCTTCATCAGGGTGATAACATTGTGTCCCTCCAGTTGTCCAGGCTAAAAACTCCGATGTCATTCTTGATTCAGTGCTTTCTAACGCCCCACAGACAGTCCATTAGCAAAACCTGCCAGCTTCACTTTAAAAAATATACTTAGAATCAGACCATGCTTCACCTTGGCCGCTATGGCCACCTCGGCCCCACCCATCACCATCTCCCACTTGGATTCTGTAACGAGCCCGCCGGTAAATGGCTTTTCTGGCACAACACCTGTGCTGCAGCTACTCAACTCCTCCACGGGAACGCAAGGGCGGCACAGACCCCCTGCGTGAGCGAACAAGCACGGCTGCGTGTCAGTAACATCTGTGAATGAATAGTGCAATTTGAATGTCACATAAAGTGCTGTTTTCCTTTAAAATATAAGTTGTATGAATTTTTTAAAAGCTTCTTTTAAAATCTATTTTTACCTTTTAATATTCAAAGACAAATGATTTTGAAACCAAAATGGTCATTAGATGACATCTGATCCATTCTCATTGTGGAAATGAGAAAACAGACACAGAGAAGTTTGCTTACTTTCTCAGAGACAGACAGCTGCCGCATTTCGCGCTAGGCATGCATAGTGCACACTCTTAATACCACCCACTGGTAATGCGCACCCTTATTTTTCACTCAAAATTTTGGGCAAAACGTGTACGTTATAGCACAGTAGATTTCTAACTGAATGTTCTTTTCTGCGTTAATAATTTTTAGAACTAAAGTAGCTTACAGAGTGATTAGAATAACTAATAGGCCAATAGGTTTTAATTATTAGACAACTGCTCTATTTAATATACTAGGTGAAATCACTTGTTTAGTTATGTGAGCTGAATATTTTCAGTTATATACAACATAAAAAGTGCTTGACATTAAGTTAGTTGTTTTGATCATCAGACTAAGAGGCCACTGTGCTTAGGAATAAAAATCCTTTTCTATAATTTTTTCAGTACTGCACAATTATTGTTAAAAAGGAGAAAAATTACATGGTTTAATAGTGTACATTTACAGATTTTAGTTTATATTTAACTTGTTTGTTTATATTCCTTATAGGACCTATCAAACAATTTACATGGAATTATTTTCTCACAAGGAGTTAATTCTGTCAGCTAAATGGAAATTTTTATAATTTTTAAGTTTACTCAATAGAACAGACTACGTGGGAAATAGAGAACAACAGACCTTCTCCTCATTTATGCAAATGTCAACAAATTTCTGTTAGACTGACTATTAACAGTATTCCTAGTTTTTTTCAATAGAAAGTTGGAGCCCTCATTTCCATATATTTTACTAATATAAAAATTTTAATGTCTTAGAAAACCAATAGTTTACTTTTACTCTCCATTGGAAAAGATGATACTCTGGTAGGAGCTCAAACATCATTTCTGAAGCTACAACGGGCTCCTGAAACCAGGAAGAAAAGACGAAAGGGGGTGGAGACAGGGCAGGCTACATGGCGAAAGAGGAAACGGAGGGGAGGGAGGATGAGAACGCAAGGTGCCCGGCACGTTAGCAAACGTGAGCTCTTCCTTTTGTGCAAACAAACATTCTGTGCCGCCACGGGAACATTCGCAACGGGACATCAGCCTTTCCGTGGGAGACGCCGGTCGCCGGGGGAGCACGTGGGGCCCACGGGCACCTCAACGTGCTGCTGCGAACACGGCTCCGCCGGCAGAAGGGTCAGGCAGGCTCTGCACATGCATCACTTGCGTACAGAAAAACTGTTCCAAGAACAGGAACGCTTTCCTCACCCTGCTTATGCTTTACCACGTAACAGAGTGATCCAAGAGTAACGCCACGTTGGAAAAGCAGGCCGCTGAGTCTGCTCCCTTCACGGAAAATGAAAAGGCTTTCCCACGTGCAGACGTAAGCAAACGTCTGTCTACTGTGGTACAGCAGTCACAGATTACTGTTGTGTTTTCAAAGTAAAATGTCTAACGACCCAAACAACCTGTCTGCTACAACAACCTTCAACAGCTCAAACTGTAACTGAACGGGGTCGGTGCCCAAACCGAGGGTCTGGGAAGGGCACTCACCGCAGGCACCAGCAGCTTCCTCACTTCCTCCACAGCCCTCTTCAGCTTGATCTCCGCCCTGTTCTGGGCGTCCTCCACGGTGATCAGCACGTGCAAGTCTTCATTCAGGTGCTCCCAGTTGGGCTTGCCTCTGTTTTGTTCCTCCTAAAAAATTTATAAACATCACTATTACAAATTTTTCTTTTCAAAAAGAAAGCGTACTTTCCACAATGCTAATCTGTTGTCAATTATTTAAGCTGTGTTTGTGTTATTTTTCTATGATGACACTATAAATATTTTGAATTATTTTCCTGATAAAACAGTCTGGTGGGTCACAGCTAACTCAACACCCACCGAGGAAGCATGTCCTATACACCAAGCCTGCAGCCAGAGGCGCAGGATGTGACAGCGAGCAAGGCCACCCTGACCCGCTGTGCTCTTCTGTCTCAAGAAATTCATCTGTGGTGTCATCCTTAGGTTGTCGTGAAAAGCAGGCTGTTACTTCTATATTTTACTGTAAGTAAATAGGAGGTCATCAGGGTTACCGGTAATTTAAGTTTGTCATTATCAAGGTCACATAGCTAATAACTTGCCAATTTAGGATCTCCATCGAAGTTATGGAAACTCAAATTCAGTGATCTTTTCATTTTGTTACAATTACTTTTTAATAACACTGGCTGAATTCAAGACTAAGTAAAGTATTTTATAAAAAGACATTATGTGAGAGAAATGTCATCTGTTTTAAGCATTTCAAGTACAGTTTATGAAGCTATTTCGTTATAATTGCAGTAAGAAAAACTACCTTTCCATCATCAGCTTACTTTAAAAAGAGGGAACCGGAAGGTCACTCTAATTGTATCCACCCGTGAGCGCTAGTTCAGTAGGGAACGTCTATACTTCCTTCCTTGACGTGTCCAAGCGCCCCCATGAGCAGCTCCAGGCTGGACACGCTGCAGCGCCGGCCGCAGGGCCCTCTCACCTGAGATACAGTGATGTCAGACCTGCCTCTCGAATTAAGTTTTAGAGATAATATATTTATAAATAACTTATAATGTATAATTTTTAAATATAATTTTAACATTAAACATAATGAGAATATAAACTTATTTTAAGAATAAAAATGGTATAATAAATGCACCTGTCTCAGCTCAAGATACCATATAAGCAATAAATAATACCGCTTGTAGGTCTCTATTTATTAAACTGTGAGATTCCAATCAAACAGAACTGTTAAAATGGAACAGCTTTCTACCACAACTTGCATGTTTGAGAGGCCATGCTAGGAAAAAAAATCTATGTAGAGCTTAGCCAATAAAAATAGGAGTAAGTTGTAACTTCTGCCTTTATTCCTGCTCAAATCATTACTATGAAAGTGCACCCAAATGTTGTGAGGGGAAGTGAGAAACGAGGCGAAGCACAACAGCCATGGCAGGCCGCTCTCAGTGCTTCCAAAGTGTGAACTCGGAGCCCCCACAGTGTGCTCACAGGTGTGAAATGGGGTTTCTTCAAATTTCAAGGGCCATGGCAACAGCTGATGCCCCAGAACAAAGATCGAGAATACTCACATAAACACAAATACCTGCCGCACAAGTCACAGGCACACTCTCTGGCACCAAAGCAGAAATTAACAGGCAGGCAAAGAGGCACAAAAACATAACATACAAGAAAAATACTAACCAAAAACCAACCTAGAACTGGCACAGATGTTACAGTTAATTGAAAGTGACACTAAAGTCTAGTGTGCGTGTGCACATCTGTCTGAGAGACACTAATGCACAAAGACACTGACGCAAAAAGAACTGAGAAATGTTTACAATTCAAAATATTTTAGAAAGGCCTAAGAATGAAAACTAAAATGATAAGTGACTTACCACAGAAACTTTTACACATTGAGAAGACAAAACCAGAATTTAAAAGGGATAGATGTTTGCTTACATGACACAGAGAACAAACCTAAAGTATAAAGTAAAGTGACTTTATGCTTTATTAAAGGAATAAATTTGAGTTGCAAAATACCTTGGTAAATTTATACTCAATTCCACAACTTAAGTGTCAGTTAAAAATACAAAAGTAAAGACAGTTACACTTATTCTAATGCTTGCTACAAAATAAAGTTTTGCTTAGTTTTAAAAACTGTTGAAAGAAAAACTTAACAAAGCTGGTGAAATTATAATTCAATTGTGTTCCTTCACTCCCATCTAACATTCTTCAAAAATACGAGGTCTGTCCAGAAGGTATCCAGCTACATACTATGAAAATAGAGACATTTACTGAAGAAGATACAAGATGCAAAAACACTGTACACAGGACAATGACAACTCAGTCCCCTTCAAGGTAGGTAGCTCAGGACCTCACACATTTCCCCTAATTGCCATCAGCTGCCCTGTCGTAGTTTCCTGAATTTCATCAATGGTCTGAAATCTCTTCCCTTCCAAAGGTGACTTTAGTTTTGGAAAAGCCAGAAGTCACAGGGCGCCAAATCTGAGCTGTAGCGGGGCTCAGTCACCCGCGTGATTTGATGTTTCACCAAAAAACTCTGCATGAGATGTGATGCATGAGTGGGCACAAATCTGATGCAGATTCGTTGCTCTACTGGCTCACTCATTTCGAATGTGATGGCCACACAGTGCACATGTGCACTCAGTAGCGTCTACCGCCCCCACCGACTAGTGCAGTGAAGTCATCGTCATTCATGCATGCACATTCCAGTCCACTCTCCTTGGCTGCTAGCTTACAACGATGCCACACAAACCTTTCTCCTTTCATTAACAATGGCTGGACTTTTCATAGACAGACTTCATATAGTAGAGTTTAAAATATACAAATTCAGAAAAATGGGAAACAATTTAGAAATTAGAAGGAACCAATTTACACTGCAGATCCCTCCTGCTGCCCCAGAAAGGCAGGAAAAAATGGCAGCAATGAGGCAAGGGGGGCGGGGGAGGGGGGCAGGGAGGTTGAGACTGAAATTCTGACACTGAATTCTCAGGAAAGAGCAGCTGAATCTCTACATCCCTGTCTCCAAAGAGCTGGCTATCTAGCACTCCTTAACTCTTGGCAAGACTAGAAATGTATTCCTAAAGAGCTCCACTTTCTGGGACAGCTGATGGGTCCCCTTACATGCTGGAGTGCGAGGTGTCCAGTCTCCCCCATCACTCTGCACCCACAGCAGGGACCGCCAGCCCGCTCACTGGGGGCAGGTGACTCAGACCTTGTAACCAGCCCAACAAACAAAAGAATGAAAGCAACCCCTGAGCAGGAAAGAACTAAAAAATCTGCAGAGTTAAGAGAAGATACTACATCCTTAAAACATTAATAGAATATGCTCTTGAAAGAATTAAAAACATATTGGGTTGGTCAAAAAATTCATTTGGTTTTAAGTAAAAATAAAAGATATTTTCATCGGTAACGACTGAACATGTATTCACCGTTTTGTTCCAGTGCCTTCTGCCACCTTTCAGGCAACTTCCTACCTCCATCTCCCCAAAACTTTATCTTTTTGAGCAAAGACCTATTCTAGGTGCCTTTTGCAGTTTTCCAGGGAACTGAAATTTTTTCCATGAAGAAAATTTTATAAAAACCCAAATAAATGAAAATCTGAAGGTACAATGACTGGTGGATAAGGCAGATGAGTCAGAACTTCCCAGCCAGGCTGTAAGAGGTTTTGCCTGGTCATCAAAGAAACATGTGGTCTTGCATTATCCTGATGGAAGATTACACGTTTTCTGTTGACTAATTTCAGACATTTTTCATGGAATGTTGCTTTTGGTTGGTCTAACTGGGAGCAGTACTTGCTGGAATTAATCACCCGGTTTCACAGAAGGAGCACATAATAGAGGACTCCCTTCCGATCCCACCATACACACCACGTCACCTGTCCGAACTTGGCCGGCCTGTGGTGTGGCTGGAGGTTCATTCTGCTTGCCCCACCATCCCTTTCGTGCTACACAGTTGTTGTAAAGTATCCACTTTTCATCATCGGTCACAATTTGTTTTTAAAATGGATGCTTTTGTTACAGTTACATCTCGGTAGAGAACTGCATGCTGAAATAAGGTCAAGAAGGTGGCTGCCCCCTCCTCCCACCTCCCCGCTTCACTTATGTGGAACCCAAACATCAAAGTCACTAATGTAACTAAGCTGGTGCAAGTGATTTTCAATGCTTGATTTCGATATTCTGAGTACATCAGCTATCGCTATCTAGTGTGATATTAGTTGATTGTTCTCAACTATTGTCTCAGTTTGACCTCTATCTACTCCAGCTGGTCTACCTGACCATGGAGCACTGTCCAGTGAGAAATCTCCAGCATGAAACTTCGAAAACCACTTTTGACATGTTCCTTCAGTCACAGCACCTTCTCCATGGACTGCACAAATCATTTTTTTGTGTTTCAGTTGTGTTTTTACCTTTCTTGAAATAATAAGCATAATATGCTGAAAATGTCACTTATTTCCTCTCATCTTCAATATTAAAATGGCTACACAAAAGTCAACAATTTGGTAAGTATTTTTTTTTTTAAACGCATGCTGATACGACAGCTGTCATGATACAATCTTAACAGAACTGTTTTGAATGAAGTTAAAGACAACTAAGCGCTGCTAGAGCCATCCTACGGAAAAAAAACAGAAGAACTTTCTGGCCAACCCAAAACCAAAACATAAGAAAGAATGACACTAAAAATATGATAATAGAAATGAAAAGCTGGATAGAGTAGTTAGAGGATAAAACTTGAGGAATTCTCCCTCCAGCTAGAAGCAAGGACAACAGAGAATGATAGAACACTACAAAAATTACAGGTCTTCTCCACGAGGTTCAGAAACTGAATGACAGATGTCTCACCAAAAAAAAGGAAGGAGAGAGAAAAATCATCAACAGAATACATACTTTTAAAATAAAACTGAACTGTAAGAGCTTTCAAATGAAAAGGGCCTACTGAGTTATTCAGTTATTCAGTTATTCACCATAACTGAATAACTGAGATGAAAGAAAGAATCCACCAGAAGCATAAGCACACAGAGTAGCAACAAAGACTGGCTTTAACTTGAAGAGCAGAAGGCTCCAGGGAAGGCAGGCAGACAGACAACGAAGGGGGGGAAATCCACAAAATCCACATCAGGCCTTACGGAATTATGTATTTCTAACGTGACCATGTCAGACTTCATTTTAAAGAAGGTTTTAAGATAATTCCATTCTTATATTTATTTATTTGTCTGTTTATTTATTTCTATTTATTATTTAATATAAATATAACATCTCCCTTTGTTCTCCTTCTGTTTCTTAAATAGATAATAAAGGAAATCTGGAATTGGCAAATACTATAGAAGTATATAAAAATATCCGTAAAGGTTCTACCTCAGCCAAAAACACATGAGAATTACAGTAAGACTATAGGGTGTGTCCTTCTATATGCCAAAATACCGACATTAAGAATATACTCCCCACATTTCTCACTTCAAAAAATAATCTGGGACCAAAAAGCATATGTATGAAAACCAGTCAACCCTTAGAAACAGGCCTATGAGGCATTCATTTCTTCTCAGTTACATTTCCAGCAGTGTTCCGGGAGTCAACAGCCGAGACACTAAGGCAGGAAAACCCAGCTCACCGTCACTAATCACCATGTCTGTCGTATTGCTGCTCATCACCGTGGGGTCTGCTCATGGTCACCCAAACAAAGCAGTGTCGTTCCAGGTCACACACTAGTAACCCTTCCCAACTCGGAGGCGCACCATCGGTCCTCCCCGCTGACGCCCAGACCCCACAACGGACTGCCCGGCGCACGTGTCCACACTGTCCCCAGTGCACTCTCAGTCAACACCTCCAAGCTGCAGCTCACGATAGGTCCCTTCTCCAAACTGGTCCACAGTTTATGTCTCAGCTATTATTAATCCTGAATTCCCTGAATAAATGTGCATTTTTTAAGAGGATAAGGACCAATTGTTTTTCAGAAAACCTCTGCAATCCAGCCATAAGTTCAGTTGGGTCTTGAGAGAGAGGTCATACATTCACCCACTCATTTCAATGCGCGCTAACTTCCAGTGCCATGTTTTGCTCATTGCCGCACAGTATCCTTGCACTCCCTCCGCAGGATGAATAAACTGGCCTATTCCCAACCACGGATTCTGATACCTGTAACTTTATGCAAGTTACCACCGATGTCCAGAATGTCTCTTCTTTATTCTTCTTTAACATTTATTCACCTTTTGTTTTAAGTATCATGCTATAACTCAGGGTTATAAGAGCTTGTCTTATTCTAGCTATTCGAAAGTCTAGTCCCAGTTAAATACCAGAACCATGGCTCACTGATCTTTATACTTAAAAAAAAAAAAATCTATTTATTTATCTTTAGAGAAAGGGGAAGGGAGGGAGAAAGAGAAGGAAAGAAACACCAATGTGTGGTTGTCTCTCACGTGCCCCCACTGGGGACCTGGCCCACAACCCAGGCATGTGCCCTGACTGGGAATTGAACCGGCGACCCTTTGGTTTGCAGGCCAGTGCTCAGTCCACTGAGCCACATCAGCCAGGGTGATTTTTAGACTCTTAACAGTATGTACACACTGGCTTTACACGTATCTGGCCTTAAGCAAATACATCCCAAATTCAACCACTGAGCTCGTGTTACTGAGGAGCATCATCACAATCAAGTACCAAAATGCACCGCGGCCTTTCCCACAGGGCTCTCCGGTGTCATTACCGCGTCTGTCCGGACCACGCCAGACCCCACACAGTCTCCCGTGCTCATACACTGTGTGTTGGTTTGTGGGCCTGCCTCTTTTCCATCTCCTACTGAAGTTGCCACTCCACTTTACAACCTTTCATTCTTGTTCTCTTCTTTCTAGTCACCTCTCCCAGATTTTCTATAATAATGCTGCTGAGGTCTGATTTCTGTACCCCACCAAAGACACTGCTTTTCCTTTATTCTATCACCTCTATACCTTGTTTCAATGTATCAAAAGAAGTATAAGGGTCAAATTCTTTTTTTGAACTACAAGACTAAAGTTGTATCTTAATGTAACAGAGCAAAAGTGACAGCAAAAACAAATATATGCAATTACTGTACATAAATACGTTCAAAGCACAAAACCACTGACCTTTTGATTTAAGGGAGGTTGAAATGACAAGACGCCTTCAAGGAAATAAAATATAGCCTCATTTATATAATAAATTAAAGTTTAGTAGCATAGAAAACAACTTTATAATACCGTCCATACCTGATTATAGAGCAGTCATGATTACCTAATACTTTATTATGGGTCTACATTCCCGAGGAGCATACTACTGAGAAGTACATTCCAGGTAATGCTCAGTCTTTCCAGGCAATAATAATGAAGCAAACTGAGAAGTGAGAACAGTGACAACGATGACGGCGACCAAACGCTGACTGTCCTGCGGAGTGCCGCGCTAGGCAGCAGGCACACCAGCTCCTCCGATCCTCCTCACTGTCACGAGGGCAGCGCTACTATGCTTGCCACCACGGTAATAAGGGGGGTGAGGCAGACCTGCCCGCCAAAGTCACACATTCGGTAAATACGCCAAGGGCATGATTTTAGAGCCGGCATTCTCAACACTCATTCCTAACACCAACACAGACAGCACCCGCACGGGGGCCCTGGGGTTAATCCAGTGTCTCCCAAACAGCCTCATATGCCAGTAAAAGACCCAGAAACAGAAAGCTGAGATCTTCAATCTTTAGAATTTTTTCTACTCTATCATTTACCCTTAAACTTTTTTTTTTTTTTTTTTTTTTTTTTTGCAGAAATTCTAAGCACATCTTGTCCTCAAAGAATTTTATGTATGGTAGAAATTTTGGATACAGATTAAAAAAAACAAATTGATTGATTATTTGGTAAATCTGGGTTTTGTTTTTTTAAATACTGGTTTATCTCCTAAGTCCACATCAAGTATTCTTTCCCACTAAATGAATGCCCGAATAAGTCACGTGAAAAACAGTATCAAAAGCTAGCAGAGAAGCACTGGTTAAGAAAATCTCTTACACCTACAAAAATGTTGTTTTTCAGAATGAGAGAAATGCCAATCAAATTTCAATGACACAAATATATAAAAATGTAAGTTTGTGGGCACTTACACAGAATTCCTCCAAAGACACAAAAGGTAAGGTTATTAAAGCTAAAAGTTGGTATTAATACTATATATATATAATTAATAAGTTAGGGATAATTACAGGTTCTATCCATTACTTTTCAATAAATCATTGTCCACTTCATTTTGAGGCTGCTGTTTACAGTGATGTGAAAATATTTTTTAAAAATTCTCAGCATTTGAGAAACTATTATATTATTTTTGTTTTTTTTTATTGAAAACAAACTTAAAAACTCAATGAGTCGCTGCCCTATGAAGTTTTAAATGATGCTCTAATTACAGTATCTGTTTGAACAATAAAGTAATTCTATAACATAAGGCATCAGAACACACTGATTGGCCCAACCCCTGCTGAGAGACTCTTTTAATTACAGATTTGTAGTCAAGCTAATGAGCACAAGGCTTCTCCCCTACTGTGTTCTTAATGTGAAAGTTCATATGCCAAAACCTCCCAGACAGGAATCCAAATGTTACATATTCAAGTAAACCAAGGCTCCAATGAACTCTTATGACTATGTATCAATACATCTTCAGCCAAGTGATAAAGCTTATCCATACAACCATCTCTGTTTAGGCAATGCTCATTAAGAAACTGGACATAAAGTAACTTTACATAATTGCTCACTGACTCCAGTTATAAAGTTGACCTAAAAATTTTTTTAAACTTGAACTTGAGTCCAACAACAATCATGTTTTCAAAGCAAATTATTTTCTATTAGTAACGAAGATTAGAATAATTTTATATTCAGGTTGTTGAAATTATCTAGAAAAGTCTCTATAGGCAGCAGAAATGCAATCAGTGCTTACTAAATTAGGCACAATGAAACAATTTGCTAAATTCAAAGAACACTGCTGTTTTGGTCAATGCTTTTCAAAGTTAAAAACGAAAGGCGTAACATCTACCTCCTACAATCGCCAACACTGAAAGACAGCCAGGTAATGACCTCCTTGCAGTGTTCATATATTAATTCTACTAAATTAACTGTAATTAACGCGTGTCCAAACTAAACTTACGTACTTCCAGCTTGGGACAAAATGATAAGCGAAATTAAAATTCCTCTAGATCAGAGCTTCTTGTAATATGCGAAGACAATTTTGGACGTGGCCATTTAAAAACAGAGTGAGAACAGAAACAAAAATGTGGCAGAAAATTCTTATGGACACTTCGGCCCAAGTTACTGCTGCAAATATCTGAACCGCCATGACCCTGCCTGTAAAACAAAGGCCAGCACAGCAGCCCCGCCCTAGCATGGCAACACGCTCTGCTCTGAACGTGTGTCCTGTTTGCAGAGCACAGACAGGCAAGAGCGCCTGGCGCCCCCTGAGAGGTTTGAACAGGCTTCTATCTATAATCGAAGAGGAACAAGTGATTGTAGAAAAGGACATAAACATCACTATACAGAAGGGACAGCAACTACAGCAAATAAACTAACATGATTAAAGGTAGTAACTGAAAACAATGAAGTTGAAAAAGTACTGTAGGGATACAGAGCACTAGCCTGAGATAACCTATGTTTAAATTAATTTAGTTAATAAGAATGTATTAAACATACTAAATAAGAACTCAACATGATTCTTAAATACAATTTTTAGAAGAAAGAAACTCAATGAGGACCCCCTGGCACCTGGGGGTTGGTGACCCGAGCAGAGATCAGCAGAGCAAAGAACTGGGGGGAGCGCCCCCCTCACAGGGTCTAGATGTGAAGCGAGAACAAGGAAGAGAGCTACAGCCCCCCAGAAAGAGGACTCGCCCGCGCTCTCTTCATGAGGGTGGCACAAAACAGACGGAAAGAGCTATAAACGGGATTTATTTGGAAAACAATTAATGAGACTGAAAAAGTTCCAATACTACTACTTCCATAATACTTCCCCACGTTGCCCCCCTCTGTCAGAACTCACTTCCTCCACTTTCCTTCTGCAGGAGCCGTAAGCAACCAGAGAGCAAGATAGTTCCTTTACACTTTTTTCCTATTTGTACACAGTGCTTTTAAAAATGCCTAAAAAGGAGTCTGGTACAGAACCAATAGCTTCATATTTACTTCTCTCTGCTTTGACCCCGCACAGATCTGAACTTGCACTTCTATGATATTTTCATTAGTATTTTCTGAGTATTTGTGTATTTGTCTTATTTTATATGTACACATATTTTATAAATGAAATAACATGCCACGCATAAATGTCCTATTAGTTTCTCAACGTATATCCATGGTACTGTAATCAATTCATAGCTTTTTTTAATCATTATGCATTTTCTTCACTCAACACATGCTAAACACTACTCTCCTTATATGTCAGAAACAATTTACCTAACATCCAACAAAATGTTTTTATATAGTAAGCACTTAAGAATCATCTGGGGTTATAATGTCTACATTATAAATTGAAAATAACAAGTACACAAAATATACTGGGAACAGGATTACTACGCTCCTCAGCCATATGCTGCCTTTCCTGCATTTTACTTGTGTACTTTTCTATGTGGAGTAGGGGAAAAAAATTAAATACCTGAAAAATTCAGTGCAAGATCTATTATAAAAAAAAGCAATCAGCAGTATCAAAACTGACTGTTCTACCTGCTTCCCACAAAATCAAAACACATACACAAAATAATCAGATGAACAAACTGCAACCCCAGGCAAAGTGAGGCCCGCCCTGAGGACCCACGGCCGGCCTGCCTGCTGCCCAGATGCTGCATGGTTAGGGACGGCAACAGCACAGGATCAGCCAGTCGGAAGGCAAGGCAGCCCCCGGATCCGTAGCTGTCAGCTGGCAACGTGTCCTGTTCAGCCCAATGCCACCATGAATATTTATAGCATCCACATTGCCCAAATATTAACTCACAGCTGCCTTTATGTAATCATGAACCCACCAGTGACAAACAGCATTGAAAACCCATAATTCTGTGGAACAATGACTTTAATTTACGACTGCTGGTTTAGGAGCTGCATCTCTGTGAGGGATCGGGAAGAGGAGCACTGTGTTCGGTAAGGACAAGAAAGCATGTGACTTGTAACCCTTTTACGTTCCATGTGGTTTAAGCACCTATCAATTACTCACATTTATTGATAACTGGAGTGTTGTTTGCTCCAAATCCTAAAGCATCGTTTGCTCATTACAGAATAGAGCGCAAATAAAACGAACTGGTTACAGAGGAAGGCAGCGAACGAGACGGTCTCTCCTCACTCGCTGTCCTCCAGAATGGACAGGACACATAAAGTAGTGAGGGAAGGACTCAGACCCAAAGGCCAGCCTTATTGCGGTGCCTCGGTCCAGCTGTCTCTGGAACACTGAGCAACTCATTCGTGTGCTCATTCATTTATTTAATGAACTGACTTCTACTCCACAGAAGGAACTTTGCTAGTAAACAAGACACATGGCAGGTAAAAGGGCAGACAAGCCCCCAAAGAAGTTGCAGGCTAGCAACGAAGACATACATGAAATAAGTAGTAACAGAGTAACTATTTATTTTTAATTAAGATGAGTGAGACATCAAAATTCACTGTGGCATAAAAGTGTATATACCACACCTGACTGATCTAGGTTACTGTAATAACTATCCTCAGAAAATGCATTCCCTCATTTTTAAAAGTTTGAGGGCTGCAAGGAGTAAATGGAAGAAAGGATTTTAAGACAGTGACTGGGTTCATAATACCTCACACTTTAACATGCAACTCCTACCACCCCCGCTTAAAAGCAAGACGTCTCCCAGGTCTTCCTTAAGGGGTTCCCCCTGAGCCGTGTGGAGTCTAAACCCCAAGCTGAGCTCCTAAGCCTACAGCACCAGAGCCAGGAAGGAATCCAGGTAACCACCAGCTGTGTCTGCCAAGGCCGATGGCTGGAGATGCAGAGAGCCTCCTAAAGGGCTAACACACAAAATTTTGCTTGTAGCCAGTTACCCTGGGCTCCGGTAGAGGGAGGGCAGAGTGGACTTGAGATGCTTGAGGAGAGTCTGGGGCTGGAGGATCTGAGGAGAGAAATGAAGGAAAAGCAACAGGATCCCTGTGCTGAGTCATGTGCTGCTGCCCTACACTGCAAGAGCCATCTTTGTCAGGTGTAGAACTCACTCCAAACGGCACCAGCCTGAGAGGAAGCAAGAGCCCCACCTGCAGGAACCACTCTGCCCTGCCCTGTGGTGCTTCAGCTCAGCTGCTGATTGATTAGTTTAGCAACTGACTGGCTTAACTGCTAATTAGTTTAACAACTAAGGCAGAAATTACAAAGAGGCAGCCAAAATGGGAAGACAAAGAAACAGACCCCAAATGAAAGAACAAGAGAATTCTCCAGAAGAACTAGATGAAATGGAGACAAGCAATTTATCAGAGAGTTTAGAGTAATGATCATAAGGATACTAAAAAGCATGAAAAAAAGACACAAAAACCATAAAAAGGGCCAGCCAGAAATAAAGAATGCAATATCTGAGATAAATAATACACTGGAAGGAATAAACAGTAGGTTAGGTGAAGCACAGGATAACATCACTTATTTGGAAGGCAAGGTAGGAAAAAAACACCCACCCAGGCAGAGCAGCAAAAAGAAAAAAGAATCTAAAAAAATGAGGAGAGCTTAAAAAACATTTTGGACATGAAGCAGAACAACATCTGCATCATGGGAATACCAGAAGGAGGAGAGGGCGAGCAAGGGACTGAGAACCTACTTGAAAAAATAATGACCGAAAATTTCCATAATGAAGTGAAGGGAAAAGACACACAAGTCCAGGAAGCTCAGAGAGTCCCAAACAATATGGATCTGAAAAGGCCTACATTGAGACACATCATAATTAAAATGACAAGGCTTAAAAACAAAGAGAGAATCCTAAAAAAAGAAAACTAAGTGGTTACCTACAAAGGGAGCACCAATTAGACTGTCATCTGATTACTCATCAGAAACATTTCAGGCCAGAAGGGAGTGGCATGAAATATTCAAAGTGATGAAAAGCAAGGACCTACAACCAAGGCTACTTTACCCAGCAAGGCTATCACTTAAAATTGAAGGAGAAATACTGAGCTTCCTAGACAAGAAAAAACTAAAGGAGTTTGTTAACACCAAACCAGTACTGCAACAAACATTAAAGGGCTTGCTTTAAGAAGAAAACAAACAAACAAACAAACAAACAAACAAAAAACCAGGAAACCATCTAACAATACAATGGCACTACATATCTTC
The DNA here is from genome assembly GCA_004027475.1 of Anoura caudifer. NCBI lineage: Eukaryota > Metazoa > Chordata > Mammalia > Chiroptera > Phyllostomidae > Anoura > Anoura caudifer. The sequence goes on along the minus strand of PVKU01001540.1, from coordinate 53,243 downwards.
AATATCACCTTAAATGTAAATGCTCCAGAGAAACGATACAGAATAGCTGAAAGGATAAGAAAGCAAGACCCATATATACTTTGTCTCCAAGAGACCCATCTCAGATGGAAAGATACACAGACTAAAAGTAAAGAGATAGAAAAACATTTTCATGCAAATAGAAAAGAAAAAAAGGCTGGGGTAGAAGTACTTATACCTGACAAAACAGACTTTAAAGTCAAGGATACAAAGACAAAGGAGGACCCTGCATACTGATAAAGGGAACAATCCAATGAGGATATAACCCCAGTAAACATTTACGCACCCAACACAGGAGCGCCTACACATATAACGCCAATCTTGATAAACCTAAAGGGTATAGATAGACAGAAATACAGTCACAGTCGGGGATCAACACCCCGTTGACTTCAGTGGGCAGATCTTCCAGGCAGAAGATCAACAAGGACACAGTGGTCTTAAATGACACACTAGACCAAATGGGTTTCATTGATATCTTCAGAACATTTCACCCCAAAGCAGAATATACACACTTTTCAAGTGCACATAGAACATTTTCTAGGATAGATCACATGTTGAACACAAATTAAGTCTCAATCAATTTAAGAAAATGACATCAAGCATCTTCTCTGACCACAATGCTATGAAACTAGAGATCAATCACAAGAAGAACATTGAAAACACACAAAGACATGAAAGCTAAATAAAATGTTATTAAACAATGAACGGGTCAACGAAATCAAGGAAGAAATCAAAAGATACTTTAAAACCAATGAAACTGATACATCAATCCAAAATCTGTGGGACACTGGGAAAGTCATCTTCAGAGGCAAGGTCATAGCATTACGGGCCTATCTCAAAAAACAAGAAAAAGCTCAAATAAACAATCTAACGTCACACTTAAAGGAACCTGAAAAAGAACAACAAAGCCCAAAGTGAGTAGAAGGAAGGAAATAATAAAGATCAGAGTAGAAATAAACAAAATGGAGTCTTAAAAACAGGATACAAAAAAAAAATCAATGAATCCAAGAGCTGGTTCTTAGAAAAGATAAACAAGATTGATAAACCTTTAACCAGACTCATCAAGAAAAATAGAGAAAGGGCCAAATAAATAAAATCAGAAGTTAAAGAGAAGTAACAACCGATACCAAAGAAATACAAGGGAATGTAAGAAAATGTTATGAACAATTTGCCAACAAACCGGGTAACCTAGACAAAATGGATAAATTCCTAGAAAACATACAATCTTCCAAAAATAAATCAGGAAGAACCAAAGAATCTGAACAGACAGATTACACTAGTGAAATGGAAGTAGTAATCAAAAAACTCCCAACAAACAAAAGCCCTGGAACAGATGGCTTCACAGGGGCATTTTACCAAACATTTCAAGAACCTAACACCTCTGCTTCTCAGACTATTTCATAAAACTCAAGAGGAGGGAAGGCTCCCAAACTCATTTTGAGGCCAGCATTACCCTAATTCCAAAACCAGATATAGAAACTATAAAGAAAGAAAATTATAAGCCACTATCTCTGATGAACAAAGATGGTATAATCTGCAACAAAATGTTAGCAAACTGAATACAGCAATGCATCAAAATTATCACACATCACGATCAAGTGGTATTCCAGGAATGCAACGTTGGCACAACATTCATAAATCAGTAAATAAAATTCACCATATAAACAAAATGAAGGATAAAAACCACATGATTGAATCAATAGATGCAGGAAAATCCAGCACCCATTTGAAAAAATCCAGCACATATTTATGACAGAAATTCCAGCAGAGTGGGAATAGAGGTATCATACCTAAACAAAATAAAAGCCATGTGACAATGACAAGTGTTCTCCTTGAGATTGGGAACAAGACAGCATTGTCTGCTTTCACCTCTCTTATTCAACATAGTACCAGAAGTTCTAACCACAGCAATCAGATAAGAAGAAGAAATAAAAGGCATCCAAATTGGAAAGGAGCAAGTAAAACTGTAATTGTCTGCAGATGACATAATATTGTACATAGAGAACCCCAAAGATTCCAACAAGAAAGTACTAGAACTGATAAATGAATTCAGCAAAGTGGAAAGATACAAAATTAATATCCAGAAATCAGATGCATTTTCATATGCCAATAGTGAACTAACACAAAGGGAAATCAAGAAAACAATCCCATTCACAATTGCTTCAAAAAGAATAAGATACATAGGAATAAACCTAACCAAGGATGCAAAGAACCAGTACTTGGAAAATTATAAGACACTGAGGAAAGAAACTAAAGAAGATACCATAAGTGGAAGCGCATACCATGTTCATGGATAGAAAGAATGAACATCATTGAAATGTCCATACTACCCAAAGCAATCTATAGATTCAATAAAATTCCTATCCAGATTCCAATGACGTATTTCACAGACTAGAACAAATATTTCAAAAATTTATATGGAACTACAAAAGGTCCCTCCTAGCAACAGCAATCCTGTAAAAGAACAACGAAGTTGGAGGAATTATATGACCTAATATCAAACCATCCTATAAAGCCATAATAATCAAAACAGCCTGGTACTGGCATAAAAACAGACACATAGATCAATGGAACAGAAAGGAAAGCCCAGAAATAAAGCCACACCTTTATAGTCAATTAATATTTGACAAAGCAAGCACATACAATGGGCTAAAGGTAGTTAGAAGGTCTTGGGAAAATCGGACTAGAAAATCCTCATTGGATTGTTCCCTTTATCAGTATGCAGTGAAACTGGACCACCTTCTTACACCACACACAAGAACAAATTCAAAATGGATCAAAGACTTAAATAAGAAAACACAGGCAGCAAGATCTGGGACATAGCTCACAGCAATATTTTATCAGATATATCTCCCCAGGCAAGGGAAACAGAAGAAAAAATAAACAAATGGGGCTTATCAAACTAAAAAGTTTGTACAGCAATGGAGAACATTAACAAAATAAAAAGACAACCCACAGAACGGGAGAACATATTCACTGATACAGCTGATAAAGGGCTAATATCCACAATTTATAAGGAACTTAGAAAACTCAACACCAAAAAAAAAAAAAAAAAAAAAAAAAAAAAAAAAAAAAAAAAAAAAAAAAAAAAAAAAAAAAAAAAAAAAAAAAAAAAAAAAAAAAAAAAAAAAAAAAAAAAAAAAAAAAAATCCCAATCAAAAAATGGGCAAAGGACCTGAATAGACACTTCTCCAAAGAGGACACAGAGATGGCCAACAGGCAGATGAAAAAATGCTCAACGTCACTCATCATCAGAGAGATGCAAATTAAAACCACAATGAGATACAACCTCACATCTGTGAGAATTGCTACCATCAATAAATCAACAAGCAACGAGTACTGGAGAGGATGCGGAGAAAGAGGATGTTTTTATAAACCTTCTGTACTGTTGGTGGGAATGCAGACTGATGCAGCCACTGTGGAAAGTAGTATAGAGACACCTGAAAAAATGAAAAATGCATCTGCCTTTCAACCCAGCTATCCTACTTCTGGGAATATATCCAAAGGAACACAAAACACTAATTCAAAAGAACATAAGCACCCCTACGTTCATTGCAGCGTTATTTACAATCTCCAGGATATGGAAGCAGCCCAAGTGTCCACCAGTAGATGAGTGGATAAAACTATGGTACATTTACACAGTAGAATACTACTCGGTTATAAAAAAAAAGTTTTAACCTTTGTCACAGCATGGACCTGGAAAGCATTATTACAAGTTAAATAAGCCAGTCAGAGAAAGATAAATATATAATTTGATTCATATATGGAATCTAATGAACAACTGAGCTAACATACAAAATAGAGACAGACTCACAGAGAGGAAAACGATGGCTATGGGGAGGTTAGGGATGGAGGGATTGAGCAAAAGGGAAAAAGGATTTATGGACGTCGACAACCATGTAGTGATTGCTGAGGGCTGGGGGGTATATGGAGACTAAAAGGTAATGTAAAAAAAAAAAAAAAAAAAAAGTAATATATTTTTAAAATAAAAAGTGCAACTGCCCACCTCAAATGACCTGGGTTGTAACAATTTTTGGTAGTGACTCTCAACTTTGGAAAGTTATACAATCAAGGTGAGACTAATAAAAATAAATCAAACTCATGGTTAAGTCTTTGCATGTTTATTACCTAAAGTATTTGTAGTGTTTAAGATTACCTGGCATATTTAAGTCTTCTAAGATTATCCAATTTCAACTGAAAAAAAAAATTCAGATAGGCAGCTGCGCCCCACCCAACATTATCATAGGGATGGGTCAGAAGCATCTGGTTTGGTTTTTTTTTACAAGCTCTATAGATAGGTGCAATGCACAGCTAGGACAAAGCAAATGTAAGTCCTATGAATAACACACCTCTAAACTTCTTGGCTAATAATTTGGAGGACATAATGTCTGACGGTGACCAAAAATATAACACTGGATTGTTCAAATGATTACTAGATTATAAGATTTCTTTCTCTTCCTAATATCGGTGCACCCAAAAAGTTTGTTTAGTTTCTCCCTAAGATGGCTCTAGTGGTGCTTAGCTGTCTTTAAGTTCATTCAAAACAATTTTGTCAGATTGTATTGCGACAGCTGCCATATCAGTGTGCATTTAAAAAAATCAAAATTGGTCAATTTTTGTGTAGCCATTTTAATACTAAAGATGGAAGTAAATACACACCTTTTCCGGCACATTATGTTTTATTGTTTCAAGAAAGATAAAAACGCAACTGAAATGCAACAAAAGATTTGTGCAGTATATGGAGAAGGTGCTGTGACTGATCAAATGTATCAAAAAAGTTTCGTGCTGGAGATTTCTCACTGGACAATGCTCTATGGTTGGGTAGATCAGCTGAAGTCGACAGCAATCAAGACAAGACATTAACTGAGAGCAATTAATGTTATACCATGTGGGAGATAACTGACATACTCAAAATATCCATATCAATAAGGTTACTGGTGAAAATGAAAACTGTGTCTTTTCTTTTACGGAGAAAACGAAACGGACTTTTTGGCCAACCCGACAATTCCAAAGTGTTAAGATACTTAACATGTCTGTACTTCCCAGTGGATAAACAGTGAGGACAAGTCTACTCTGGAGGAACCAGGTGAGCCCAGGTCCTCCGGGCATACACTTCCCCCATCTTACACTGCCTCCATCCTCTCAAACCTTAAAAAACCCAAGACTTCTCTTCCAAACCTCTTACTAAAATCTGGCTAACAAAATACAGCTGTGTGCTACGCAGGACTTTTAGGTCAACAACGAAGCATCTAAATGACTGCAGTCCCACAGGAATTTTTCACTCCATTATAGTCTTGTCACCTAGTACATCATAGCTACCTTCTCGTCATAGTGCAAGGACTGCAAAACTCAACAAGACCAAGATGTTTAACCTGCTTGGATGAGGGTGACGCTGAGAAGCTCGTCGAGGTGGTTCCTGGAGAACTGATGCTGAGAGCTAGGAAACTGGAACAGGCACACACAATGAAGAGGAGGCACGAGGAAAAAATGCTGAAGAAAAAGAACCCCCCCCCCAAAACTTCACAATGAAGGGTATGGCACAGGGGTGCCAAACTCATTTTCACCAGGGGCCACATCAGCCTCAAGGTTGCCTTCTAAGGGATGAAAGTCATTTTAGGACTGCATAAATGTAACCACTCCTTGACAGTGAAGGGAGAGCTTGGCGCTGCCTGGCACTAGGCAGAAACAAAGTGCCGGGCCAGATAAAACAAGGCGGGCCGGACCCTGTGCCCACGGTGTTTGCCACCTGCGCTTTAGCATAAGCTTTTGTAGACCTCAAGAAGCTCCTTAACTATTTCAAATACATGAACCCCAACACCAAAAGGTTTTCATTAATAGGGAGGAATGTTTATTGTGCATTATCTGCTTATGAGCAAATCTATAATGAAAAACAGAAACAAACCAAGCAAACCACCATGGACCTATTTCTGAAAAAACAGACACTTCCTCAAGCAGAGCCTCAGGCAGGTCCTGGAGGAAGGATCCCAGAGGAAGGCACTGTTGTCGTAGGAGATAAACAGGTGTCACAGCCCCTGAAGCCCTTCCAATGGGACAAGAGGTGGAGGCAGAGACACTGTAGGTTAATGTGTGTGTCTGTCTTTAGTTTTTAACCAGAGTTTCAAAGTATAAATAAATACATACATACACAAATAATTTTAAAAATAGGGAAAAGGTGTATAAAGATAGCAAAATATATTTTTGTACAGCTGTACAATGTGTTGCTTTAAGCTATTATAGAAGTTGAAAACATTTTTTAAAATTAAAGTATAAAAATTACAATAAGCTAAGGTTCATTTACTGTTGAACTTTTTTTTATAAATTAGGTATAGCCTCAACTTACAGTGTTTATAAAGTCAAAATCTGTGAACAGTAATGTCCTAGGCTTTCACATTCCCTCACCACTCACTGTCTCACCCAGAGCAAGTGCCAGCAAGCTCCCTTCATGGTCAGCACCATCTTTTATACCGTACTTTTTACTGTACTTTTCCTGTGTGTAGACTCACAAAACACTCACCACTGCTGCAAACACCTGCAGCCTTCAGCTCAGCATCACGCTGTACAGGCTCGTGGCCGAGGAGCAGCAGGCTGCGTCCACAGCCCAGGTGCGTGTAAGTGCGCTCCACGATGTTCGCACGAGGGATCGCCTACAGACGCGCCTCTCGGAGAGAATCCGTGTCATTAAGCAACGCATGACTATCACCTAAAGTGATAACTTTCTTATAACCTTTCGCGGTAATTTGATAAGCAAAATACAACCATAAAGGTGATGTAGTTCATGCAGCACAGAATATTATACAATGCAATTTTCCTTTTCTCATAAAGGTTCTAAACTATTTTCACCTCTTGTGGATACCTCTGAAATATAACCGACCCAGAGTTAAGACTGCTAAGTACATTCAAAAATGTTAATACATTGGAAACACTTGAAGATTATTCTTCGGAGATGTTGCTGGCATGACTTCAACGGGTCGCGGTGCAGCCCGCACAGGAGGATGCGCGGACACACGCAGAGCACCGCTTCCCATGCCCGCATGTCTCACAGCCGGTCGGTCTGCACACGGCACCTTTCAAAACAGTCTCTTATCTTTTCTCCCACTTACAGGGGTTTCAAAGATAAATATAGACTGTTGCATAAATGTCTGTTAATAAATTAGTGATACATTCAACATTTACAATTTCTCTAAATTGGTTTTAAAAAATTCCTATTTACTAACACTTATCCTGTTATACTAATGACTTTTTACCTCTACAAGTTGTCACTCTGTATGTTTTATATGTTATCCAATGTTATAACTAATGCTCAAGTTAAATGGTAACCATTTAGTGCTATTTTACATTTTACTGTGACTACCTGAAAACTCAACTGTATCAGCCAAGGAAAAAAGTGCTCTCACAGCAGAATAAAAAATAAAAATTCACAGAACCCACGTTTTGCTTTGTTTATTAGAAATCATTTAAAGCATGTTCAAGCTTGGAGATACTGAACTAAAGTGAAATTCTTTTAAATTCCTCTCCCTGTTATCAACTGACATTCATTTAACTGTGTAATCAAAAAGTTATTATTTCCTTCAAGGTCTTGATAACAGCTTTAAAAGTGTTCCCACAGTGACCAAGGTAATGTTCTCAGTGCCCAGGACAGGGCATCACTTGGCCTCTAGTGATTAAAGCATCTCGCCCAGCACGAGAAACCAGAGTGGGCAGGAGTCCATGCTTTCAAAATAACCTTGCTCCACTTCCTCTTAATTAACAAAGAAACAGATGTCACAGAAGCTGTTCAACATCTAAATGAAATGTGAATGCAATGAACACCACTTTCTGAGGCATAAAACAAACTTTATGACAACCATATGAAATCATTATAATGCTTATAAATTAAGCTACCATTAACAATTAATGAGGTTAATTCTGAGGATGATGTTCAATATAAATCTTAATGGTAATCATAAATGGAGAAAACATCTTTCTGAAAATGACCGCAAATACAACACCTGAGATCTATCAACCGCCTATATTCAAAACAATAAATATAAAAAAACTTGAAGACAATCCTCCGGTAGTTAGTAGCCCTGAATGGCAGCTATCACTAACCTCGTTTTACAGATGAAATGATTCAGACAGAGAAAGTAACTTGTCTGAAGCCCTTCAACCGCTGAGTAAATGACCGGAAACTAGAAGCCAACCTGACTCTTCCACGTCCTCTCCACACTGTGTGACACAATGGCAGCACCCTAACTGGACCTGTTCTCTCCTCAGGTCCACGCGAGACCCGGCATCTCTCAGGCCCCCTTTTAGTCAAGCTGTCTCAAGAGCTCTTTCTTCCTGAATTTCTCTATCACTCTTAACTCATTTGATTCTCACTAATTACACATTTTTATAAGGGAACTCTATATAGTCATAAATCTCATCTTTTCATTTCTACTATATGCTCTTTAAAGTTAGGATTCCAGCCTGACACTTTTTACAATATCCTTCATACTCAGATGTTTCTTTAGTGAAATGAAAAGAATCTTTTAAGTAATGGGAGAGAGAATAACATGTTCAATGAATAACATCTCTATACCAAATTAAGCTCTCTAATTTGCAGAGGAGAACATGTATTAATAAATGCTCACAGCAAACAGTAAGTCTGATGACTACTTTCAAGCTCGTCTAACAAGAACAAGAAATGCTAAATAAATTCACGCAGCCATTAAAAAATATGCAAGCCTCTGTAAACACCTATTGCATCTGGAAAAGCTGGAGACAGATGAATTACTGGGACATTCCTAGGCTTACCTCATAGGATCTTGCCAAAAACACAAAACTGCCATTCTAAGCGCACGTGAGCGCGCACACACACAAAGAATTTATAAATAGTCTTGGCTGGTGTAGCTCAGTGGACTGAGTGCCAGCCTGCGAACCAAAGGGTTGCTGGTTCGATTCCCAGTCAGGCCACATGCCTGGGTTGCAGGCCGGGTCCCCGCTAAGCAGCAATCACACATGAGAGGCAACCACACATTGATGTTTCTCTCCCTCTCTTTCTCCCTTCCTTCCCCACTGTCTAAAAATAAAATAAATAAAAAACCTTTAAAAAATGTATAAATATAATTAACTTGTCTTTGAAAAATTGTGTTTTCTCCTGATTTTCCCATGCTGAAAGAACTGATTTTTAAATAGTTAGTTGAAAGTATTTCACAATAAATCGAAGACTAACTGTCAAAGTCTGCCACTATAAAATGCAAACCATCTACATATACAAATTTAACTTTAATGTTAACAGTTAATAACACCTAAATGTATATCCCTATTCAAAGAAATATAAAATCCTTTAATAGCAACAACCAAAATAAAGGGAGATACTAATTAACAAGAAAAATCAGTTATCTGGGTATGTTAGCTTAGGCTGAACTCCACGCAGGGTCGGAATCGCATTCCAGCGTGTCCAGTGCGGCGAGCAGTAGGGTGCACTGCTTCTGAGGAAGGGAGGACAGAAGGAAGGCAGTGGTCACTTGGTAGGATACACACGACCCTCTCTCAACTATCCAATCAAACACTAATTTGACGCTGCAATAACAATTTTGTAGGCGTAACTGAAGTCACTAAGCAGCTGACTTCAATCGTAAGGGGAGAGTATTCTGGTAGGTGGGCCTGGCTTATTCAGAAGGAAGCCTTTCAAAGAGGGATCAGGCATCTCTAAACTCAAGCTACTGCAAATGCCAAGGGGGTCTGCAGCTGCCCTCCCTCCCCCTGGATCTTGGTCCTGACCGCCTGCGCTGGACCCCCAGGCAGGGCAGACCCGACCCCCCTGTGAAGGCCCAGTGCCTCATTGTGAATCCTAGTGCGTGTGTCTCCTGCGGCTCCTCTGGTTGAACTCTCACATATTTTCCAATCACACTGTACCACCAAAATAATTATAAAATAAATGTAACGTATCTCACTAAGTGACTAAAGCCATAATCATAGCCCGTGCCATGAAAGCAAGGGGCTGACCTTGTCAGCACGCATTCTGAAGTGGTCACATGGTAAGTCTAGGAGTCTTTTTAGAGTAAATAAATTAAAATCTATTCCACAATGTTAAATAATTTGGACCAAATCTACACTGATAAGAAGTATTCATTTCGATGCAGAAAAAAATTTCTTTAATAAATATGTTAGCTCAATCCTCGTTTAATAAAAAACATGACAGAAAGATGGGAAAATATTTTCTTGAACTAAGTCATCAAGACCATAAAGGCATACTGAAAGACTGTAACTCCCCAAATTTGACTAGATATAACAAGTAATTTAACCATTTTTAGAAATTTTCTGTTTTGCCCAGGAGACCCTCCACAGTACTGAGTTGCAAGAAAAAGATGGACACTGAGTACAATGGACTTACAAGAGGGACCCCCCTCAAAAAGCAGAATTTATAAAAAAATCGTGCATTTATTCTTTCATGTTTTAAACTTTGGTCACCTTCAAAGTCCTCTCCATTTCATGCAACACACCTATGGAGGCATTTTCCACTGCTCAAAACAGTTTTTGAACTCATTGGTTTTGATGCCTTTGAGTGCTTCTGCCATTTCTTTCACCTCTTTTACACGGGCAAAAAGTTTGCTTTTGAGGACTTTCTCATTCGGGGAAACAAAAACAGCCACTCAGAGCGAGAGTGGGTAAATAAGGAGGGTGGGGCATGGGGGTCATACCGGTTTTGGTGGAAGGTGTGCTTGTAAAATGCTCATCAAGAAATGGGCAAATGCAGTGAGTCTAAACAAACAAACAAAAAATTCACTGAAGCCGAACACAGCCCCTCACAACAACGCCAGGTGGTCCACTGATACAGATGGGTTCCTAGAATGCTCACCCAGCAGGAAAGCCTGTATTACTAGGGGCCTGCCCCCCAAAAGATTATTCGTTTTTTGGGGGGGTCCCCCATCCTATGAGTGTTGTACATGTGCATACATATTTTTAACTTAGTCTGCACTCTTAAGGACAGACATTAATAACCCATAGAAAGATAATAATTGCATTTTCACCATAACATTCCAGAATACAATTAACATTTAGTTTTTTACTTCATAATTAGGAGGGGACAGTCTTTGAAAATACTTTCCTAGATAAATGAACAGATTACATCACAAGGAGGGGAAAGATTTGAAAAAGAAAAATAGCAAAAAGCTTTGGTCACTTATTAACTATCAAATGATGGTCTAATCTTGTACTTTAAAAGAGAAAACACTAGCTCATTACCTATGCCACCCCCCAGGTCAAGTATTTGATATTTAAAGTGCTTAATAGTTTAATAAATTAGACATAAAATCTCTTGAAATTCCATCTCATATATGGCATGACCCGTCGACAAATCACCATGTGGTAAGGTTCTACTTTAAAATTGTTCTATATGTAAAGAATGTATCCATGTACTTTAACACTAAACAGAAAGTACCTAGAATAATAAAACTGTGCCGCTGAAATTGTGATGAAATCAAATATCACAATTTCAACATGGGGAATGTTGTGAACCAAATGTATATAATAAAATTCATTCTTTTTTTTACCACATAATATTCTCTTACAATGACGAAACCAGAATTCCATCTCCCCCCAAGCTGCCATTTATGCTCTTTCAAATTTTTTATTAAACAACGCTTCAGTGAACTGGCTCATACCCATCTTCCAAAACACGTATGTATTGACAAATAGTAGAATTCACACAGATAAATCTGTTTTCAAAGTTCACTGTTAAACAGACTGTCAAATTGCTCTCCAGGGTAGCTGTACCCACTTACACTCCATCCTCAATGAACAGGACTTCATTTTTGTCCACACCCTAGACCTTGGCAGGAGTTTTGTTTGTGGCAGCTCTGTGGTGTCACACGGTACACCGCCCTCACTGGGGCGTGCATTTCCCTGAGTAAATGAAGTGCAGCATCTTCCCTGTGTTCACTACTCACTCTGGCTTCTGGTCTGTTGTTGCCCTGTCACTACTGGGTGCGGGATCCTGTTTTTATTTTTGAATAAATTCTTTACGCATTCTGAACACAAACACTTTGTGTGGCTTGCCATTTAATAATTTATGGTATCTTTTGTGTGACAAGTTTTTTTGCCAGTATAGCCACATCTATCCATCTTTCTTTATGAGTTTTCTACTAAGTAATCCTTACTTACCCTGAAGTCACAAATACATTCTCCTACAGTTTCTTCTAATGGTTAAATTTTTGGCTCTTCACTTTTAGGTGTTTATTCCATCTGGGACTTCTTTTTGCGTAGGTCAACCCAACTACCCTAACATCAAAGAGTAAGTCACATCTCATCTGTCACCCCACCACGTGTATCGCTTCTTTCCCCAACATACACACATTTGTTATACCAAAATCACTCTTACTTTAATCCCACTGATCTAATGGCTGTCCTGCAGTAATATAAACAATTAGTAAAACCATAGAAATTAAATGCGCTCCAACCCTCCTCCAATATCTTTTCCTTTAGAATTGTTCCAATTACTAATAGAAAGTTTTACTACCTTAAGAACTCTGAAATCAATTCACTTCCACCTGCAAAAAGTTGTATTTTCTAATAAGAAAGGGAAATTTCTGATTAGATTTCACTGACTATGGAGACTCATTCACAAGCAGTATCTTTAATATTTGAGATTTAAGCTGCATTTTCCATGATGTAAAAGATCTAGTATCTCTAACTTGGCCCTCATTTCCATTCTTAGTATTTTCTTCCAGGATGTCGCCTATTCTAAGACATTTAAAAAAGTGAGTTCCTATCCCTGCAACTGGTGCGCCACCGTCACGCTGTGAGGGAGGCGGCGGCAGCACACAGCCCCCCGGCCTAGCCCGCTGGCCCAGCACACCCCCCGAAGTCCTCCCCGGGGGCCATCTCCTCAAACAGAGCAGCTTCTGTAGTCAGTCACACAGGTCACTGAGCAGGTCCCCCGGTGGGAGCTGATTGCTGTCTGCTGCTTGTCCACAAGTGCTGGGACCTCAGCCCAGCTGTCTTCAGCAGCGCAGCTCAATGCAAGTGTTAGTGAGCCGGGGACAGAGGCCCAGGGACTCGGGGACAACATGCAGACATTCTGCTCCTGCTGCGAACGAGCAAGGCTGCTCTCAGACCACAGTCTCAGGTCTCTCACCAGCATCCCTAAAACCGGTGGCAAGTTAACACGTCAGCTTACAAGCGGACCAAGTCAGACCTTTCGCTGCACCTGACAACAATGCGTATTAAGACTGCGATGGCTAGGGGAGGAAAAACCCCAGGGAAGCATAATGGCGCACTTCTTAAAATGCTGCATCATCAACGGGCCTGCTCCCACAGACGTGGCTATGTGGCGTGAAAAGCACGACTGAGTAAAAAGCTGATAAAAAACTCTGAGAAGGCCTTAGGAATTTACTAATTTCACTTGTATTTGCCTTTCAAAATATGTCACAAAATAAAGATAAAGTCAGTCTACATTAATTACAAATTCTATGTGAACAATAAGCTGTTTGTTCATTTTGCTGTTTTCCCTATCTTTCTCTTTTCAAATTGTTTTTTCTTCAATCACATTTATTCCTTCTGTATCCTCTTCTACCTCCCCCACCCACTTTCTTTCTGGTGTTTACCAGACTTTGAGTCTGTATCAATGAGGCTTGTTTGTTTATTTGTTTTTGCTTAATCCCTTTACTTTTTCACCCAGCCCCCTTAGAATTTTCTACGTACACAATCAAAGACATCTGAAAAGAGACTTTTACTTCTTCCTTTCCAATATGTATGCACATTTATTTCTTTTTCTTGTCTTATTGCACACGCTAAGACCCTGAATGCAAACTGGAATAAAAATGGTGACTGCATATATCCTTGGCTTGTTCATGATTTTAGGAAAAGCGCATTGAGCTTTTCACTGCTGAGTATGACGTTACTGCAGTCTTGTGCTGCACAAGGCTGTCTCTTTCAATCAAGGGCGGACTGCACATAAAGCAGTGGTATGCCATTCAGCCTCGATGTGAAGTAGGCTAGACCACCAGGTTTGTGTGAGTACACTCTGCGATGTTCCACACCAACGAAATCGCTTAGGGATGCATCTCCCAGAACCTCTCTCCGTCATTAAGTGACAAATGACTCTGCGTATTTTCACATAGACTTCATCAAACCGATCAAGTTTCTTTCTAGTCTTAGTTTTCAGGTTTGTTTTAATATGAAAGTGTATTAAATTTTGTCCAATACTTTCTTATGCATCTATTGAAATAATCATACATTTTTTAAACCTTTATTCTATTGATATAATGAATTATACTGATTAATCCCCAGATGTCAAACTAACCTTACATTGCCAAGATATACCTTATTTGGCATTAATGTAATACCCTTTTTATATGATATTGGATTCAATTTGCTAAAATTTTATTAAGAATTTCTGCATCTATAAAGAACACTGATCTTTCAGTGGTATCGTAGTAATTTACCCACCTGTAGCAATAAAATAAAGCACTCCATCCCGTATCTTTATGGTACACAGGAATCAGTGCCACCTACCAGGCATGACCATGCCCAGCCCTGCCTGTGTTCATTCCCCAGTGCCCTGGGCCTTGTATTGTATACGTATGTCAGAGTTGCTTTCTGCAGGCCAGGCAGTCCGATAGGAGTTTTATTCACTCGCTACTGGAAACAGAAGGCCTCACGTTCTGATTTCAAAGTTCATTTTTCCAAAGGGAGAGCGGTGATTCAAATCAGAGGCAGCCTGGCGGCCCTGGGTCTAGTTACAATGCTCACTCTCCCTCTTGCTGCCACCAAGAACATTTCCTGGTTGGTAATCACAGCCCACCCCCAAGTCCAGGTATCTCTGAAACTGGCCCCAATACCTATCACCCATGCTCAGCATCAACTTCCTGGCCATCCAGCCCTTAACCACCCTGGAACTGAGTGAGTCTTCTACTTCAGCCCCAGTGGTTAACTCCAACACAGGCACTCAGGGCCACATCAAGCGCTCCTAAGCATCTGCAACGCGCCAGACTTGTGCACGTGACAGAGATCATTAGGACTAAGGCACCACTCTTCAAAGAACTCTGTGACAAACCAAAAAATATGCTAAGTGCTTTTATGGAAACCTGAGTATGCAAAGGATCAGCGGGGTGGGAAACAACTAACTTAGTCTTAATACATTGTCTACAACTCAGAAAAGGGTTTCAAAGAGCCTAACAGGATCCAAAACATGGATTCGGCACTTGGAAACTTTGTCCTTCCAAAGGTTTAGGGGTTTTCTTTAACCATAAAACTCTAATACACTCAGATTTTACTGATTGATCCCTCAATTACAGCTTCAGAAAATAATGCTTTAAGTACATTAATTATGTAACCAGACCAACATAAATGTCAACTCAATTAGGAAAACCTCCCAAGAGAAACTAAATCCTCTGTGATAACTTTTTCTCAATTAATAATTTATTAAAATATAAACCTTTTTTCCTTAAATTATGGGAAAACAGCATTTTCAGAAGGCCAAGAATAAGCAGAGGTTTTAAAATGAAGCTGGAGAGTGTCTGTATTCAGAAATAGTAAGATTTTTAAAAGAAAAGGAAAACCAAGTGAAATGTTGTGCAAAAGTTACATTTAAAATGACAATGACAATGTTCCAAAGTTTACCCTAAACAGAACAATCATTTTTTTCTATTGAGTTAAAAATACAGTGGACTTCCATTTCATGCAGAAAAACTTTAAGGGGGCACAAATACCAGGAGTTCTTAAGGAAATCATAAAGCTTCACTTAGGCGCTTTATATTTTATATTGTCCAGTTCTGAGTAGTTTAACTCTAGTCTCAGGCTGACCCTGCTCTTGTGTCTCAGAGTTTAAATGATCAAGAAAAAGTTTAGATTTATGTATTTAAGCTGAGTAATTTACAAAAGTATTTTTCAACTGCCTCCACAAAATTCAAAGATTAGTATTCCATTAAATATTCCCAACTTAACGTTGCATTTCCAAAATAAAACTTAGGAAATTTCTACATACCAATAATGTCTATCCTACTTCTATACCTTAGCAGTAAATAATGTAAATAAAATATTTTGGGAATGTCTGCAAAAATTATTTTCTTCAAAATTTTAGAAGCTTAGATGTTTGATATTCTTAATACAATCAATCTTCTCTGACTCCTAAACTCTATGTAGGCTGTGATAGCAATGTACACTGCTTTTAAGTTTTACTAAAACACTAAAAATGTTTCTCTACCTCTCCCATTTTAACTAAGACATGAGGATTCAGTACTTTCCAAATCCTGTCTTCCAGATAGCTTTGGTCAATTCTCCTAAGACCACCCTGCCGACAGCTGGCCTCTTTTTCTTCCTGGAGGTATCCAGAACTCTCCTTGAAATGCATTTTTTCATTCGGTACACGATTCACAACTGTAACTTACACATCTTTTAATGGCATGCATTGCAGGCCAATACCAATCTCAAGGACAAAAAATAAAGGGCAGAGAGACCAGAGCTGAGCACACCCCACACGATGCAGAACAGGCAGCTGGCTGGAGCGCTGCAGCATGACGCCCTGTGCCCACAGGGACGTGAGTGCGCAGAGAGTTTTGCACTGTATGTTCTAGAACTCACTGGCTGAGAGTTGACAGCAGGCAGAGCAGAGGAAAACATGCAGTTTATGGTAAAATATTTATAAAAGCCAATAACATTTACAATTACATTTTTAAAAGCCAATTATTTTAAAGACAAACTAAGAATTGTCACCAAGAAGGGTAGCATCAAACCAAAGGCAGGCACACGTATCACCTGTCATCTCCCTAAAGCATTCATTAGTCATTATTTAATTACCAAAATCACAGAGAATAGAGAAACAAACTAGGAAGGTGAATTGATACCAAACAGGTAATTTACTGATTGTACAATAAGAAAACTTAAAAAAAGAAAAAGAACACAAACAAAACTAACCCCCAGAATTTTGAGCTTGTGTTAGATACAGAAGTTCCAAAGAATAACAAAAGAGATTTAACTGGCCTGAAACTCTAGTAATTAGTAGATACAAACTTCAAAAGGACATCTAAGAATATTAATATCTTTTAAGTTAATAACTTTCATGAGACAGCAAGAAATAATAAAAATCTTAAGTCTTAAAAGCACATCTCAGAGTAGTTTTCTATTCTCAAAAGATTTACCAAAAACAAAGCTGCCAACAAACAGCAGGAAAAAGTCAAGTCAATTTTCTTCACCTCATGTCTTCCCAACAGATAAACAAAGGCATTATAGCTGCTTAATACACGTTGTAATTGAGGGCTGTCACTGGTAGGAAGAAAAGTGTGGAACCACTACTTTCCATATCAAACAAAGCAGGTAATTAACCGCCATTCGGCACAATCCCTTATCACCAAAATACACGGTGAATGCTAACTTCTCGGAGTGGGTGTCTCAGGGTCGCATTCACCTCTTTATTACACAAGCATACATTTGCTGCTCAGTCAGACACCTATAATTAAACACAAGAAGACTATAATGCTAATATTCAGGCTAGCTTCCACGGGAAGGGGTTCCCCTCCTCCCAGTGCAGATGATTGCCTTTCATTTTAGAGTTTCAAGTAGTTACAGTTCACTTAGTTTTGATTACATAGCAATTAGATAGCAAATGCATAAGATCCAGAAAAATACTTGTTCAAACATCAGATTGTGAGCAATCAGGCCCATTCTCTTCTCTTGTATATACAAGCAGCTCATTAAACAACTATTGTCTAAAAAAAATCACTGCCTCAAATGCCTTGGGTTTTTTTAAACGTTAAAACATTCAAAAGGCATCCTTGGAATAAATCTCTCTTGCCAACCTAGTACGGGAGTGCAGGATGGGGAGGTGTGGTTAAGTGGCCGCAGGAAAGCACGCACCCTAATTCATGCTACTCAGGGTTACTTCCAGACTTGCTGTTCAATTTTTCAAATATACAATTTAAAACTTACTATTAAATAAAACCTACTAACATAATATAAAATGGTGCCAAATATTCCTAAATATTCCAACCATTTGTAGAGAAATTCTTTTCATCTTACTTTATGGGTTTGCTTTATAAGCTAATTCAGAGGCATTAACGTGGAAAAGAATTAAGCATGTTCCAGACGGGAGGCAGGTAAAAACATGTGCACATCAAGGAGATTAAACTGTCCTTATGTCTGTGGGTGTGGCTTGAAAAACCGATACAGCCACTGGTGTTCCTGCAAAGTGCACTCGTGGACTTACTCCTCTGCACCCTGGCAACTAACTTTACTTGTAGGTTTTAAATTTCAACTTTGGTTTCAACCATTACACTAAAAAGTGCCTGTTGCCTTTCTTTTTTTTTTTGCAATTTAAGTCATGTATCAGTTGCTTATATTTAAGTGAGTTTTTCAAGTGCTCGTTCTGAATTCTGTATTTGATGCTCCTATACTTTGGAAAATTCAAAAAACTGGCTGTGGTAAGAAAAACACAATTTTTAACGGGCACCAATTATGCCCACACTTCATTGAGGAAATCAGAAACACAAGGCGCTGCTCTGGGAGAAGACAGCCTGGTAAGGAAACAGAAACAAACAACATAACTACAGATTACAGTGCCTGTCCGGCCAACAAGTGCTTCGGAAATTCAGGGAAGGAGGACTGGGGCGTCTCAACGAAGTCCTCCGCTGGTGCCGAAACGACATGACCCTGGAGCAAGCTGCCACCGCACCGCCATCTCCCTCCTCTGTGACACGGGCACCTACTCACAAGTCCCATCGCTTCCACCCTTGCTCACATCCCACACACCCAGAGACAATTCTTTTAGAAAATGTCAGATCATGTCTCTCCTGCTTAAAACCCTCCACTGCCTTCCACATGCTCTTCCAACACGAGTGCAACTCCTTTCCAGGCCTTCAGAGAGGGTCTAGACAGGCCACCCCTCCAGCATTTCCACCTCCTTCCCACCCCCACAGCCTGTCACCCCCGGGAGCACTGGGTCTCACACCTACCTGCGTGTCTGAGGGCCCGTGCGTGTGCTCCTGTCCCACCCGGAAACAGCAGCCGCCAGGCCTCCCCGTGCCCACCCCTGCCACAGGTCACCTGCACCTCCTCACGCATCTCCTTGGGCCACCCTTGTTAAAAGCAGTCTTCACCGACCACCTGGTGCTAGTTTACTCCCCAGTGTTACTCTCTTCTTCTCACAGCACTTACCGTTATCTGCATTTGTGCTGTCATTTCCTCACCCATTTATTTTGTCTTCCTCTAAGTTAGTAAGCTCCATGAGAACAGGAACCTCCCAGTTTTCTGTCTGACCCAGAGCAGGAACCCAGAGCAGGAAAACTTAACAACTTACTAAATTGTTAACCTTTGAAAGTAGAGGAAGAGTATTCTGGGTGGAAAAAAGCATGTGAATAAGATGTGTACAGGATGGTAGGAACGGTCTGATCTCTGAGAAGATGGTGAGACGGGACTGACAACATGGAAGACGCTCGAAAACACCACCATACGAAGGAGGCAGTGGACTTGGTTGTACTATCTGTCACTGAAGGTTAAATTGAAGGCACACTGCTGGTGGTGGTGGTGAAATCAGAGCACGTGCTTGGGTGATGCTACTGTCACTGCTTCCTGCTTCAAAGACTTTTCATCAAGCCTGGCATTTAATGTCACAATGGAACCTGGTCTTCGATGCCAGCCTGATAGTATGTTTTTCTTTTTCATCTAATCATTTCAAAGGCGAATTCCACAAAAATGATGAGTCGGCGGCAGTATTCAAATCTTTTGAGTTACCCTCAAAAACGGTACATAGTAACGTAACTGCTCATGTGATGTACTGAGGACAAAACTTTGCTTTTGAAAAATATTCTTGCCAAAAGTGACAGCCTGTATCTAATCCTGAGACAGTAAGAAAAACCCAAATCATAAAAGACAATGAAAAGCTGAAGAACTATTCCAGACCAGAGATGAGCAGACACCACTGCAATGTGTGGTCCGGCCCGACTCTGAGACGGGACTGTTTTACACACACGCACCAATTCTCATGAATTATTTTCAATACCGTCACTGCAAACCCTGAATCAGAGAACACTGAAACACAGGGCTTTGCTCCTGCAAGCCTCTGGTCACGGCATTTTCACCTACCAATCAATATAACCCTGTTCTGTGTGTGTTTATGTTTAAAGACACCTTATTTAATATAGATAGTGCTGATTCCTTAACACTGACCTCACAGCCAACCACACTCTAACTCATTCCTGAAGGAAGAAGCTTCTCTAACACATGCATTGCAATCTTCTTATGCTCAGAAACACTCCCACCACTATGCTTCTTGCTGTGGGGGAGGGAGCATTTTGACACACAAATATGCACATAACATAGCACTATACAGACAATGAAAAGGAAAATCATCCACCGTGTGAGAACTACAACAAGAAGACTGAGGCCACCTGATCTGACCTCAGCTGGGAACAACAGTGTTAGGTGACTCCAATTATTCTGCTAATCTGCACATGTCCACAAATGACTGAGAAATCATAAGCCACCTATATTCACTTAGTGATCGCTAATGAATTTTAGCAAGTGGGTGAATTTGCAAACATGAAATTGGCAAGTACCAGGCCTTACCTGTGGGTGTAAGTGTGCACGTGCACACATAAACGGAGAGAGAGAACAGACAAGCACACACAGATGTACGTGTTTTTTAAAGTGGCAAATCTAGGGGAAGGGTACACAGGAATTCACTTGTGATGCTCTCACAACTTTTCTAAGGCATATTTTTTATTTTTCCAAGAATGATAGTTAAAAGAAAAGACAAAAGTAGAGGTCTGGGGTAGCAGAAGTGGCAAGCCAAGCAATAACAAAAATGAACATTAATATCCAAATGTATATTAACAGATTTAGCTTTGCTAACCAAAAACATGCAAAAAAGTGTACTTTTGTCCCCTTAAAAAAGTGATATCCACAATTGTACAGATGCTTCACATAAACATTTGCATTTCTTCCTGGGAGGGCTTATAATTTTTAAGAGAGGCTTTAATTGGCAATCTTGGTAATACATTTTCAACCAACAAATTATACTTCTATAAATTTATCCTAATAATGATAGATATACAGATTTCTTTACATTTTCATAGTAAAATAACTAATTTTAAAGGTATAAATGAGTTTTTGTGGCCATAGATAAAACATTTTTAGGTAAAGTAAATCAGGTCACAAAAATATAGCATCTTAAAATACGTATCAACAAATAACATCTCTAAATGGGAAAGGTTATTTAAAACAAATACCAATAATGCCTAATTGTTTTTACACTAAACATGAAAGGCTTTCATAATTAAGAAAAAAATTTATTTTGCAAAAGATCATTTGTTTTCACTACTTGACTTCCTTCAGAGTTGTAATCCCTTTTAAATTTTGAATATTTTAAAACACTTTGTTGCTGTAACTGCTTGATCATATTATGCATCTTCACGCACCTTTATATTTCCAATTACTCACTTGTTTCTTATTATTCAATAATCCTGTAGTTTAAATAAATACAAGTCACTACTGAGAAGTTATCTTATTTACAAAGGTGAAATTATGCAAAGTTTCTTTTACATTAAATTCTTGAAAATACTTTTTTCTACGTGAAGTTATTAGTTTTGTATGTTTAGAACACAGGGATTTGAATTTGACAAAAACTTTAAGAAACTTATGAAGACCTTTATAAAATGTTCCTATCTACCATGATTTCTATTTACTCTTTTCTACATATCAAATAATTCATTCCAATAATGTTTGACAGTCATCTTTTCAATTTTTTTAGACCCACAGGCTATGAATCCATCCTGGCCTTAGTACAACTTGCGACTTAAAAAAAAAAGTATTATTCACGTCTGTAAAAGCATTAACAATTACACATGATTTAAAATAAAAATTACGCATGATTTAAAATAAAAAGAACAATGATGTAATTGACCTTTCAGGACCAAAAGGGTAAACAGAGAAATAAACTGCAGGGAACAGAACAGGCCGCTAGGTTTACGAAACAGCCTCATAACATATCATCACTATGACGGAGAACCCCCACCACGGTTCCTTGTTAAACGGACCGGTGAAGCACAAGGACACACAGAAACAGCACTCCACCACTGGTTCTGACAACAGAGAAATGAGCCCCCTGAAAGGAAAATTTGTTGTATACAACACAACTACAAGGTGCTCAAGTATTCCTTAACTAAACTGATGGCAATCCAACCAAGTCTTAATTTCAAAAGGCTCATTAACAGCATCTAGTGATAGAATGGACTCTCCCTTTTCACTGAAACTCATGTCTCATTTCATCAGACACAGGCAATTAACTCTTCTTGGTATTAGATCTACGGCAGAGTAATTAGCTTAAGTTTTACAGGTTACTTTAAGTGCTCCTTTACTAATGAAAACAAAGGTTTATTTTCATGGCCGCAAAGAGTGTCTCACAAATTTTAATAACTGTACTGTAAAATACACAGCAGTAGAATTTTTATCTCAAATCCTGTACATCTCTGTTAATCAAAGCAGGCAAAGCAGTGGCTCTCCTGTAAGTGGATGGAAATACTATCCAATCTGAAATAAACACTGACTGAATCTTTACTGCACTGTTTTATGCTCTTGTATTTTAAAACAAGGCTAAGCCACTGGAGACCATAATGAACATTTCCCCAAAAACAGGACTAAAAAGTTCAATATTCCAAAATGCATTTTATTTTAAACAAAAAGCGCACCCACAGCAAGCACGAGGGAGGGAGAAGCGGGTGCCAGCGGAGCCGGGCACCGGGCACCGTGCGGCTCGCCTGGGGTCCGAGGAAGCAGCAGACCCCTCACAAGCAGGCAGGCGTTCCCACCAGGGCGTCTGGTGCTGCCTGGGACAGCGGCTGCAGGTCGGAAATCCAGTGTTTAAGAAACTGTCAAATGTTCTGACTAGATAATGTTGCCTATGACATAAAAAGTCTTCAACAGGATTAAATTTGTATCTTTTAAAAACTCTGCTTCTCTGGTAATTAATCTTATTAGAATTTACAAAAGAGATTGGTCTATGACAGACAAATTTTTTTGTAATGGTTTTTAATTGCAGGTTATTTTAAAAACACCAACTTAAACTTTTCCAGAAAGGCAGGCCTTCCATTAAAAAAAATAAATATATAAAAAAGCAAGCGTCTGAGGCTGAGTGTGATGCCACAACGCCATGCCCCGTTACATTAAAAGGAAAGTCTAAAGTTCCCTGGGAATTAGTTTATAGCTAGAGGAGGTATTTTTAAGACATAAGTATTGTAATCAAATAGGAAAAGAGCCTTTGTCAAAGGCTCTGCAGTTTAAGAGAATATATTTGTTTCAAATTCAAAGTAGAATTAAGATCAAAGGATTTAAGTTTCAAAGATACAGATTCTTCTCTCAACACGAGGAAGAATTTTCTAGGCAAAGCTGCCTGAGACCTGGTCATCTATCTGTGGTCCGAGTCGCTCTTCTCCCTGGCACTCATCCCTCCTTTGCCCCCACCCCTACCCCCCACTGCCATGTTACCTTTTTAAAACAACTGACATACAATATTTCTTACTTTAAAAATGTATGGGTGCCAATGTACTGGCTTCAAAATAAAAACCCTTTGAACACAGTATTCAAGGCCCTGTGTTTCAGACCCAGCCTTGTCTTCAAACACCCACACCTGCCTACCACACCTTGTACCTCCGCGACAACAGGCCAAGTGAGACGACATCCACGAGCTGATCATTCGGAGCATCTAGAATGGCACCCACCACCTGCCTTGAGAGTCCCCACCCCAGTCCAATTTCTCTCTGGCTGTTCTGGAAACCCTCAACAGCAAAGAACTCACTACTTCCTGGACATCCCACAGCACAATGTGTAACATCTTGCAGCATTTATCACACGGTTTATCAGTTTACTGTGAATACATCAGTCTCCCAGGAGTAAAAGCTCCTTGAGGGCGTATTCAAAAGCTATTTGCTGCCTGAGGAGGTATCACCTACAGCAGGAGGTAATAAAAACTGAGTAACAACTAGTTGCAGTGCAGGAACTAACACATATATCACAAGGATGTTAGACTCCTTGGCTTTAATAAGGGTCCTTCCAATCCGGATTATACAGTGCTGTAATTTTCATAATCACTCTTCCAAAGCAATTGATCTATTTTCATGACTGCTGCTATTCAATCAGATTCCTGAAAGTATGCAATTTACAAGACCAGCATTAAGAATCTGCTCCTACTTTCCAATGCACTAAGTCAAAGATACCAATGCCAGGAAGAGGAGGGACCCAAGGCAGGGATAAAAAGTGGAGGAAAAACCTGAGGATTCACAAGAGAATCCAGTCTTAATGCCTGGCACAAAGCAAAAATTATATATAAATAACTTCACTCCTACACACATACAATGATACTCAGTATGAACTACTGTCAGTAAAACTGCAGAATTTCTAAGTTCTGTGTTTCATAGGAGGAATCCTAGCTGAAAAAAGCTATGTAACCTAACAGAAAATCACAGTAGTTTTCCTCTTGAAAACATTTTAAATAGTCATTAGTTTCTTAGGCCCAATCAGGAATATATTACAGTTATAATGTACCTTAAAGCTAGTTACAATAATACCATTTCAACCATGTCTAACGATTACTTATAAATGGCCTTGATGGGAAAATAGCCAACACACTGCAAACAAATGTCTGACTAACGGAGGAAACCAGAGATGACTGCAGTGTTCACAAGAGCAATGAACTATTTTAAAACACAGACACACAGATGTATACTCATCGAACAGTTTCTTTAAAGGTGCTTTTAGGATAACTTTGTTCTTTGCTTCTAGTGTTTTTCAGTTTCCTATTATGTGCACATGTTAACTTTTAAAAAGTAAATGTTATTTTAGAAACTTCAAAAAATAGCCCAGGCTGGTGTGGCTCAGTGGACTGAGTGTTGGCCTGTGAAACAAAGGGTCACTGGTTTGATTCCCAGTCAGGGCATATGCCTGGGTTGTGGGCCAGGTCCCTGGTGGTGGGTGAGCAAGCAACCACACACTGATGTTTCTCTCCCTCTCCTCCTTGCTTCCCCTTTCTAAAATAAATAAATAAAATCTTAAAAAATACATAAGTAATTTTTTAAAAATGAAAAGTGCTTTGAACAGCTGTTCAGTCTCCTCCATAAAACATAAACGTTTAAATCTGTTGGTGAATCTGTTAAGAAATTGGTACTCTCGTACATCATCGCTCATGGTAATGCAAAATAAGAACTCCTAGAAAGAGAAATTTAGTACAAGCTAGCAAAATTATATATTGTAATACCATTTTTAGAGCTCTAGCCAATAGGTAAACTAGCAAATACATGTAAAGATGTATCAAAGCTACTGAATGCAACACTCTGCCCATGTTTGACAACAAAAGCCCAACTCAGTCCAAACGTTCATTAATAGGGGAATGCTGCAGAAATTCACGATGTAGCCACACAATGGCGTATGGTGAAGTGATTGAAGGGATTAAGACTGTCTCTACAGACTCCCAATTAAGTGATCTCAATGACATACCATGAAGTAAAAAACACATACTTAACAAGGTGTAGAAAAGTGTAGAGTATATAACAATCTATGAAAGGACCGAGAAATTATACACATATAGAACACCCAACTGTCATACTTCCATAACTTTTATGTCAAAAATAGAAATGGAAGGCTAAATCAAAAACTATAATAAAAATTTACACAAATGGCAAAGGGGAAATAGATGAAGGAGGGATAAAAGCCAGGCTTCTCTGAAAATTTCCTACATTGTACATTTGACTTTGGAACCATATAAATATTTTTACAAGTAACAGAAAATAATTTAAACAAACAATTCTTAAAACTAGAAAACCAACGACAGCAAATGAGCTTCACAGTGGAACTGTATGATGGCATAACTAATGCACTAAGTAACTATTGTTTAAAACACAGTAATTTGTATCTCAAGTGAAATATACCTTAAGAACAAAAGGAAATGCAGAAAACTTGTTTTCATTGATAAATACTGTTGGCTGTAGTGCCTGTATTGTAATTCTGAGATGTTTTGTGTACTTTAGAATAAAGTAAACTGATTTTATGACATTAGGAACCAGAATTTTCAGTGCAAAAGAAAATACAGATACAAGTTCAATTACATAAAACACTGTAGTCTTGATTTTTTAATGAGAATGAACTTGCAGAACTATATGGGGGGGGGGCCTGTATCTCCTACCTCCGTGATGGAAAGGCTTACAGAATAAGAGCACAACTAGACCCCAGGATGCAATCTCTAAACACCGTTTTTTTCACCAACAGTAACTAGGGCTCCTTAAGGAAATGGCTGATTCCAACTCTGGGGAAGAAATCTTAAAAGATGAGCCAAGACTATTCTATCACACCAGAAAGTAAAGCTACTAGCTACAACCACTGAGATTGTGTCAAAAGGACTTAGAGAAAAACTTGACGAGGTACCCACAGGCCAAACAACATAATTAGTTAAAAACACTAACTGCGAAGAACTAAAACACATCGAAACTATTTAAATGCATTTACAATGATACTCAGAAGAAAACAAAACACACACTACTTCACCTTTGGAGGATCACTAGGAACCAACTCACCACTTCAAAGCTAGTGAATAAAAAATTGAGCATTTATTCAGCCTTTGCTATAAAAGTAAATCTGGCCAAGACTAATGAAGGAAATAGGATATAGCTATTTTGCAACTCCTACTGAAATAAAGAACCTAAGAAACCATCAACAATGACTGCTAAAGTCAGAGAGAGGAAACCAGATTTTATGTGCCACCACAAAAACACTACTTGTGAAATATTCTTTCAAAAGGAAGAAAGGAAATGAGGAAGGAAGGGCAAGAGCTCGAGTGTGATTAAAACTTTCTTGCTAGCAATTCACAAGAAATACAGGGAACAGAGTATTAGACACCACCAGGAAATTGCAATGAGCAACACCCACAGGAATTCTTCGGGACCAACTGCTCAGCTCCTTCACAAACAAACTGCAAGGACGAGTGGGACTGAGGGCAGAACGACAGGAAGAGCTCTGTCAATCAACTGCTATGGGTCGGGCCCTCAACTGGATGCCGTTCAAACCAACATTTTTAAGAGCACGTTTATGAGACAAGAGGGAAACTGACTGCTGACAAGGTATCTGATGACATAAAGAAAATTTTGTGATTAAAAGCAAACATGCCCTTGGCCAGTATGGCTCAGTCGGCTGGCGTGTCATCCCATAAACCTAAGGGTTGCAGGCACGGTTCCCAGTCAGGACACACGCAGGCTGCAGGTTCGGCCCCCAGCAGGGCACGCACAGGAGGCAGCAGATCGACGTTTCTCTCCCTCACTGATGCTTCTCTCCCTCCCTTCCCTTCTCGCCGAGGTCAGTGAGCATGTCCTTGGATGAGGATTAAAAGGCAAAAACAAACCAACAACAAACACAATAGCAAAGGGGCTTTCTATCTCAGAAACGCCTAATAAAATATTTACAGCTTAAATTGTCTGGAACTGGCTCCCCAAACCATCTGGGGGACAGACAGGGGAGTGAAGGCAAGCATGGAAGGAGACAGGCAAGGCTGACACTTGGGTGACTGATATATACTGTTTAAAATTTACCAGGAAGAAAGTTACTTTAAAATAAACTGTACCTGTGCCAAAGGTTGTGGAAAAGGTAAGTATTCAAAAGGATCAGTAACACAGGCTGTTTGGTGACATGTCTGTGCATGATGTTATGTCGCAGTGATCGTGGCCACTTCAACGGATCCACCAAATGCTTGTATTAATTTGATGTCTTTCAAAGTGTCGAGACAACAGTTAACATCTTTTATTAAAATAAAAGTATAAGCCACTCCCCAAATCAAGCAAATATATTATTGCACATGGCTATCTACACTGTCCTAAAAAAGCCTTTAAGTGTGCTTTGCCATCATCCAGCACAGAGTCTTAGACATTATTAAGTTCAATTATTTGGTCAATTGACACGAGACAGAATATAGAGTTGCAGGAGAAAACACTAATTATAAAGTATCATGTATAATATGATCCACATTCTATGTAACACATGTGAACATGCATATAACAACACAAAGAAAAGTCTACAAGCAGACATAGCAAACTGTCAGTAAGAGAGTATCCAGGGAGAGAGAAGCAGGGATGTGTAATACCTTTTTCAGACCATCTGTACTTTCAAACTTTTCTAAAAATAGCATGTATTAAAATATGTATTAACTGTAAGAAATAAGCTATGAGATATTTAAGAAAAGATATAATATATATGAAAAGTAGCATGTAAAAATATTATGAAATTCTACCTATGTTTACGATGATACAATATGCCTTCTCTAATAACGTTTCATAAATCACATTCCACAAAACTATACCTTCTCAAGAAGTTATAGAAACATCTCTTAAAAAGGAAAGCCTATGGTCAAATTTGTCTGGGAAACAAAGGTAAAGCTAAAAACTGGTGTAAAACTTTATTAAAGATATATCTAATTTTACATTCTCATGAGAATAGTCTGCAGAGTTGAATTTGAGTGTGTGCGATACACGTCTGTGTTTCCTGCAGTCATCATTTAGAAACAAGGGACTGGACAAATTGCTTCATTTCTTTAAAGCCTCCCAAGTTAAAAGAGCAGAACTACCTTCCGGGTTGCTGCACGGTCCGAGTGAGACATTCCACGCATTGAGAAAGCGGCTGATACCATGAAGCCGTTGTTACCAGCTGCTCTAGAAGGGCCATCTGATCCTCTCAGTGCGCTTTCCTTCCCTTCAAGCAAAGAGCTCTGACTAGAACTGCGGAGTCTCACTGGAATTTTCCAGAAGACACAACATTTAACTGATGTTTGGGGCCAGGAGTGTGGGGCGGACTCACCGTCACGGCTACTCAGCCCCAGCCTGCTTGTGACAGGGGAGTCTCAGAAAAGAGCTGAGGGACGTGGATAAGACAAATCCCCAGAGAGTGTTCCCTACAAACACTGCTCACACAGCTCCCCAAAGGTGGGCTTCATTTGCCACTTTGATAGTAATTCTAACTCCCCGATAAGTTATCAAGTATCTAATTATGCACAACACGCCCTTCTGTTTTACTGGCCGACATGTCTTCCTCTGATTTGCTGGAAAGTAGCTGACTGCGCCTCTGCCTTTTTGAAGGTGGACCATGCCTTCTAGCATGAGACATTTTTCCCACAGCCCTTCACGCAGCCCCTGCAACCCTATTACCTCAATTAGAATCACTTTCTTTTCCCAAAATTACTTCTCTAGCATTTCTTTTCTTTTAATATTTCATTCATCTATTTCCAGAGAGAAGGGGAGGGAGAAAGAGAGGGAGAGAAACATCAATGTGTGGTTGCCTCTCACATGCCCCCAACTGGGGACCTGGCCCACAACCCAGGTATGTGCTCTGACTGGGAATCGAACCAGCGACCCTTTGGTTCACAGGCTGACACTCAATCCACTGAGCCACACCAGCCAGGGCTTCTCTAGCATTTCTAATCTGTTCAAGTATATAGCTTCCCATCAGAACATAAGGGATAAAATTTATGAAAACAAAAAAAGTAATACATACAAAAATTTCAAAATATATTAATCAGGGAATGAACAAAAAGCTTAGAGAAGTCATATTGACTTCATAAAGTTTAGAATACTCAATATTCAAGTTCTTCTAATATTTCTGAAGTTGATATCACTCTTATAAATTATTTGTAATTAGAAGATAGTACACCACAAAATAGAATACAGGCTTTACGTTCAAATTTTAACTGCTATTTTTTAGCACCTGACCTTTGGCAAATTACACAGCCTCCCTGAACCTCAGTTTCCTCAAATACAAAGCGGAAATAATAAAACTCACGATAAGTAAATGTATGTATATATATTTGACGTACTTAGAATACTTAGAATAAAGCATAACACAAAGTTCACTATACTCCAAAAGGACTACGCATACAATTCTTGCTCCCACACGCAGGCGCCATTGCTATCAGAGACAGGCGCAGGCGGCCTGTGAAAGATCAGCACCGCCACAAGCCAGCCTGGGGACAGAAACATCCACGTCTCTCATGAGGTCTCACAGCAGTTCCTACTCTTAGGTCCCATTTCGTTCAAAATCGGTGCCCTTATGCCCACCAGTAATGCTAAACGGTATCAGTCCAAGAGAAGGAAAATGGAAGTGGCACACTCGTCCAGCCACCGCTTCAAACCAGCAGCTCAGAATAACACAGTGCTGCCTTGTCCTCCCCGAAGGATTAAACGTGCACAGGTTTTATGATTTTCTCTACTTACAAAATCCTTTCCAGGGTCTGGAGGTCAGGGAGGGAGGGGCGTCTACGCCTTTCATGAAACATGCATTCCGTCTCCAAACATTTTCCAGGTCCTACTATGTGCCACTTAGTCCTCGAACACCAGGGAAATGCCCCATAAAACAGCCACGGCCTGTCTGCCCTCACTGATTCTGCCAGTCTAGTGACACACACAGATCAGCAAGCACCTTTCCATCCTAACAGTTTAGGGCAATCAGTAAATTAAGCTTTATTTCCTAGCTTTCTCCTCTTTGACATAGAAGGACACCTCTGCAGAAAAGCTTAACATCAAATGGATTTTCCTTCCAAACACCAGAAATGCACCTCAACAAGGCTTACTACTTACATCAATACCTCTTTTTGTCTCCCTCTGTTTGTCATGGTCTTTCTCAAAATAACAGCCCCCAGGAAATGATAGTACTTTCCATTTTGACTTTACTTTCATTAACATTTTTAAGAGCTCTTTAAATACACTATAGCAAAACCCGAGGTGATTTGGTTAATTTATTATGTGTAATAGATTTAAATTAATGTTACAGAAGATATTCCTGCTATTATAAATCTATAAACTCTTCACAGAACCCACATACCATAACATAAAACACATGGTAGCTATTCCAAGTAATATGCCCAAGTTGTGTTCATCTGTAGTTTCAAATAAAACTAAAAATGTAATCTATACCCAATCTTTCAGTGTCATTGTAATATCATTTTCTGGCATGTATATCCTGTAAGCTTTTTAAAATTGTAATAGACAACAGTAGAAATTAAAAACAAATAAAATGTGTGAACTACTTATACATGTGTTTAAGACAAGACAGAATATGAACACACCAACAACCAGAGAAGGAGAACAGAAAAGTCACGAGAATATAGGATATTCAAAGGTCACAAGACAGTACTGTCATTTCCAAGCTTAAAAACCTGTAGAATTCCACCCTGGCTGGTGTGGCTCACCAGATTAAGTGCAGGCCTGAGAACCAAAGGGTAGCCCATTTGATTCTCAGGCAGAGCATATACCTGGGTTGTGGGCCAGGTCCCCAGTGTGTGTGTGTGTGTGTGTGGGGGGGGGGGGGGGGGGGGGGGGGCACACTTTGATGTTTCTCTCCCTCCCCCTCTCTCTAAAAACTAAATGGATAAAATCTTTAAAAAAAAATTCTGTAGAATTCCTATCATATCCCCGAGAGTTTAAACATAAAATGTACCATCAAACAATGTTAAGATAAAATTTATTAACAAACATTAATATTAATTAATCATTTACTATATGACAAAACACCATTCCAAGTACTTTAGGGTTAATTTAATACTCACAAGCACCGTAAGAGATAAGTGACATTACAAGTACGATTTCATATACAAGGTCTGTCCAGAAAGTATCCATCCATGTACTATGAAAGAGATATTTATTGAAGAAGATACAAAGTAGAAGCAGCATTGTAAATAGGACTACAACACCTCAGTCCCCTTCAAAGTAGGCACCTTGGGACCTCACACAATTTTCCCAACCACCATCAGCTGCCCCACCATATTTTCCTGAATCTCATCAGTGGCCTGAAATCTCTTCCCTTTCAAAGGTGATTTAGTTTTGGGAAAAGCCGGAAGTCGTAAGGCCCCAAATCTGGGCTGTAGTGGGGCTGAGTCACCTGGGTGATTTGATGTTTCTCCAAAAAACCCTGCATGAGAAGATGCATGAGCAGGCACGTTGTCATGATGAGGATGCCAATCACCAGCTGCCCATAGCTGCAGCCTCCTGAATCACCTGAACAGTTTCCGCGGAGGAATGTTCAAGCTTAAAGCAAAATCAGATGCAGATTCATTGCTCTACTCCCAGTCACTTTGAATGCGACAGCCACACAGTGCACATGCTCACTCAACAGCATCTACTGCCCCCACTGACTAGTGCAGTGAAGTCGTCATTCTTCATGTGTGTGCATTCCAGTCCACCCTCCTCGGCTGCCAGGTTACACTGATATCATACAAACCATTCTCATTATATTAAGAATGGCTGGACTTTTTCCAGACAGACTTAGTATGTACCACAGAGAGATTAAATAACTTGTCCAAGGTCACAGAGCTGCTAAGTGATAGAACCCAGATTTGAACCGAAGCAACCTGACTGCGGAGCTCACTCTCCAAACCATTCCGTTCCTCTGCTAACGGAAAACAGAATGTACCCTGTCTCACCGCACACGTTCAGCTCTCAGCCCTGGTGGGATCTGTCATGCAGGAGCGAAGTAAGCGGAGCCCATTACTGCAGAATGAACAGAAGGTGCGGAGAGGACAAAGCATGTGCTGCTCGCTGATGCGAAGACTAACTTTTCAAACTGATGGATGCACTCATCTTTTGGTGAAGGTTTATTTATTCTTCAGTCGTCAAGATTCCACCTCCTGTCCCCAGGTTCGGAAAGCAGCACTACCCAACGACAACGCAACCGCAAGCAGAAAGGCGGGAACCCAGGCTGAATGCCAGTTCATACAAGACGATCACCCAGCTGACTCAGAGTCTGGGTCTTAATAGTTAGGATCCTAACCAAAAATGGTATAAATACAGTATCTGAACATACCAAAGGGGACTCACATGCTTGTCTCGTCTTTAAACTCAGATGACAAGATCAAGTGATAGTGGATTTAAAAAATAACATCAATGAGGACTTTTTAGCTACTAACTCATTATTTGTCTGTAGGGAGAAAAAAAATGACGGCAACTCAGTCAGCTGACGGGAGAGCTCAGGCAGCAGGAGGGGGGAAGCTCGGAACGGCAGCTGTCGCGCAGTCAGAACAGCCTGCGGGTCTGCGTGCCCAAGCAGCTCAGTGCGCGCACTTGCCCCGCTCAGCAAAGAGCAGCTGGCCCCAGGGCTACCTGAGAGCCCTTTCCAGGCAAAGCATTCAACAAAAAACAAGCAAGCAAACAAACAAACAAACAAAAAAAACAACAACAACAACAACAACAAAAAACAACTCCTGACAATAAGCTTAATCTTTGGCAACATAATCTAGGGTTTTTTAAAAAATTAAGTCAAATGTTTTTTACACAAAGTCAAAGGTATTCTGCCTCATAGTATTGCTAGATGAAAGGAAACTAGACTAGGCAAGTAAAACCTTCCTAAAAACAAATTGTAAGTACAGAGTTAGGCCTTTATTAATTAGAATAGCAAAATAAGAACTAGCAGGAGAAAAGAACAAACGGAAAAATATGTTTTAAAGTAAAATGTCTATAAAAACTTATGATCAACACAAAATGTTGGTGAAACCAAAAATGAGGCTGGTTGACTGCTCTCATCCACATCTCAAAAGAAACACCTTGGATCTCCCAAACTTTTAATTACATATTTTTATACACACGGCAGTCTCACTAACTCCCAAACCGGCAGCTTCTCCACTGTAAAAACCACGGTTAACATGGTGGACCAAGTAGCACCTCAGTTGGCTACGTGAAGAGTATTATTAGTAGGGCAAAATCACGTTGACACCTTTGAAATGGTCAGGTTTCTGACATGAAATAATGCACAGTGCGTACACAAAAGATCTGAATACTTCGTGAGAATGCGAAAGTTTAAATCACTCACATACAGAGTTGCCTCTGTTTTCAAGAACTTACCTTCTTTTTATCCCTCATCGAGCCTTTGCCTCGGACCATTATTTTACATCCCGTTTCTGCTTCAAGCTGTTTAGCCGTAAGTCCTCGAGGTCCAAGGATTCTCCCAACAAAATTAAACTGGAAAAAAAGTCACCATACATTATTTTCTTGAATTTATTGTTGTTAAAATCATTTTAAAATATATCTTTACTTTGTGAAATTACTTTTTAATTCTAAGCTGAAGTAACATTAGAGTCCTTCTGAATTTCCTTTCAAGTTGAGGCATGTAAGTACAACAGCTCATTTTCTAGCACAAAAATTTTCATATGTATTAATACAAATTATAAATTAGGAACAATACAATCTACCTGAAAAGGTGCTACACTGTACTGTCCATCAACATGTAACATAAACCAAAGCATATGCCAAATTTTGGATGCAGCCCAACAATGCAAATGTCTTCCACAAAACTCTGTAATGATGGTCCTCAGGGAACTGTTCATTGTGTTCAACAGTAATTGCTTTTCTTTCTTTTCTTTTTTTTTTTAACCGAAATCCTTAGGGAAAAATGCTGTTATTTACCTAATAAGTAAAGTTATACTTTCTTGAATACAAATGTTCAGAGACTATATTTTTAGGTCACCTATCAGAACTCTACTCCAGTGGCCACATTTGGATTCCACTCTATAGTAAATGTTTAAGTCTTAAAAGTATGCTTTTTCATCACATTCCTTGCAAAATTTTACATCTGATTCCTTCTTTTCTTTCCATCCTACCTTTAACTTATACTACTATTTTTGGAAGGAAGCTTACCTCTTTTCATGAATATGACAGTGATAAAAATAACTGTATAAATAAAGAAGTAGCATCCCTCAACAGAAACTTCTAGCACTCATATACAGAAGTTTATTTGCGAGTGGAAAGGAGGAAGAAAGGCTAAGGCAAAGAATAGAATATTCAACATTGAAAAGCAAATGTTTCTCACTCACATGTCATCTGCATGGAAGGCAAAAGTGAGTGCTTTCCATCACTTCCACAAACACCCACAGGTAATGGTTCTTACGTGTACAGCTTCCTATTTTTCCCTCGCATCTGACCCCCTGTTGGTATGTCACTGCATGAAAGTCCTAT
Organism: Anoura caudifer; assembly: GCA_004027475.1. Lineage (NCBI taxonomy): Eukaryota > Metazoa > Chordata > Mammalia > Chiroptera > Phyllostomidae > Anoura > Anoura caudifer. The sequence continues at coordinate 18,306 of PVKU01001540.1, read as the reverse complement.
GTTGTCAGGGCTTGAGGAGCTAGCGCACTTCTTCAACCTTCTGCACCTCAATGGCTCCTAATCCACACCTCACTCAGCGGCTAGCCAGCACTGCCGTATCGTACAAAAGTGATTCCCAAACAGAAGATGGGAAGTAGATGTGTACAGATGGATAGAAGTCCTCTTCCCTCAGACTTTGATACGTTTTCCACCCCGAGTTGTAACTCTGAGCCTATGAGCACTTGATCTAGTGCTGTAAGATCCCAAATTCTGACATTTGCCCAAAGCACCTCTGCATGTTCAAATAAAACCCCTTATCCCTGTCCAGCTACTCAGCATACAGTGCTTGGTACCCAACCTAAAGCCGCACTGTCACCACTTTCACTACTGCTCCTGTGAAGGTAACCATTTTCTTTTTGCTACTTTTAAAATTTTCTCCTTACCGTCACTTTTGAGCAGTTTCACTATGGTAGGGCTAGGTATGGTTTTCACTTTATGGCTCAGAGCTTCATGAATCTGTGACTTCATTTCTTTGGTGTGGGAGTTCTCAACCACAATCCTCCCCCGCCCCGCCCGCTGCTCCTGGCCCCTCTCTCCTCTTCTTCTAACCCTCCCATGACACACACGAGATGCTCTGACCGTGTCCCTCTGACTTTTCACACTTCCTCCCACTTGCTCCTTCCTGCTGTCTCACAGCTGAGTCATTTCTTCTGATCTGCCTTCCAGTTCTCTGCTGCTCTTCTCAAATGGCTCTAACCTTCTGTTAAAGCTGTTCAGCCCGGTCCAGGAATGTTTCAGTTCAACATTCCCTTGGTAGCGTCCGTTTCTGCCATGCTTCTGCAACTCGCCTTTTGCCTCACATATAGCATGTAAAGACCGCCAGCAGTCCCTGCGGATGCTTCCACTGTGCCGTCCTTTCTTCGTGTGTGTTAACGTCACCTTACCTTCTTATGTGTTTGGTTATTTTTTAGCGTCAGCTAGACACTGTGCATGTGAAACAGCTGACAGAAGTAACACGGGGCTTAAAGTGACATGACCCTCCTCCAGAGAGGACACATACCATCTTTCTGCCAGGCACTTACTGCTACTAGCAGCCCAAGATCACCCAGAGCAATTCCACTTACGGAGGCCGAGAACGTGCGCGGCCGACCTGCCACGCCTGTGAGGGCCCGGGCAGCCCTCGCCAGCACCCACGCCCATAGCTAAGACTGGGGATGAGGAGGTGCCATGCACATGGGTTGCAGACTCGGACTCTGCCCCAAAGCTCAGCCTCCACCTGTCCTCTCCAGGTTTCGCAGACACACCCAGAGGAAAAGCAGCTCCCGGAAGCCAGGCTTCCATTCCGAATCACCCTCCGCCCTCCTCAGGGTCTGGAGCTAGCATTCTGCCCCATGTCACTGCACCTCTGACGCATTCAAGCAGATGTTTTTTCCTGTTTTGTTTTGTTGTACTAGAATTGCTCAGATAGTCTGAGTTACCCCATTAGTCCTTAAATAGAAAAGTCCATGGTATCCTTTTTAATCCTCACCCGCAGAAGTGTTTATTGATTTCAGAGAGAGAGGAAGTGGGGCAACACTGATTGATTATCTCCTGTATACTCCCTGACCACAACCTTTCTATGTACAGGACGATGGTCCAACCAAATGAGCTGCCAGCCAGGGCACCCATGGCCTTTTTAAGTGGCTCCTTTTACTTTAAATAGATCAAGAACTGACATAACTTCAGGCAGCATGAAGTAAAATACATTAGAACAAGGGTGGGAGGAAGAGAGAAAATACACATTTCACAAAAAGTTTATCGACAGGCCTGGCCCTAGGTTCGCTCAGAGCAAGCTCTTCCTACTTCTCTGCAACTCAGTAGAGTAACTGCACCTTTTTATACACTCACAATTCCACAGAACTCCCCTCCCTCTCAGCCCCTCAAAGCAGCGGAGACAGAGACAAGGATCTGCACATCTGTTCCTCACTCACTGGATGGACTCTGGGTATTTTCCAGTTAAACAGAAAAATGCCTTCGATTTTCAAATTCGACGCAATAAAACATTTATGTTTTGCTACGGTCTGCTATGTGATAAAGAGCAAAACAGAGAGCAGAGATTAAAACAAAAGAGGAGACAGAGGAGAAACCCCCGTTCTCACGAGTTCTGTAAAGCCCCTGCGCCCCGTGTCGCCGACTGCCCGCAGCATACCTCCCCGTGCCAGCCACACCTCCTGTTACGCTCCGCACGGATCCTTCCCAGCACGCACATCCTGCATGCACGTCATGCATCACAAATGCAGCAAAAACTGTCTGCAGAAATGCATTACGAACACAGGTACTTTTGTGCTCCAAAAAACTAATTATTTTTTATTTGAATCTTCTACCACAGTGGCTGGCCTACACTTCATAACATATATACACTTGGAAGACACTCTTTGGCACATCTTATTCTTTTCAGACATTCAACCTCTTCTGTGGAACCACAGCATTAAAATTACATAGAAAAAGACTTCCCACAGCTCAATAATCCTCACAGTTATTATTTATTAATAAGAAATATTTTGAAACCATTCAAAACCAATATATTAATTCTGTAACGCAACATTTTTGTAACCTTAAGAATGAACCAATCTCTATTACCCAACCAAAAACCCCAGCTCCAGGGTGTTACGGTGCCTACCGCTGGGACTCCAATACCACTGAGACTGTCAAGGTCATCCTTCTCAGAGTGTCGTAAGTGGAGGATGAAAACATTAATCGTAGCAGCTGCTCTGTCTACTGCAACCAATTTCCAAGTTAATATTGTATGCCTTGCATTAAAATTCATTCTGTGTTGATTTATCATGCTAGTTCTGCAGCTTCATTCAATTAAAACAATGTCGCAACACATTCAAAGAAATCATTTCAAACAGCCTGAGCTAACTGCAACTTTAAAGACCAAAATAAAGAAAAAAAGACATTCATTAACCCTACTGTTTAAGTACAGACCTTCTCCACAGCTCACCGATTATATTTATGCGAAGTGGTGGATTCTTTTCTAAGAGGTTAACAACAATTATGTCTAATGGTATTCGTTGCTGCTCACTTCGTTTTAAACAGAAATGATAGATTTCTACCAATGACAATATATAAAGCATTATGGCAAATCTTTCCATTAACTTTTTAAGGTACGTGCAACTAAAGATAAAACCTCCTGTTACAGACACGCTATTAAAAAATAGTAACTAATTGTCAGTGAAACACTTTTATGAAATAGTAAAAAGTAATTTCTGCCTAAAATTTTGGAAAAAAATTTTTTTTTTAAACATGAACTTCTTTGGGTTATTCTTTACACAGATTGATAATGTTTTTAAATATTGTGTCTAATATTTCTAATGTGATGATTAGACACCTTACAAACCTTACATCATTGTCACATAAGTAACATAATACGTACGCCACACACACACGAGTACATTTGTCAAATTAAGCCATTTACTTAGCAAATGACAAGAAGGACAGGAATGAGCCGCCTCAGGTGAGCCCATCTTATATGCACGTGGGTAAGGTGAGGGCGGAGCTGTGACTGCTCAGCAGCACAGCAGGCCTCGAACCACACTACTCCATCCAGTGCCATTTCTCCGTAATGCTGAGGAGTTGCCCTGCGGACTTCACACTTCTCTGTACCAGTTAACCTACGGCAAAAACTGATTTCATTATACCTCGTTTTGCTTAAAGTCACAGAACCTACGGATGACGCTGAGTGAGAACTTATTGTACAACTATTTTTCATTAAAAATACCAGAATGAATACATCAAACTGTCTTGTTTTGGGGGGAGACAACTGTCGTATCCCTTCTGTATCTTCATATTATTGTAGATAAGCAACCAAATGTCTCCTTATGCTATGTAATAATTACTACAGAAATAATTTTTCAAAACTTTTCACATATGTGACTTTTATACACATCTGCAGTTGGTGGCACAAGCGTATGTAAGAAAAAGGCATTTATACCAGCAACTTAAGGAGGGGAAATAAGAATCAGAAACAGCCAAAATATAACATCTGTGGCATACGAATCTGGACATCCTAAATTACGACAAGCCGTCTTTTGAGCACAGACACACCGCAGTCTGCCGTGGACAAGGCGCTCCTGTGCACAGCGCATATCCACGTGTTTGTGCGTATTACACACAGGTTTATTGGACCCTTTATTAGCCCTGGGGTGTGTAATCATTACACCCGTATATAATGTGCATCCTTATTTTTCCCTCAAAAATTTGGGCAAAAAAGTGAGCTTTATACATGGCAAAATAAGGTGATTAGGGAAAAGTCTAAAACCATAAAAAAATAATCAGGTGAATAAGATAGATAATTATGCTCCTAGAAGCTACATAACAAGTGCTTGGGAAAATATTTAGCCAATTAAAATAAAAATAAGAGGCAATGAAAGCCAACAAGGGTTTTATAACACACGTACCTGACAATGTATTGATAGTGCAAAGTACAAACTTATTACATACAAGGCCCGTTACAAAATTCCAAACAATATTTCAAAATTTTATTTTTGCTATCACCCTTCTGTTCAGACACATAAGCAATCACTGTTCTCTAAAAATATCACATACTTTTAAATCTTCCTTGTAACACCTTCCTTTGTCCTTCCTTCCACCAACCATGTCAAATCTTCCTCATCACACAACACTGAGTTCCAATGTTTCTTCTGTGAGTTCCCTGGGTATTCTTGATTCCCAGACAGCTAACTTTTTTCTCCTCCAAAGTGACCATCTCAGAGTGCTTTGTATCCACCCTCTCAGAGCCCTTATCGTACGGTGCACGCAACGATCTGCGTGTCTCTTGCAGGCGATTCCTAAGTTAGCAACCAGCACCTGGTCTCTTTTCCTCCTCCACAGTGCCTCAAACAATAAACAGCACATAGAAAAAAACTAATACTTATTCAAATTGTTGAATGATACAATTTAAAAGTGTTCACAGAAATCAGTAATGTTTCTTCATTCCTGCAGCAAAAAATACAATCACTAAGTTACATGCAGCCTAAGAACTCTCACACATTTCAGAAATTTCTCAAATGGTAAGCCTGACTAATCTCAGAATAAATTCCAAATAGCAGATAATGTCATAAAAACAAAACTATTATTTCCACTTTCCATTTCAATATAGAAATATCATGAGTGCAAAGACCATGTCATCCCATATTTCTTAGGTGTTGAGTGTGTGGAAGCACGTTTTATTAATCAGTGGTCCAGGATGAGCCAGCTTCCAATGCTTGGCCACTTTATATGCAGTAAGTTACTTAATGAGGATAATGCCGAAAGGCAGTTACCATTATCACTTATACTCAGTACATGAGAGAGAACAAAAGTAGCCCAAATCCTAGGACACCTAGATTAATCAGCATAGTATAAAGCCTTTCTCCTAAAGACTTTAAACATGTACTCTGATCAAACCAAAACTCACAAAACCAAACATGAAACTCACATTTAGTTTTCTCATTCTTGTTGATCATTCAAAATGTTCAGTAGAAAGTCTATAAAAACCCTCTTCAGATTCACGTTTATTGTTTTTATAATTTCTTCTTCACCTATATCCCAAAACATAGCATTATACTACTTTTACATATCCATACTTTACTTTCTCAATATGAGGTCTGTCCAGAAAAAGTCTAACCATTGTTAGTATAAGGAGAACAGTTTGCATGACATCGCTGTAACCTGGCAGCCGAGGAGGGTGGACTGGAATGCACACACATGAAGAATGACGACTTCACTGCACTAGTCAGTGGGGGCAGTAGATGCTGTTGAGTGAGCATGTGCACTGTGTGGCTGTCGCATTCAAAGTGACTGGGAGTAGAGCAATGAATCTGCATCCGATTTTGCTTTAAGCTTGAACATTCCTCCGCGGAAACTGTTCAGGTGATTCAGAAGGCCGCAGCTATGGGCAGCTGGTGATGGGCAGCTTCATCACAACAATGCACCCGCTTATGCATCTTCTCATGCAGGGTTTTTTGGAGAAACATCAAATCACCCAGGTGACTCAGCCCCACTACAGCCCAGATTTGGGGCCTTATGACTTCCGGCTTTTCCCAAAACTAAATCACCTTTGAAAAGTGAAGAGATTTCAGACCTTTGATGAGATTCAGGAAAATATGGTGGGGCAGCTGATGGTGGTTGGGAAAATTGTGTGAGGTCCCAAGGTGCCTACTTTGAAGGGGACTGAGGTGTCATTATCCTATGGACAATGTTTCTTGTATCTTGTATCTTCAATAATTGTCTCTGTTTTTGATAGTTCATGTCTGGATACCTTCTGGACAGACCTCATATTTTCACCTGTCTTTACTGACTGGGATTACTATCTTAATCACCACCGTATACATTTCAACCTAATCGAACTATTTATATGAATGAAAATCTTTATGTGATTATGACTTCATCTTCATATCTCCATGATAAATACACATAACTTCAAAAAAGACACAGAGAAATAAAATATAATTATTTGAATCAAGACCGAGCTTACAAGTGTCACCTCAGACCATGAAGGTGAGTCAAGGAGATGAAATAGACATATGTAGTTCTGACCATTCATTACATACTTTCTAAGCTCTTCGAAATTGATTTCTTAGGTTTTGCTACACAAATATTATCTGCCTCATGCACTGTTCCAAAGTATTAATTCAGGTCTGAGAGTGGTGTGTATTAGGTACAAATTTTAGTAGAATCTGACCTCCTCATGTCTGTCTTCAAACCAAAACAAGGCAAAAATGATTGAGTCCTACGCTCGCAAAATAAATGTAGGTCACCTACTATAAAAGCAGGTACTAAGATGGGTGGTCACCTTGAAGTGATCTAACTGCCCACTATTCCACAGCCCACTCCAACTGCTGGTTTAGGAGGGAGGAGGGTCAAGAGCAGGGAGCTTCTGTTCTGGCTGCTTTGCTCAGTTTCAGGGCACACTGCACTCTCAAGATGGAGCCAAGGGCGGGGCAACACCTCACCCTTTCCTCTGAGGGCTAACAAACACCTCAAGGTCTCCAAACTACAGATCGCACCAAGAAGCAGGTTTCTCTCCAATCTCTGTATGACATTACTTTGGTCATTTCAGTGAGAATCTCAGAGATATGGATGTTAGATACCTGTGACCAGGTATCTTATTTACAACTCTTTTGCAACAAATTTTAACAGAGTGGATCTCAAACTTTTCAGATAAGAGAAACCATAGACAAAACTGTATCTCAGACGAGTCTGACTACATTTGCTTACATGCAATAATTCTTCCCTAAAAACTAACTCCACCTGCTAATTTATTCATCTGAACAGTATCTTTTTAAATATTAAAATATATTACTTAAAAAGGAAAGCATTAGCATTTTAATACTCTGGGAAGGCTTATTATTCTCAAAATTGTTAGACCTTGAAAAAAACATGAGTTAAAAAAATTTATTGTTTTCAGGCTCTCTTGAAACCCTTTCTGGAATAATTTCTATTAACATCCTAAGAAATTCAGTGTTTCTCAGACTATAAAGAGCCTATTAAATATTTGGTATTCAGCAGGCCCTCAATACACTCTTGCAGAGTGAAATAAAAAGTAAACTTCAAAATCAAAAAACCGAAAGTCACGAAATTAATCTTTACTAAATTGATATGTTTAAAATTCTAAGTCAGCAATAACAGTTTCTCTACCTAAAACTTAAAGACAGGCTTTTACATCATCAATTCATACTACTAAATTAAAAACTTCAATGGGTTAATATGTAATCCAAGACACTTCTAACTCTACTCAAAAATATATATTAACCTTCTTAAAATCAAAAATCTATGTTTAGTAATTTCTTTTATACACTATCAAAGTAGAGATGTGTAAACCTTACTTCTAAAATATTGTATTTTCACTCATAATTAAACATATCCATGCAAAAGTTAAGGTTTAACTTAAGTATTAAAAAAGGAGACCTTGAAGTTCATTAAATTTTGATTCAACATCAATTTGTTTCTTAGAATAAAAAAGGTGCAAGTTATTTACATCAAAACTCAACAATTCCTTCAACACAGTAAGAAAGCCATGACAGTCAAAGGAACAAAAACCTAAAGAAATCCCTGGCCTGGTGGCTTGGCTGGACTGTCAACAAAACACAACAAAACGTTGTGGGTTCGAACCTTGGTCGAGGCACATACTAGGTCACAAGTTCAATCCCCGGTCAGGGAGCACACAGGAGGCAACCAATTGATGTTTCTCTCTCACACTGTCTCTGCCTCTCTCCTTCTCTCTCTAAAATCAATGAACATATCCTCAGGTAAGGATTTAACCAATTTTAAAAAGCCTACAAAAAGATGACTGCATTGACCATCTCTTCTCACAACTTTCAAAAACACATGCCAGATCAACAGCCAATCTGGTGGTTTTCTTCTAAGACCTAGAAGGTCAATAACCCTATACTACTTCAGCAGCTATGACTAGCCAAATTTTCTCTGCAAACCCAGGAAAATTAAATAAAAGGAAGCTTTAAACTCATGCTCTACCATTAACAAAGAATATTATTATAAGACAATAGAGAGCACTGTGAATAACATTATAATCTATATTATTGTTGTTGCCAGGCTGAGATCCTACAAGCTTGAAAAAATACTTGGAAGGGCCTTTATCCAACTTGCAAACCTCTGATGATGTGCGTCATCCTGAGATCCCAGACCCAACACACACCTTCCAGGGCTAAAATCGTTCAAAATAAAACCCATTTATGAACATCCGAAAGCAGAGTTATCTTCATATAAAATCTCTGGGGAAAGTCTCACGACAATTTCATCAGCTCACACCCCCAGCAAACAGCTCAGCAATCTAACCTGTCCAGGGCAACTTACATCCCTAAGAGCCAGACCTGGCCACACTGGGAACTCATCTACTATGACTCTGGTAGATCCCATAAAACAATTTCTCAGTAACTCAAAACTGGTAACCAGGCAAATCTGAAGACAGAATTAGTGCTGACTGACTGCAATATAATGTCTTTTACTTATACCAATCAAAGTTAAATCCATTCATACACTGCCTATCCCCTCTCCCACAGATTCGAGTAAGTCCTTAATAACTAAAAGGGCCAAAACGCCAGTTTGATGGCCTAGCTTGTATCTTCATTCACGCCTGTCACTTTATGAATGAATGATAAACTTACACAGTGTCAAACGACTTAATGCAACACCTTTTATTTTTCCTCAAAAGACTGGGGGCCCCTTCAAGGGCAGGACTTCTTTCCTTACCCACAGTCCCGGCAACCACACTGAGTGCTCTCTATCAGATGCTACACACTCGTCACCCTTATCCCCCCAAACAACTCCGAGATATGCCTCACAATTTCATAGACAAGGCAACAGGTCCTAACCACTGAACCTGTGCTCCAAGCCACTGGGGAAGTCTCGGTGATTTTCAGGAGTAAATACTTATCCCGGTCCCCTTCTCACTGAGAACGGAGTGACTTACTTGACAACGCAGCTGCCCCATCTGGGCCCCACTGACGCTTGGGGCAGAGGACTTCTTCGGCGGGGAAGGCTGTCCTGGGCACTGTAGGATGTCCAGCACTGGGTGCCACCTGTAACCACTCCAAGTTTTCCCAAACAAAAGTATCTCCAGATATTGCCAAATGTCCCCAAGGGGCAAAAACATTCCCAGGTGCCCACTGCTGAGCCAAACAAATGTTAATGGATGGGGCAGGAAGGGAGGCCTTACACCGCATAAGCCGTCTGGCTCGGCTCTTGCGCTCCAGTGACCTGCGGGGAAAAGAGGAGCTCCGAGTAGCTGCTGCCCCTTTGGGCTGCATCCAGAAGGAACACCCACCAGCAGCCAGCCTAGATCAAGGCCTAGATGACCTCAGCTCAGCCCAATCAGCAGAACCTTAGCCTACATCCAGTGCAGACTCAAGAGGACAGGCATCGGTGTGTGCTATTTTAAGACACGGAGTTCCGGGACAGCCTATTATAGAGCATTATGGTGGCACCTGTTGAGAAATATCGCCAGCGAAGGGATAAGCCAGAATTCAAACTGTAGGCCAGTCTGGCTCAAAAACCCACTATTCCACTATGATGAGTTTTCTCAACCAGATTAATACCCCCACTCCCAAGATGTGCTGCTTGGTACAGTAGAGTACGTTTTCAATAGGCTACTGATAATTACATTCTCATTCCCACATCAAGCTACTGACTCAAAACCATGGTGAAGGCCACTATACAGTATTACCTCCTTCAGTATTAACACTGAATCTAAGGCTCTCTTCTCCCATCATCCCAGACCTATTATGCATAGCCAAGCCCAAAATAACAGCTCCAAATGAACACTTCTATAAGTAAGTTGCTATGTGCACATGCAAAATTTTTTTTAGGTTTACCATTATCTGAAAGAGTGAATCTTTCATACAGATATGCACAACAAATATTTATCATCCATCTAACATTTACCAGATGGGTGAGTAGGAACATGAAACAGGGAAAAGCCTCGCCCTCATGGAGTGTACACTCTGCTAATACTGAAATAGCACAAAAGCATGTCCCAAGTGCTAGCGTGTAGAAACTCATTTATATGTATAACTCCTCATAACCCTGTGAAACAGTAATAACCCCATTGCTGTGTCCATTCCAGAGATGAGGAAACTGAGGACCAGAAATGACAAGTTATTTTCCTGAAGTCAGAAAATAAACAACAGAGCCAGGAAGGGGTGGGTCTGAGCCCACACTTTTGTCCACAATGCTGTACTGCCCCTTTGAAACTTTGTATGGAATAAATTCATTTACAAAGTCAAGCTTATATACAAATGGGAAGGGTGCGCATGTAATGACGTCAAAGATATGTTAAGTGGAAAAAAAGCAACAGTATGAAGAAAGTATTTGTTTTATTCTGGCCAATATCTAATTTTTATTCTGAAATAAATCTTTTCCCATACCACTAAAATCTGACACAGACTCCCTCTTTTCATTTGTTTAATATTATTTAATTTTTTTAAAGATGAGATGAAGTCCCTAATACAAGCCACAAAGCAGTACTGCTCGCTTGCTGTGTGTTCATAACCTCCAAGAAAACTCAAAAACCACGTGCAGATCCTGGTTTTGCCAAACTTCAATTCTTTCACCCAATTCAAAATCAAAGTATTAAAAACATTATCTGGAATACCAAAATGGTTTTATATAAATTTCCTGTTTCCCATGAATTGTAACTAAATTTCTCATTTAAACAGCTCTGTCAAAGTGGACATCGTGGGGGTGCCGAGAGTCGCCTACAGCTTGCATTCCGACCCCGCCTATTTCACATGCCCGTGCCTGGATGTCTGACTTCCAATCCAGCACCTCTGAACCAGGACTGCTGAATCCCCACCTCCCTAACCGGTTCCACTTCTGTCTCTCCTAGCCCTGGAAATGGAGATCCCATAACTCCAACTCATCAAAACCTCTGAGCTGTTCCTGACTCTCCCTCACACCCCACTATCCAATCAGCAAACCCTACTGGCTTTCAGTGGACAATCTTTGTAGGAGTCATGCACTTCTACGTCCTCTTGTTCGCATTCCTCCCCGTTCCCTAGCTGGTCCCCTTGCTGCGACTGTCATCCAATGGTCTTTCTCCACACAGCAGCCAGAAGGAAGCTGTGAAACCCAGGGAAGCTCATGTCACTCCTTGGCTTGGAACATCTAAGTGGCTCCCATTTCTCTCCAACCAGTCATGTGAAATCCCTACCTAATCCCTACGGGGCCCGCAGCCCTACCTAACACGCCAGCCGCTGCTTCCCCTCACCGCTCGTCCCAAGCACGCCACTGGCACGGCACCGCTGCACTCGCCGTGCACTCTGCCAGAACGTTCTTCTCCCACATGACTTTCCTGCCCCCTCCCCTCCACTCCATTCATGTCTCCGCATTCCCCTCACTTTATAACAGATCCAGATCTCCTGGCTGCGGATGGGTCACTATGTGTCTGCTTACTCCACTGTCTTTCTCTCCACAGCAATGACTCCACCTGAAGAACTGTACTTTGCCCGTATGTAATGTGCTCCTGTGTATGATGTGCACCCACGTTTCTGACCCAGACATTCAGGAGAAGAATATTTCAGTTTAATTTTTTATTTATATTTAGGTATTTTTTCCTATTATAAAAGAAATTTTAGCATTTATTTTATATTATGGTGCAAGAAATTTTATGTAACAAATAATTACAAAACAAAAGAACAGATACAAGGTACAGGAAATTTTGTATACCAGTAACAAATTAGTAGTACCCATGTATAAGGAGCATCCTTACTTTTCCCCTCAAAAATTTGGGCAAAAAGGTGTGCATTATACACAGCAAAACACAGGTAAACACTCATTTGCTTCTGTCTCTGCGATGCTTGCTTCATGAAAGCACAGGCTTTATCTAGTTCTCACTGCACCTGCACTTGGAACAGAGCCCGGCAAATGGGCCACACGCATCACCTGTCTGCCCAGCTCATTCTGCCGATACCAAGTGAAAGCAGTGTTTCTCACACTTGCACGCATCAGAATCACCTACAGCAGCAATTTTCACCCGGTGTGCCACGCATGCTGGTGCCCCGAGAAATTTTAAAGCACACAACACGTGACTATTTAGTCCAGGGCAATGACTCTGTCCCCTTAGATCGTCAAATAAAAAAATGACAACGGTCTCCCTAACAATAGCCATCCAGTGTGAATGAATCAAAGTCATACCTTTTTGTCAGATCAGCAAAAACAAAAAAAAATTTTTTTGATGCGCTTTTTTTGTAATTAGCTTGTGTGTGCCTTGAGATGAAAAGGTGAAGAGCTGATTTATAGGGGTGGGCAGGCAGACTACCGATTCAGCCTCCCTGGGGTGGGGCTTGAACACTGTGGATGCCATAGTCCTGGGACCACATTTTAAGAACCACTGATCTAGACAATGCTATGCCTTTTTTTCTTTTAAAGAAGAGTGAGGACCAACTGCATCAAGGTTATAGTTCTAAGGAGGAAGTAATCTATGTTAATGACTAAGACTGAAACTTTATCCTTTCGAGTTTAGATGAGAAGGCTGACATACTTCAGGAGATACTGAAATACCAAAATAGCAGACTTCAGCTGACAGAGCTGCCCTAATCACAACGCCCCGTGTCTAGGAACCCCCCAATACCCAGGGGCAGGCCAACAGTGCTCACATTTAGGTTATGTAAGCGAGATCACTTCCTGTCCCTAGTTGTGGCAGACTGGTCCAAAACGCATTCTCCCTCCGAAGAATTTTAAGGTCCAAATGTGGGGACACCAACTCCATGGTATTTTAAAAGCAAGGCTGTCAGCAGAGAAGGTCCAAACTCCCACTGGGGTTCTCACAGCAGCCTGATTGCCACCTTTAACCCTTTTCACTGTGCCCAATTATATTCCAACAGATTCTCTCTTTGCCTATGTTATCAATAATTTTTGTGTATTTACAACCAAAAGTACTAAAAAAACAAAACAAAACAGTAAATGCATTAGATTTATAGAAAATTATACTGGAAATACAATTTGTGAAATAGCAAAGCTTTCCCCATCAATCCACCTTAAGACATTTATTTCCCTTCTCTAGATTAGTATACTGTCCATAAAACACTGAATGTTAAGAGTACACATCACATTTTTGACCATACAACACCAGCTCTTTCTTGTACTTGCTTTCAGAAAAGTCCTCTGAAACCTAACAAAAAGCCACCAATTTGCCTTCAATTATTCAACAGGGAGCGGAGGCCTACTATGTCCAATATCATGCACATCTGCAACACACCAATTCATAACAAAACCAGGTTCTTAAGTACCTTTAAATACTTTGCTGGGGAGACAGAATAAATAAACAAGAAAAAACATCAGATAATAAACGCTGTTGGAGAGAAATAAAGACACTTAATGTGAAACAATGACTAACAAGATTGCTTTTAGATTAACCCGTCAGGGGACGCCTCTCTGAAGTGACATTTAAGCTACAAGCTTAACAACAAGCAGCAGCCAGCCAGCGGAGATCAGTGCACAGCTAACATAAAGGTCCTCAGGCTAGAAACTGGCTGGACCTGTTCTAGGAGCCAGGGTAAGTGCAGTGTATTGAGGAAGAGGGAAACTCATTTACAGTGAGGTCAGAGAAAAAGGACCGTATCACTAGGGCTTTGTAACCAAAGCAGGCTTGGAGCTATTTATAAGTTAGCTGGTATAGGACCATGAGGCTATTCGCAACAAAATGTTTACACAGAATAGTTGCGCAAGGGATTAAGAACAAAAAATAGGTTATAAACAGTGGTTATCAAAGAAATTTTAGAGCTGGAAGAAACCATAGCTGTCCTAGTCCAAACTCTCATTTTACTGAAAAGACAACACGGCCCAGGCTATGGCTTCTCCGAGGTCAGTTCAAAGTCAAGCTAGGAGTTGTACGCGAAGCTCTGAAACCCTCGGGCGAATGCTCTTTACATAATTCTTGCCTTGATCTGAAATCTAAAACTAAGTCTTTATCACGTGCATTGCCAAAGTGACCAGCAACATTCAAATTAAAACCTATTTAAAAATTTTTAAGTGATCCACACCTAATAATTCATACCTTTAGTCCTCTCATGAAATTCTTTCAAAGCAGCTGACAGTGTCCAAGTGTTTCCTGCCAAATAACTCTTCCCAAGGTGTGTAGGCAGGAAAATACTGACCGAAACCACAAAGCATACTTACATCTGGGTACTCTTTTACAGGCACATAAAGTTTCTCTTGTAGCTGAACGACAGGGCCCGCGGCGTCGGGCAGCTCCGCGCTCCTCTTCTCCGTGCTGCCGTTTAGCGTGTCGTTGTACATGTCTTTCCGCACTCTGCTAATTTCTGTTGAAAGGGAAAAGTTCACATGTATTAGACCAAAATCAGACTAGCACTTCTTGCTAGTCCAAGGGGGAAAAGAGGGCAAATTTCGTTGGTAAAGCGTTAAAACCCAAGGAAGTAAAGAACTGCTCACCTGTCCATCACTCTCCGGGTAAGTCCAACAGGACCGAGCTTAATTAATTCCTACCAGAAATCAAATTTATACACCAAATAATGCATGTCATTAACCCTAACCTCAGAGCCCACATTCTTATCCACTATGATACATTAGGTAGATGTTATTTTATCTAATTTCTCCACACATAAATGAGGCCAGTAATTCCTAATGATAGGTTTAGTCAAATAACTACCACAAGAATGCCTATCAAACAAAACTTAATACCAAAGGCTCTCTTCTACTTCAGATAAATAGATTTTTAGTTCAGCTCAGCAGAAGTCTGCGTTTGATACGCAAATTTAGTGACTAAAGCTTTAGGAATAGAAAAAGTGTTTTAGAAAAGGTGTAGGGAGAAGGCAGGATGGAATGAGCTTTAGGAAACCAACATTTAAGGGGCGAGAAAAAGAAGATCCAAACCAAGAAGAAATGGAGGTAGACAGAAGTGGGAAGAGCTGTCAAAGAAGCTAAGAAATGACAGAAACAAGGACAGGGTAATCATAAGTGTCAAATACCACAAAGGTATGGTAAGGTAAAGAGCAAGGTACCTTGGAGTTGACAACTAAAACACTGACGATCAGAGGCATTGTAAAGAAAAGATGGTAATGAAAATTAAACTACATTGGGTTATTGAATGAAATACAAAAAACAGAGAGATACCTAGTCAATTACCTTTCAAAATTTTTTTTTAAATTTATTTTTAGAAAAAGGAGAAGGGAGGGAGAAAGAGAAGGAGAGAAACATCATTGTGTGGTTGCCTCTCACATGGCCCCCACTGGACCTGGCCTGCAACCCAGGCCTGTGCCCTGACTGGGAATCAAACTGGCGAGCCCTTGGTGCACAGCCCGCGCTCAATCCACTGAGCTACACCAGCCAGGGCCCTAGTCAATTACCTTAAAAAAAAACAAAAAAAAAAACTATTATGACATCCCAGGTGTAAGTACACTTCTTTAAAAGTATAAGAAATCTACTTTAATGAATCGAACCCTGTTCAAAAAAAATTAATAAACTCTCTCAAGAATTCTTTAAGCTTCCACAAAGTGCTAAAGGAGAGGCTCCTGAGCACTGGCACATAAGGGTTGTTGCTATTAAATTAGCTGGACAGGCCCTGGCAGGGTTGCTCAGTTGGTTCAAGTGTCGCCCCAACACACCAAAGTTGCGGGTTCAACTCCTGTCAGGGCACATCCATCAATCAACCATGAATGCATAAATAAGTGAAACAACAAACCAATGATTTTCTCTTCCCACCTGCCCCTTCTCTCTCTAAAATCAATTTAGAAATTTAAAATCCCCCCCAAAAAATTTTTTTGAAAAAAAAATTACAACATTTTTGTAACCATCTCTCCATTCTATAGATTACTTCCTCCTTGGGGGAAAAGGTTTGTGTCAATTAGTATTTAAACATAATTTTTTTATTTTTAAAATGTATTTTGTAAGCCTTCCAAACATGGAATTTCTATCCCTGTTATTAAGGAACTATCAAATAGGAATGCATACTTTAATTGTTTTTAGTTATTTAAATTACTTTTAGTTAATTAAAATCTAGCACAGCAAAAAGGCATTATAAAAGATGCTCTTAGTTATATAGTGTTAATCAGTGGGAACACTACACTCTAATACATTTTCTGCTTCTGTGATGGCAATATTTGTAACAAATTTTCTCTCAAGGTACAATGTGCTTGTCGAAGCAAGCCAATGTTTATTTCTGAAAGCAAATGAAATTTTGAAAAAATTTTAAAAATGGTACCTTGGATTGAACTGTGATACATTATAGGAACAAGACCTCAATTCTTTATTTTTTATACTTCCAGTTTCATGATGAAATCTCTCCTAAAGATGTCCAGTATCAAATCAATGTTTTTCCTAAATTAGCAGGTGACTGTAATTCTCAAATCAAGTTTTCAACAACCAAGTAATAAACATAAATGATTACTTATGTAATTATAGCCAAGTAATTAACTGAAGGGAATTAGAAAAAGTTAATCTAAGTAAAATTACACACATCCTTTAGTCCCATTCTCCATATAAAAACCTTCAGTATTAGTTTATTACATTTAAACCTTCTTCAAACTGACCAATTCTGGTTGTGAAGTTAATAAACACTGATAGAGAAACCTGACAATATCGTAAAAGGAAAATACAGATAAAATTTGCTTACAGACGCAAACATCCTAAATGAAGCGGCTCCCCCAGCATATTAAAAAAAATAATGCACCAAAACAAAGTGGAATTTATACTACAAATGCAAGAGTAGTTCAATATTTAAAATCTATAGGTAATCAAAATAATATAATTGTTTGAGGTGAGGGAATGATTTTCCAGGTAAACGATTTCATTACATTTAGAAAAACCAAAAGAATCAATTATAAATGAGAAAATCCACATGCCTTGATTAAAAAAACATAAATATATGAAAACCAATAACCTTCCTACAACCAACTAGGTAACATAATAGAAAATATATTTACAACTGTTACATTTCTATAAACATTTGTGTGATTGATTAATTGCTGAAAGTTCCATGAGAAGCTATTCCCTTTGCCTCCCCAGCTTCTAGAATCCTGCCTAGAACACAGTGGGTCATCAATCAATACTCAGTGGACTGGGTAGATGGGTGGCTGAATGAAAGGAGGAATGAGCTAGGTTCTAGGGCATTCCCGTTAATTAAGTCACGATTCCAGTTCTCAAAGAACTTAGTGTAACGTAAGAGGCATGTAAAGGAACAGAGAATGGAGCTAGAGGGACGGGCAGTGGGGATGCAGAGACAGGGGCAGCACAAAAGCAGCAGTTATCAACTACTGCAGCCATCAGGGTCAAGGAAGAAGTCAAGAGGAAAGAAACTCTGAGACTGCCTTCCAATGGGGGAGCTGTGTAAAGCAAAAGCACAAACAATAAAATTATAAATTCGAGTTCCGGCCTAGATGGAGGCCTAGGTAGAAACCCTTGGCTTCCTCGCACAGCCAAAAGGAGGACGACAGCCAATCTAGAGCACAGAGTGGGCCGGCTGAAGGAGGAGCTGAGACCCAGAGCTGACCGTGACCGTGGACTACGGCTGGCGGTTACCACGGTGGCAGAAACTCCCGGTCTCCATGACAGAGACCCCTGTGAAGTGCGCTGAAGCTGAGCAGGCGAGCAGCAGCGTTCCCTCTCCAGCCCCTTCCCACAGCACAGCCAGGGGGGTTGCCCGCCCCGCCCTGTGAATCCCTAAGGCCCCGCCCCCTTACAACTGAACATGTGCACTGAGACAAGGAAATAGGGCCCAAATGAAGGAACAGAGCGAAGGTCAGAAAAAGAGAGCCAGGCAATGAAGAGAGAGCCAACCTATCTGACGGAGAAGTTAAAGTCCTGGTAATCAAAATGCTCACAGGACTGACTGAG
>PVKU01001539.1:0-292948 GCA_004027475.1 Anoura caudifer | reverse complement strand
AGTCTGATGGGAACTCCTTTGTAGGTAACTGTCCCCTTCTCCCTTGCTGCTTCTAGAATTCTCTCCTTCATTTGAATCTTGGCTAATGTAATTCTGATGTACCTTGGTGTGTTCCTCCTTGGGTCCACCTTCTTTGGGACTCTCTGAGCTTCCTGGACTTCCTGGAAGTCTATTTCCTTTGCCAGATTGGGGAAGTTCTCCTTTATTATTTGTTCAAATAAGTTTTCCACTTGTTGCTCTTCCTCTTCACCTTCTGGTACCCCTATAATTTGGATGTTGGAATGTTTAAAGATGTCCTGGAGGTTCTTAAGCCTCTCCTAATTTTTTTGAATCCTTGTTTCTTCATTCTTTTCTGTTTGTTTGTTTGTTTCTTTCTTCCTTCTGGTCCGCTCTATTGATTTGAGTCCCAGTTTTCCTCCCATCACTATTGGTTCCCTGTGTGTTTTCCTTCATTTCACTTATTGTAGCCTTCATTTGTTCATCTAATTTGCGACCAAAATCAACCAATTCTGTGAGCATGCTGATTACCAGTGCTTTGAACTGTGCATCTGATAGGTTGGCTATCTCCTCATCACTTAGATGAATTAGCTCTGGGGCTTTGATCTGTTCTCCTGTTCGAGCCATTTTTTGTTTTTGTTTTTTGGGGTTTTTTTTTGGTCTGGTTGTGCCTGTTACATAGTGAGGGGTAGAGCCTTAGGCATTCCCCAGGGCGGGCAGCCCAGTCGCAGGGTTGTGATGCTGTATGTGGGGGCGGGGTCCAAGAGGGAACAATGGCGCTTGCTCCACACTCCCCTGGACTTTAGTCCCTTCCCCTGCTTCCCCCAAGCAAATTGGGCCCTTCTGGTACTGATTTCCATGTGGGTGGGCTTGGGTACATCCCAGTACCGTGTGGGCCTCTCCAACAAACTCTCCTGTGAGGCTGGGAGTCTCTCCAGGCACCTCAATACCCATAAGTGTTTTCAATTGGTGCTTTTAGGCCTCACTTCCCGGTGCTGGGGCCCTGGGTTGTGCAATGTGTCTTGCTGCCCGTTTTTGCCTGGTTTATCTGAGTGCAAATGTGTGACTGTGGTCAACCACCTTGTGCACCTTGCTGGGTCTGTTAGTTGCCTCCCCGCACCCGGGGTCCGCTAGCCTGTGCATCTGGAGTCTGCTAGCCTCTGTTGCCTGCGTGCCCAGGTCTGCCAATCTCCACTTTTTCCTGCCACGACTCCGCCCCTCTTACCGGTCTGGATGAAGGGTTGTTGGAGTTCTGTACAGTTCAATTTTCTATCAGTTCTGGTTATTTTCTTGTCTAAATCTTTGTTGTCCTTAATTTTGGTTGTGCAAAGAGGCATAGTGTGTCCACCTACGCCTCCATCTTGGCCGGAAGTCCATTACTTGTGCTTCTGATTGCACTCATTTGTCTCTGTCATGGCAATGAGCCCTGTATAGGTCAGCCAAACTCCAGATGACCCACAGATCTGTACTTCATCATGAATGCTGTTTTAACCTGATAAATTTTAGGGTGTTTTGCTAGATGGCAATGGCTAACTAATATAAACACTGACATTTTAATTTGTTTATTATAGCAGTTAGACTAAAACAGGGGCTGGGATAGTGAGTGAAGGACCTGGAAGAATAGAATCCTGTGGCCAGAAGGTGGGGAGTTGGAATCTATTATTCCAGTGGGGTAGCATTTCCCAGTGACAGCAAGATCCCAGGGGCGGGGGCGGGGCGCGGGGTAACAAGGCAAGGGAGTGGATAAAGCTAAGTGGAGGCAAAGGTCACTGGAGAAGAGTAGATCAAAGATAGTGACAGAACTTGAATTAGGATGGAAGACTACAAACCTGAGTCACCACTGAATAAGAGGAACTGGTCTTGAAATTGGAAAGCTAAACATCAGGTTACTTTGGAAAGAAGAAAATTTAGAATTGCTAGAATGACCCTGTGAGTAGTAATTAGGAGTGGGAGACCTCCTCCTAATCCCTTTAGTATGGAAACAAAGGAAGGTTAAGTAGGAATTGGAAGGTGAGATCTTTATTTGGAAAGATAAACTACCCTTGCTCTCTGTTGTCTGATTGAGGCTCCCAAAGAAGACAGTGGGGATGAGAAGGCTTCATCAAACCACGGGTGTTGGGGGACTGTATGGAAGCTCCCGCTGAGTGGATCTTCCACTAGCACATTTATTTAACAATTACTTTTGTACCAACTGGCTAATTTCATGATCTCATAAATTTTAAAGGGACAAGAAATAGCATGAGAGTATTCTGCATGTCCTTCATAGAACTTAAATTTGCTGATAACAAGACAATCCTCCGATAAATGGGCCTTTTGTTTGAGTTCTCCTAAAAAGGACCTGTAAGTGCTCATAAACTTCTTTCTGCAGCTTTAAAGACACCCTGAGGAGGTTGCTCTGACTGTGGAGTAGCCCACTCCCTGTCTCACTGCTTCACTAATAAACTCTTTCACTTTATACTCTTAAAAAAAAAAAAAGATACCCTGAAGATATCAAATTCATTTTCCAGTGAAGCTGCTCAAAGCTTCCTGTCCTCATTACAGATGATGTTGCATGCATGCCACATTTCTAATTCCAAGCGCTGGACATGGTGTGGCAGGCAGAATACTGGCCCCCAAGGAGATCTGCCACCTGATCCCTGGAACCTGTGCGTGTGTCACCTAGATGGCAAAGGGAAGTTTCATTTGCAGATGGAATTAAGTTTTCTAATCAGTTGATTTTGAGATGGGGAGATTATTGTGGATTCTGTGAGACAGTGTGAGCCTCAGCCCAACATTGCTGGCTTTGAAGATAGAAGAAGTGGGCCGCAAGCCAAGGAATGTGGCCAGCCTCTAGGAGCTGGGAAAGGCAAGAAAACGTATTGTCCCCTACAACCTCTAGATAGAACACAGGACTGGGACACTGTGATATTAGCACAGGAGACTCTTTCACTTCTGATCTCTAAAACTGTAAGATAATATATGTGAAAAAAAGATAATGCATATGTGTTATTTTAAGTCACTAAGTTCATGGTATTTGGTACAGGAGCAATAGGAAACTAATGTACATGACATTCCTCAATTCTGTGAGCTCTTCCAGGACCCTTCTAACAAATCTTCCTTTTTACTTAAACTAGTCTGAGTTGGGTTTCAGTTTCCTGCAACTCAGTTTACAAAGATGACTCATTATAGCCCTGGCTGGTGTAGCTCAGTGGTTTGAGTGCGGGCCTGCAAACCAAAAGGTCGCAGGTTTAATTCTCAGTCCGGGCACATGCCTTGGTTGCAGACCAGGTCCCTAGTGTGGGCTGTGCAGGAGGCAACCACACATTGATGTTTCTCTCCCACTCTTTCTCCTTCCCCTTTCTCTAAAAATAAATAAATAAAAATCTTTAAAAAAAAAGATGACTCATTATAAAACAGTACTTCTCACTAGGAACAGAAAATAGACCTCCAGAAATAAAACACATATGTTAAACCTTAAAGATATCATGATAAGATGCCTTCTGCATGATGATTGGACAGAAAAAGGAGAAGGGATTTGAAGAAATGTAATAAATTAGCATTTGAGGGGGTAAGTTTATTTCACTAAATTGAAATGTAGATTAAAGGCCACATGTGATAATTTCTCTCTGATATCTTCTTTGACCCATGAGTTATTTAGAAGTATGTTGAATGGTTTCCAAATATTGGGGCATTTTCCAATTATCTTTCTATTGTTGACTACTAACTTAATTTTAGTGTGGTCATAGAACATACCTTGTATAATTGAATCTTTTAAAATATTGAGACTTGTTTTATGGCCCAGACTGTGGTCTATTTTGATAAATGTTCTGTGTGTCCTTAAGACAGGATGAGTATTCTGCTTTTTGGGGAAATGGTCTGTAAGTGTGAACTAGGCTGCATTGATAACAGTGTTGTTTAAGTATTTCATAGGCTTCATGATTTTTTGTCTACTTGTTCTATCAGTTATTGAGAAATACGTTGAAAACTCTGACTATAATTGTGGGTTTATTTCTTGTAGTTCTATCAATTTTTGGTCATTTATTTTGAAACTCTGTTACTAACTGATATTTTTGTCAATCATAGAATTTTAGGTTAACAGTTTTTCCCTTCATTCATTTAAAGATATTGCTCCACTGACTTCTTAACTGTATTGTTTCTTAAGAGAAGTGTACAGTCATTCTTATACTTGTTTCTCTGTAATAAATGTATGTTATTCTCTCTGGCTGTGGTTTTTTTTTTTTTTTTTTTTTTTTTTTTTTTTTTTTTTTTTTTTTTTTTTTTTTTTTTTTTTTTTTTTTTTTTTATAAGATTTTATTGATTTGCTTTTTAGAGAGAGGAAAAGGGAGGGAGAAAGAGAGGGAGAGAAACATCAGTGTGTGGTTGACTCTCACACACCTGCAACCGGGGACCTGGTCTGGCACCCAGGCATGCACCCTGACTGGGAATCAAACTAGCAACCCTTTGGTTTGCAGGCTGGCATTCAATCTACTGAGCCACAGCACCCAGGGCCTGGCTGTTTTTTTTAAATCCTCACCCAAGTATATGTTTTTAAAAAAAAAATGATTTTAGAAAAAGAGGAAGGGATAGAAGAGAGAGAGAGAAACATCAGTGTGAGAGAGAAACATCAATTGTTTGCCTCCCATATATGCCCTGACTGAGGATCAAACCCATAACCTAGGTATATGCCCTGACCAGGAATTGAACCTGCAACATTTAGGTGTATGGGATGATGCTCCAACCAACCAAGCCACCAGACCTGAGCTGTCTTACTGGTTTTAAGATTTTTTTAATCATTGGTTTTAACACATTAATTATGACACACTTTGGTGTAGTTTTATATTTTTTCTTCTTGATATTTATTGAGCCTATTGCCTGAGATCTATAAAGCTCATAAAATTTAGAAACACTTTAGCCATTTAGTCAAATATTTTTTCTGTTTCCCTCCTCCTTTTGGGAGTCAAATCTAATGTATATTTGGCTTCTTGAAGGGTGTCCCATAGTTCACTGATTCTCTGTTCAATATTTTTTTAGTCTTTTTTTCTTCTGTGTATTTTCTTTTTCTTTTGCTATGTCTTCAAACTCACCAATCTTCTCCAGTGCATAATCTGCAGTAATACCATCCAGTGTATTTTTCATCACAAACGCTGTTTCTTTTTTCCATCTGTAGAAATTGGATTTGGATCTTTTTTGTATCTTCCATGTCTCTTTACCTTGCTTATCTTTTCACTATCATTTTGAAATATAGAGTGCAGACAATCCTTGACTCATGATATTTGCAGCTTTATGATGGTGTGAACGTGATAAACATTCACTAGAAATTGTATTTAAAATTTTGTATTTTGATCTTTTCCTAAGCTAATGATGCTGGGCAGTGGCAGAGAGTTTTAGCTTCCAGTCAGTCACATGATCCTGAGGGTAAATAACCAATACCCTACAGTCTATTCATTGTGTTAGATTTTGGCCAACTCTAGGCTAATTTAAGTGTCCTGAGCGCACTTAAGGTAGGCGAGGCTAAGTTATGATGTTCAGTAGGTTAGGTGTATTAAATGCATTTTTGACTTAAAACATTTTCAACTTATGATGGATTTATCAGGATGTAACCCAATCATAAGTCAAGGAGCACTTTTACATTTATAATAGTTGTTTTAATATGATTATATACTAGTTATATCATCTATTTCATTTCTGGATTTCTTTCTGTTGATTGATTTTTCTCTTCACTATTGGTTTTATTTTCTTCTTTTCATGCTTTAGTTAGGTATCAGACATTGTGAAACTTTAGCTTATTGGGTGCTGGACTTTTTCGTATTCCTTTAAATATTTTTGAGCTTTGTTTTGGTACACAGTTAAATAACTAACTTAGTTCATTAGAGACTTGTTTTTAAGCTTTGTTAGGTGGTATCAGAGCCTCCTTTAATTTAAGGTTAAATGGTCCCATTATTACCGAAGCAAATAGCTTTCTGAGCACTCTATCTGATGCCCTGATCAGGAGGTTTCTTCAGTCTGGTTTTTGAGAATGTAAACTACTATTAGTCCTGTGTGAGATTCAGCAATCATTTTTTTGGTAAGCTCTTTCCCCAGTAGCAGTACTCAGCTCAAGACTTAAGGGGGGCCCTCTTCAGTCTTCAAGTCTTTAGGTATCTCTCTCTCTCTCTCTCTCCCCCCCTCCCCCTCTTTCTCCATTAATCTCTCTGGTACTCTGCCCTGAAAAATGGACTTTTCTCAAATTTTCATCTCTTGTCTCCTCAACTCAGGGAGACCTCAGGGCGACACCTTGTTTCCTCCTCTCTGTGCTACTGTCTGGAAATTCTCTCCAGGCAGTGAGCTGAGGCAACCATGGAGCTCATCTCTTTTGTTTCCCTTCAGGAAGTACTGTCCTATGCTGCCTGTTGTCCAATGTCTGAAAATGCTGTTTCAAATATTTTGTCCAGTATTTTGTTTTTTTCAGGAAGGCAGCGAGTTCCTATTATTCTGTCATAACAAAAAGCAGAAGTCCCAGGAGCCGTATTTCAGTAAGAGATGAACTATTTTTTCCCTGAGCAAGTTAGTTACCTCTCAGACCTCGCTTCCTCAAATGATTTTTAAAAAAATAGACTTTTATTTTCAGTGCAGTTTTAGGTTCACAGCAAATTTAATTGGAAGGTACAGAGATTTCCCTTATATACTCTGCCCTCACATGCGGACAGCTTTCCCCATCATCAACATCCCCCATGAGAGTGGTATGTTTGATACAGTTGAAAAACCCACATTCACTCATCATTAGCACCTGGAGTCCATAGTTCACATTAGGGGTCACTCCTGGTGGTGTACAGTCTATGGGATTGCACAAATGTATAACATGTATCCAGCATTATAGTATAATACAAGGTAGTTTTGCTGCCCTAAAAAGCTTCTGTGCTCCACCTATTCATCTCTTCTGCCACCCCAACCCCTGGCAACCATTCATCTTTTTACCGTCTCCATAGTTTTGCCTTTTTTTCCAGAATGTCATATAGTTGGAATCATATAGTATGTAGCCTTTTCGTATTGACTTCTTTCATTTCAGTGATATACATTTAAGGTTGTTTAAGGTTACTTCATGTCTTTTTATAGCTTGCTAGACTATTTCTTTTTAGCACTAAATACAATTCTATTGTGGATGTATTAGTTTATTTATCCATTTACCTAATGAAGGACATCTTAGTTGCTTCCAGGTTTTGGCGATTTTGCATAAAGCTGCTGTATATATCTGTGGGTAGGTTTTTGCATGGGCCTAAATTCTTCAACTCCTGTGGGTAAAACCCAAGGATCATGATTACTGGATAGTGTGGTCAGAGTATATCTAATTTTGTAAGAAACTGCCAAACGGTCTTCCAAAGTGGCTGTACCATTTTTGCATTCCCACCAGCAGTGAATAAGAGTTCCTGTTGGTCCACATCCGCACCATCATGTGGCTTTGTCATTGTTCTGGATTTTGGCCCTTCTAATAGGTGTGTAGTGGTGTGTCATTGTTGTTTTCATTTAATTTCGCAGATGACATATGATGTAGAACATCTTTTCCTATACTTACCTGCCATCTGCATCTCTTCTTTGGTGAGGTATCTGTTAAGGTTTTTGGCTTATTTTTTATTGGGTTATTTTCTTTCTTTTTAAAAAAAGATCGTATTTATTTATTTTTAGAGAGAGAGCAAGGGAGGGAGAAAGAGAAGGAGAGAAACATCAATGTGTGGTTTCCTCTCACACATCCCCTATAGGGGACCTGGTCTGCACCCCGGATATGTGCCCTGACCAGGAATCGAACCAGTGACCCTTTGGTTTGTAGGCTGGCACTCAATCCACTGAGCCATACCAGCCAGCATTTTTGGGTTAGTTGAAAACTCCAATGATATTTTTTCTTTTTTAAAAATTAAGTTTATTTGGGTGACATTGGTTAATAAGGTCATATAGGCTTAAAGTGTACATTTCTATGATACTAGATCTGTATATTGTATCCTGTGCCTACTCCCTAACATCAGACCAGCTTTTGTCACCATGTATTGGGCTTCCCCCTGCCTTCCCTCTGGCAACCACCACACTGCTGTCTGTGCCCATGAGTTTCAGTTTTAGATCCCACATATGAGTGAAATCAAATGGTTATTAGCTTTTTCTGATTTATTTCACTTAGCATAATATTCTCGAGTTCATTCATGTTGTCGCAAATGGCAGTATTTCATCTTTTCTTATGGCTGAGGAGTATTCCATAGTGTATATGTCCCACATCGTCTTTATTCAATCCTCTGTCGAGCGACACTTTGGTTGTCTCCATGTCTTGGCCACTGTGAATAATGCTGCAATGAACACAGGGGTGTCCAATGATTTTAAATTATATTAATATGTCTATAGTACAAATGTCAGCTGCATAGATGTCCCCAAGATCTTTGAAATTCAAATAACATTCGGTTCAAATATTCACCCCAGTGTCTCTGAGGATACTCTGGGCCTTAGTCTCCTCATGGTGTCCTCTGGTTGAGGTCTTGCTTCCAGCAACACTATAGTTCTTCTACTCAGTCTTTCTTCTCTCTTTTCCCCATCTCATCCCCTCACTGGAGCCGGCTCAATCTCTTCTGCTTGAAGCACTGCTCATCCACACTGCATGTGAACAGACAGTATCAGAGGGAAAGCCACCGAGGAGGTGATACTCTAGGGTGGAATGACCTAAATTGGATTTTACCATTTCTAAACTCAAAATTCTGTGGTCCATTCTTTCCTGTGGAGAAGTCACCCTGTGTCTCTTCCACTGAGGTTGTAGTCTCTTGGCATTGACTTGAATCTTTCCTGGGGTCACTGCTCACCTATGTGACACCTTTGTGCACATTTAGAAAAGGCAGCTTCCTTCAGGAGATTTTGCAATTCACATCCTGACAGCAGAAAGTGAGCCAGATCTCAGCCCCAGTGGCCACTCATCTTGCTTTAGCCCCCTTCCTTCCCTAACTTACTTGTCCTCCAAATTCTCACTCATTTCTTACAGAGCAGTTTAGTCCTTTCTTTATTGGCTCCAGGCTATTCAAGTTATTCACAAAGTCATCTTTATGATTAATTTTAAAATGTGCTCTTAAACTTTAACACTTAAAATCTGGAATGAAATGAGGGTGTTGGATTTTCCCCTACTACATGAACATGATGATGATGGTGGTAATGATGAAGATAATGACAATAATCCTTAAGTAATTAAATATGCATAAGTTGTTATATAAAGAGAAAGTGATCTTTTCCAGGAAAATCAATGGTCACTTGTTTGACATGTAAGAGGTTGCATATTATACCCCTGTTTACGGCAGAAATCAGCGCCTGTGAAGTGCTCTAAGCTCTCAAATTTAAAAATGCTTAGCTCTGCAGATGCATTTGGTAAATGTATATGTATAGCAGAAAGCCAGCAAGTTCCTGGAAGACAACAGGATGTCAGCCCAGCTTTATAAGCATATATATTGTCATAGTCATCACATTCTGTAACAGGCCACAGGGAGGCGAGAGACATGAGCCAGCCACATATCTGACATAATGTATTTCTGTAACTCTAAGATGTACTGACAGCATTTGGGGGAAACAAAAGAAGGCGGTGTGGTAAATGTTCACAGCAATGATAAAGCTATGTCTTGACTTCAAAACTTTAAAATGAGAACAACAAAACTGTATCCTAGAAGCGAGAAATATTGTGCTTTCTGTTTAGGTCCTCCATAGCACCTTCCTACATATCCTGAAGAAAAAGCATTTTCAATAATATTGTTGCTACATACATGCATGATATTCTTTCAAATAAAAACTGTAGGATCAGTATATTTATAACTAGGCATCAGGTTAACTGAATAGTCTTTTTCTGGACTGAAACCGTGAAATATAAAGAATTTGGAAAGGATATGAATAGTAGAGACCAACTTCTCTAAGCCTCAGTTTTATCATTTATAATATGAGTAAAATAAAGTGCCACCCCCATAAGATTGCTATAAATAAATATTAAATGAGGTAGTACATGTAAAGTGCTTAACATAGTGCCTTGAACATAATATTACCCACTGCTCTGCAGAAATTCAGAAGGAACTGCAAACACTGGGGGATTATTTATTCCTAGTACTATTCAATCCAACTCAACAAATATTTAATGGCCACCTACTTTATGCTAAGAATTGGTCTGGAAGCTGCTAGAAGAGGAAATACAGAAGAGCGCTGTGATTATCTTGTCTTACAAGATACTTCTTAGGAAGAGAGAGTAGATGAAAAATATTGGTATTTTTCACTTTGGGTATATTGTATTTTATGAACTGAATTTTGTTTTTAAATATTGAGTACACTATACTTAAATTATCAAATATATTAAACATGCCCTGGCTGGAGTGGCTCAGTGGACTGAGCACTGGCCTGCGAACCAAAGGGTCACCAGTTTGATTCCTAGTCACGACACATGCTTGGGTTGCAGGCTAGGTTTCCAGTAGGGAGAGTGTAAGAGGCAACTACACATTGATTGCCACAACCTTTCTTTCTCTTTCCCTTCTCCTCTCTCTAAAAATAAATAAATAAAATCTTTTAAAAAATCTACATTAAACTTTAAGTATTATATTGCTTTACATATACATATTTAATTTAATGTATAGTATTTTATATACATGACATAAATAATTTGTATTTGTCAATAATGCTAATCAAAGGATGTTTTATTTTTAAGTGTCACTAACCCTTCCCAAGAAAATAAAAATAAATTAGCCAACTGGAGTAGAGCCCTCACCTCTAATTATTGGGCCTTAGGAGTAAATAAATCAAGAACTACCTTACTTCTGACATAGCAAACTTGGAGATGTATTAGGACATGCAGGTCCTTGTTCCTGATGACAAGGGCGAATGGCCTTGTAGGGGACTTCAAGAAGAGACAATACGCTAGGTATGTGTAATGGCCAGTCTCCAAGAAGGCCTCCTGTGAGCCTTGCCTTGGATAAGGGCAGCCCCAGTCAAAATCTGATCACATCTTCTCAAAACACTTCAAGCAAGAACTTCCTGGCCAAGCCCTTTTCAAATTCCTGACTCATAGAAATCTTGAGAGAGAGTATGTGATTATTATTGTTTTTAAGCTACTACATTTTAGAATAATTTATTACTGATACAGATGTATTGAGGTGATGTTAAATCATTGAAGGATATTAAGCAGAGGAGTAAATACTCACACTTGCATCTTAGAAATAGTCCTGCCTGGATAAATGTGGTGGAAGTTGGGGAACTAAAGCCAGGACGCTAATTAGGAAGCTATCACAGTATCCAGCTATGATGTGGTAGGGAGCAAAACTAAGTGAGTAACAATTAAACTGGAGGTTAGAGAAATGGACCAAGACTTTTTAAAAAGATGCAACCACCTCCATTAAGGGACTGGATTAGCTATGGCAGGAAAGGTAGAGACTCAAATGATTTCTGTGTTATTTTTTTTTTTGTCTTCTAGAATCTTGCTGCGAGTGTAGGTTCCCCAGCTCCAACTGCTTGCTACAAAAGATTCACTCCAATGCCCACCCTGCTTCTCCATCACAGCTCAGACATATCCACTTGAAAGTCTCACTCTTATTCAAGAAAAACTTATTTACCTCATTGGACTATGTGAAGTTATAATAGGTACCAGCTATAACTATCGTCCCATAATTTGGGGGTGGTTGGGTGTTTTTATTAAAGGAAATGCTTTTTATTTTATTTTATATTATTTTATTTTTAAATCCTCACCTGAGGATATAGTTATTGATTTTTAGAAAGAGAAGAAAGGAGATATATATATAGAGAGAAACATTGATCAGTTGCCTCCCTTACATGCCCCAACTGGGGATGGATTCGCAACCTAGGTACAGGCCCTGACTGGGGATCAAACCAGCAACCTTTTGGTATACAAGATGACACTCCAAAAAATGGAGCCACCAGAACAGCAGGGCAAAAGAGATGGTTTTAAAAATATCTTCCTCTTCAAGATTTTTTTTTCATATATAAACCCTTTTCTATGAATTTATTTAAAGAAAAAGTTAAAATGTAGTTTGCATTTTAAATGTTCTTTTAAACTAAACCATATTTTTAAGATATTCATGATATAATCTGATATTTAAGAGCCTATTGATTACTTTAAGTCAAAAATTAAAGATATTCCCATTAAGAAATTAGCCAAGAAAAAATAGTAACTTTAATCTCCTAAGGTCTTTTTTTTTTAATGTTTTTTTTGTGATTTTATTATTTTATTTTTTAAATTATATTTTCTTGATTATGGTAGTACAGCTATCCCAATATTTTCCCTTTTGCCTTCCTCCACCTAGCACCCCTCACTCCCTCCAGCCATCCCCACACCATTGTCCATGGGTCCTGTGTATAAGTTCTTTGGCTACTCCATTTCCTATACCATACTTTACATCTCTGAGGCTATTCTGTAACTATCTATTTGTACTTCTTAAATCCCCTCGCTGCTTCACCCATTCCCCCACAACCCCTTCCCATTGGGCAATCATCAAAATACTCTCCATATCCATGATTCTGTCTCTGTTCTTCTTGCTTACTTAACTTGTTTTTTAGATTCAATTGTCGACAGGTATGTATTTATTGCCATTTTATTCCTACTGTTCTGATTGGTTGTTTTTTGCTTCCTGATGTTCCAAATCATTGATTTGATTCTGGGCTTCATCTACTTTACTGTTGTTTCCCTCTAGTTTGTTCTTTCATTTCAATTAGTGTATCCTTTGTTTCTGACTGGATCTTTTTTATGCTGTTGAGGTCCTCACTAAGTTCCCTGAGCATCCTTATAACAAGTGTTTTGAACTCTGCATCTGATAGATAGCTTATCTCCAGTTTGTTTAGCTCTTTTTCTGGCATTTTTATCTGTTCTTTAATTTGGGCCATGTTTCTTTGTCTCCTCATTTTGGCAGCTTCCCTGTGTTTGTTTCTATGTATTAGGTAGAGCTGCTATGACTCCCTGTCTTGGTAATGTGGCCTAATGTAGTAGGTGTCCTGTAGGGTACAGTGGCACAGCCACCTCTATCATCCAAGCTGTGTATTTGAGAAATGTCCTTCATGTGGCCTGAGTACCCCCTTGTAGTTGAGCCTTGGTTGCTGTTGGCAGGTTAATGGGAGGGATTTACCCAGGCCAGTCAGCTGCAAGGACTGGCTGTGACCACTGACCACTACCCTTCACCTTCCGTGGAGGGTAGCTGTGCAGGGGCAGGGTGGTGGTGCTCTGACATGGTCTGTAGTTGTCCACTGGGTGCGCAGGCTCTGGGGTTTCCCAGGTGGTGCAGGGCAAGGTCAGTCCCCACTTGTATATTACCTGGGGCCACCCTGCCTGAGCTGTAAAGCAGTCTGAAATGGCTGCTACTAGTGCTTGGCTTGGAGATTCCCAGGAGAAGCCAAGCTGAGAATCTAGGCTGGCTGCTGCTAGTGCTGGGCCCGGATCACTTAGCATGAGGTATGGAAGCTGGGGACTTACTGAGGCCTCCTGTTACTTGTTTGATAGGTTTCAGTAAGTTGTGAAGCATGAACAAGAACAGCCACTGATATGGTAAAGTCATGGTTAACAGTTTGGGTGGGACAAAGTATTAGGGATCTCCAAGGCAGGGCAAACAGTGTTTGCTAGGTCGATGGAGTCTCAGTTATGGTACCTGCCTGCCAGCTCTGTGGCTTTGTGGGGAGAGGGCTCAGTAAAGGGACAATGGCCTCTGCCTACCCTTCTGTCTGAGATAAAGGTGTCCCCAAGCTCCTGCCTTGATGCCATATACTTCATTTCTTCCCTGTATGCCACTGATGCTTTTCAAGCTGCTACCCTGGTGTTGAAGCTCAGAAGAAGTCTCAGTAAGTACATGTGTGTGTTCTTTAAGAGGAACTGCTTGGGGCTCCAGAAGTTTCTTCCACTGACTCGATCCCCAGTGGTTTTTGCAGCCAGGAGTTGTGGGGACTTAACTTCCTGACACGGGAACCCTGGGCTGTGGGGCTTGGTGTGAGGCTGGGACTCCTCGATCCTGAGATATTCCTCCCAAATTTTTATCCACCACACATGGATATGGGACTAGTCCATGCTATGTTTCTGCCCCTTCTATCAGTCTGGGTAGATGTGGTTTCTTTAATTCTATAGTTGTCAGACTTCCATTCAACTTGATTTCTGATGGTTCTGAATGATGGCTGTTCTATATTTTAGTTGTAATTTTGATGTGGTTGTGTAAGGATGTGAGCCCTATTTATGCCTCCATCTTGACTGGAAGTCCCTAATGTTTTCTTTTTACTTTGTAGAAATCTTTGGTGAATTACTAGTTGTTATTTTGAAAAAATATTTATGTGAAGTTCAGTAATTCCTTCCATTTTACGTCAGCTCTTACTTTGGAATGAATGCACACCTCTAAATCCCTGTTATGACTTTGACTCTAAGCAAGACTCTCCGTCTTTGCTTGGGCAATACTCTGAGGGATTGCCCAGACACCTGTGTGGTCCTAAGAAATTGTAACCCTTTGTGGCCTGCCTGGCTAGCTCAGTTGGTTAGAGTGTCATCCCAATATACCAAGTTTGTGGGTGGGTTTGATCCCCAGTCAGGGCACAAACAAGAAACAACCAATGAATGCATAGATAAGTAGAATACAAAGTGATATTTCTCTTCTTCTCTCTCTTCCCCCTTCCTCTCTTTCCCTCTAAAATTCATAATTTAAAAAAGAAA
The DNA here is from genome assembly GCA_004027475.1 of Anoura caudifer. Taxonomy (NCBI): domain Eukaryota; kingdom Metazoa; phylum Chordata; class Mammalia; order Chiroptera; family Phyllostomidae; genus Anoura; species Anoura caudifer. The sequence goes on along the minus strand of PVKU01001539.1, from coordinate 278,313 downwards.
GAAATTATAACAGTTTCATATAAAAATCCATGTATGTGATTGTGTTGAAAATATGGAGGGCAACAGGCCACATTAACATTAATTCCAGGATAGGCTACAGGGCATGAGTTGAGGGTATTTGGGAAAGCTCTCTCCCAAAGACCTGTTGCCCTTTGTGTTTCCCCAGAACCTGAGATCCTGTTGTGGTTGAAAAAGGGCCACATACGCAATCTGACAAGCTCAGGATAGGCCAGCACGGTGGCCTTACAAAGTACAGACCAAAAGTATCCATGTAGGACGGTCTGAACATAGAAATTCCTAACTAAAAGTGAGCCATGGCAGGTAGCCACGTCCTAGGCCTGTTGCTTCCTTGAGAAAGGTCAATTTTTACCATAAGTGAGCCTGTCTACTGTCCTTTTGCGTCAAAGATAACATACCTTTTGAATGTCAGAATAGTCTTTGCCAGAATTCAAGGTGAAGCAGGGGGAAAAACACAAAAACCTACATTTGTGCTGCCTGCCACATACCCAACCCTAAATAAGCAGAGACAGGGATTGAATCTTTATGGGCGCTTTATTCAGATGATTGGCAATCTGAGAAGACTGCAGATTTGCTCCCTAACGGATCATCTTAACATTTTCTCTGCAACCAGCCTTTTTATAACCGGGAATATACAAGGTGTGGTGAGGGGGTTTGAAATTCAGGGAAAATTAGATAAAAGAAAACTGCGGCATCCTCACCCTGGGCAGTTAGCCATTGCCCCACCCCGGACAGGCAGTCGTCTGTCTCTCCCTGGAACGCAGTGACCCGGATGTCTCCACTTGTTCCCCAGGCCGTCATCTTTAGTGGCTGTCTTTCCCAGGAGTTAGGAGGGGCCTTGTCTGCTGTCCTGAAACAATAGCTTTAACATATACATCACTACTAGGCTTATAACTATTTTCCTTAAACTAAAATTTTCCAACTCTTGAGTCCCCTATCAAAGGCATTACTAGCACTAGAGAGTGAGGTCATAGAAATCTTCATAGTTATCTTCTTCCCTGCCTACTATCTTTGTGTATTATAAATGTTAATTATTACCTATTCTGTACCCACAAGTATAAAAGAAGTATGTGTTTCTCCATTTTGTTTTTTGTACTGTCTCAGAGATTTTCCCCCACTCTGCTCTCTCCCCCCTATTAATCTACCACCAATGGATTTCATGTAACTCTCCTTACAGCTCCTCCTTTTATTCTAAAGTATAAAGTAACCTGCAAAACTCCTATTCCTCGGGGTGTATTTTCTCAATCAGTTAATTTTGCTTCCTGGTAATTGTCATCATTTTGGCTCAAGCAAACTCACAAAAATTCTCTACAGGTTTGGACATTTCTCCCGTCTAAGTACTAACCAGGCCCAACCCTTGTTAGCTTCCAAGATCAGACGAGATTGGGCATGTTGAGGGTGGTTTGGCCGTAGACAAGTTTGGGCATTTCTTATGTTGCCACCATTGTTAGATGACTACAATTCTGTCACTAATTCTCCCCTTATCAAGCAGTTCTCTAAACCCGCTGGGTGTCCTCCAATATGACCCAATTCTGACACTGTATATCTGGAATCAGCATCAGATCCCACAGGTTAAGGACTCAGTCCCACAGGACTGCCCCCGCCACTTCAGATGCCAGTCACAAGGCCCAGGCTGTTACCTGCTCTTCTGACTGACTGGCTATGACTCAAAAGTTCCCAGGACCCCCTTCCTGGGTTCAATTAATTTTCTAGAGTGGCTCACAGAGCTCAGAAAACTGTTTTACTCACTAGATTACCAGTTTATTACAAAAGATATTTTAAAAGATCTGAGCAAAAGAGGCTCTGTCCTGATGGAGCTTGGGGCATGGCACAGCGGCATGTGGCAGCATCCTGGTTCACCAACCTAGAAGCTCTCCAGACCCAGTCCTTTGGGTTTTTATGAAGTCTTCATCACACGTACGTAATTGATCGCACCATTGCCCCATTGTTGGTTCCTCCTCCAGCCCTTCTCCCCTCCCCAGAGGTCAGGGGCATGGGACTGAAAGTTCAAACTCTCTGATCACAGGGTGGGTTTTCCTGGCCACCAGCTGTCATCATGAGGTAGGTGGAAAAGTCACCTCATTAACATAACAAACAACACTTTTATCACTGTCAGCTTGGGAAATTCCTAAGGTTTTAGGAGCTCTGTTCTAGAAACTGGGACTAAGACCAAACACATATTTCCTATTATAAATCACAGTATCACAATGAGCCATCATTAGATAACTCCAGGATTCCCTTACTAAATTGTATATAGCCTTGTAGAAAGGATATTTTCCATTTGCCCTCTAGATCCACTCTCCACCCTTCACTAGTTCAATGCACCTGACTTCCAGTTGGGTTCAACCAATGAAGATCCCCAGCAGAGATCAGAAGAATTGAGAAAAGTCAAGGTGATGTTATAATTGTCCAACTTTAGCCCTAAAAGGTCACCTTGGGCTGCCTGGTCCCTTGACTAAAGGTCATAAGTCCTCTTCCTGCTGACTCCAAGCATCTCTGGAGAGTTTGGTCCCTGTCTTCATCCTTCTAGGCCTAAGTTTGGATGCCCTTACACTGCTCTCTTGTGGTCTCCTTACACACTACACACACTCTGATACTTCTATCTCTTGTAGCCTCCCTATACACTGCACACACTTGTATAAATAGTACCTTTATTAAAGCGACCTGGAATTACCCTAATTTGAGTATACCATCTGTTTCTTCCTGGAACTTTTGTTACCAAACAGACCCAAGGGGAGTGTACGATGTACTATTACTGAAAGGACCACCCACTAGGCTCGCTATGCCCAGCGCCAAAGGAAAGATGTCTCTCAATGCCAGAGATTTGTGGAAAGGAAAGGAAATATTTATTTAAAAGCTATACAGACTTAGAGCAGTGACTAAATGTCTTCATTAAAATACTAAAATCCTTTAGAATACCTGCAGATGCACAGTGCTTCCTTCTCCCTCTGCCTTAGTCTCGGGTACCATATCTCAGGAAAAGAAGTAGCAGTCCAAGATTCAGGATCCCAGCACCACCAGCTGTGTTGCCACTACAATCTCCTGTTAGTCCAAAGCCATGTGGCACCTTCTCATGGCCCACTAGCAAGAGTCCTTTCACCCCTTTTCTTCCAGGCAAAGTCTCTCCTGCTTCCTAAGCCATGCGGCAAAAGGGAGCACCCCAAAGTCACCGTGTCCCCACTCTGCCAAAACCACGTGGTTCACCCCTCACATGGCCCCTGTGCCTGGGTTTAAATCTCCGTGCCAATGTTCCTCTGCAGCCCGATTTCTGACTCCTCCCACAATCAGTTACACCTGTCAGCATTCTTGTATTGTTCCAGCTTTACTGGGCTGCCATCATAAAACTGGGTAGGTATGGCCCCATGGTGTGGAGCCAATCTTCTCCAAGCTCTCATGCAGGAGCTGCAACCAGGGGGAGTTGCCTACCAGTTACATCATGGGTTGAAGTTACTCCTATCCCCTTGGCTCAAAGCATGACCACAGCTATTTAACGTATCTATGAAACCAGTTAAAGGTTATAGATATGTTAAATACCATGCCAGAAGCTATCTGCAAAGCTGTTGCTATACAGCACAGCTTCCAATGGCCCTGCTCCATGGGTCCCATCCCCCAGCTTAGCCTTGTTGGGGTGGGTGAGGACATCCTATATATTTTTCTAGTATTTCCTGGGCACCTAGAGTTCTGGACCCCATTCCAGATCCCTATTTGGGGCCCCCCTCTTGGTTGCACCCTGTTACACTTTGACAGATATACCTTGATAGAATCAATATACCAAACCATTATTGGCTATAAACACCCAATCATAAGTTAGTTTACGAGATTGCTTTTCAAGGCATAACTACCTGAGATTGTGCTCAGAGGGAACAGGACAGAGGACAAATGAAACTCTGTAGAAATAAAAGAGAAACAACACAACACAAGAGAAAAAGCAAGCAAGGGATTCGAAACCAGGATATCTCAGTTTGTAGGGGCCCAGGGCAGGCCAAGTCAAGATGGCCGATAATGGTATATTAATCTTTTTAAAAAATTACTGGGGTAATTTTAAAGACACATTGTATTGTGTCTTTACCACCCAAAGTCGAATTTTCTGTCACCAGCCCTGGCTGGTATGGCTCAGCGGAGGGAGTGCTGGCCTGCCGCGATTCCCAGTCAGGGCACATGCCTGGTTGCAGGCCAGGTCCCCTGTGGGGGGCGTGAGAGAGGCAACCACGTATTGATGTTTCTCTCCTTCTCTTTCTCCCTCCCTTCCCCTCCCTAAAAATAAATAAAATCTTAAAAAAGAAATCTTCTGTCATCATATATTTGACCCCTTTTTCTCTTTACTACCTACCACTCCCCTTCCCTCTGGTAACTACCATACTGTTGTCTGTATCTATGAGTTTTTGTTTGTTTGATCCATTGCTTTCAGTTTTATATTTCACATATAAGTGATATATGGTTCTTGACTTTTTCTGACTTATTTCACTTAGCATGATATTCTCAAGATCCATCCATGTTATTATTTGTTTATTCTTTTTTTCTTTAAAGGAAGATTCAAATCCTGTCAGTCTAAACTTTGATGCTGAGAAAGGGGAGTCTATTGACAAAGGAGTGACCCAAGGTCATATTGATCACATTGAATTAAAGTTACTTAAGAAACTGCCCATGAGAGAAAACCCTGACCTCTCTGTCCCCCTAAAGCAGGAGATGAACCTGCTATGTGATAGGTGCCCTCCCTGCTCCCGGGGGTTGAGAGACAACCTTATCACAAGAGTTAAAAGAATCTAGAGTAGAAAGCTTATCTAAATACCCTGCAGCAACTTTACTAATTTACTACCTGAGCCCAAAATTTGTTTAAATTCCTTACTAAAAATACTCAAACCTTGCTTAGATTCTTTTCTAAGGAATCTAATGAGACCATCTTTGCCCTGTTATTTTCTCACAAATGTATTGTTTCTTTGTCTAAAAAATGTAAAAAGGTGCCTGGTTTGATCATTTCTTTGAGCCTCATTTTATCATCTGAGCATCATACTGTGATTCTCCTATGAACATATATTAAATTAGTTTTTCTCTTGTTAACCTAGGCTTCTGTCAATTTTATTATTTCATTATTAGTCCAGCCATAATAACTAAAGAAGAATAGAGGGAGGGAATTATCCCCCTGCCCACCAAGTTCCAGATCAGCAATTTATAATACCTTGGGTCGTATCTCTAAAATAAGTGTTTTAAAATAGATCAGTGGCTTTCAATCTGTATTTTTCACAGGCCTCCACTGTTCCGCAGAGGTGCCTCAATGCCCACCAGCTGGAAGGGAAAGGTGGAAAGAAAGGGCAGGAGGAAAGAGACAGAGCCCCATCCCTATTTCAAGTTCTGCTGTCTGCTTCACATGGGACAAGCTAGCCAAAGGTGTGACTGAGGAGTCCAGATCAAGGACAGGCTACTTTGTTTTAGAGATTTCTGAGGTCATGGATATGAGACTGGGTATTCCAGCTGCCAGGTTGTTACAGAACAGAGCCAAGCACGGGCGGTGTATGATATACTATTATCGAAACGACCCCTGACTAGGCTCGCTATGCCCACCGTCAGAGGAAAGATGTCTCTCAATGCCAGAGATTTGTGAAAAGGAAAGGAAATGTTTATTTAAAGCTATACAGACTTAAAGTAGTGACCCAATGTCTTCATTAAAATATTAAAGTCTTTTAGGAAACCCACAGATGCACACAGTCCTTCCTTCTCCCTCTGCCCTAATCTGGGGTACCGTATCTCAGGAAAAGAAGCAGAAGTCCAAGATTCAGGCTCCTGGCACCATCAGCTGTGTCGCCATCACAATCTCCAGTTAATCCAAAGCCATGTGGCACCTTCTCATGGCCCACCAGCAGGAGTCCTTTCACCCCTTTTCTTCCAGGCAAAGTCTCTCCTGCTTCCTAAGGCCATGTGGCAAAAGGGAGCACCCCAAAACCTCAGGGTCTCCACTCTGCCAAAGCCTCATGGTTCTCTTCTGCCAAAGCCACGTGGTTCTCTCTCCAACGGCTGCTGCATCTGGGTTTAAATTCCCACACCAATCTTCCTCTGCAGCCCCATTTCCCACTCCTCCTACAATCAGTTACATCTGCCAGCACTCCCGTATCCTTCCAGGTTTACTGGGCTGCCATAGTGAGTCTGGGCAGGCATGGCCCCAAGGTGTGGAGCCAATCATCTCCAAGCTCTCACACAGGTGCTGTAACCAGGGGGCGTTGCCTCGGACTTACAACTTGGGTGGAAGTCACTTCCATCCCCCTGGCTCAAAGCATAGCCACAGCTATTCAACATATCTATGAAATGAGTTAAAGGTTATAGATATGTTAAATAATCATGCTAGAGGTTAGCTGCAAAGCTGTTGCTATACAACACAGCTCCCAATGGCCCTGCTCCACGTGTCCCTTCCCCCAGCTCAGACCTGTGTGTGGGGGGGAGGGATGAGGACATCCTGTATATTTTTCTAATGTTTCCTGGACACTCTAAGTTCTGGACCCCATTCCAAATCCCTATTTGGGGCCCCCCTCTTGGCTGCACCCTGTAACCAGGTGTCCAGGGAAAGGTGGGTTCTGGGCTGTGCATGTGTTTAGAGAGCAGTTTGGGATTTCTGCCTATAGTGTGCATTCATGATGTGTGGGGAAGAACATCATCCCTCCTTCTTCTAGGTCCCATTGCAGGTATCTGTGGTGGGGAACAATCCAGGGCGATGCTGGGAGCAATAGAAACAAGTTCAAGTCTAAGTCCCTATACTTCCATCAGAGACCAGTAGGCAAGTCAAGAGAAGGATGGGGTCCTAGCCTGAGTTTGCTCTGTGGAGTTCATGATTTATTACAGAAAGGAATTCTGGGGAGGGAAAAAAGAAAGTTTTAGTTTTTTTTTTTTTTAAATCTTCACCTGAGGATACATTTACTGATTTGGGGGGGAGGGAGAGAAACATCGATATCAGCGAGAAACATTGATTTTTTTTGCCCAGGCATGCCCTGGCAGGGAACCAAACCTGCAACCTATGCCTCCACCCTGACCGGGAATTGAACTCACAAACTTTTGGTGCATGGGACGATACTCCAACCGACCAAGCCACACTGGCCAGGGTGAGAAAGTTTCAGTTTTAATGTTAAAAGGAATCTGATTATATTTTAGACTTCTGTCTGGTAGAAGGGACACACATTCATGATGTGTAGACAGTGTACAGTATATAATGGGTGCTCAATAACTGGAATAAATGAATGAACGGATGAATGAAAAGTAAATGAATTCTGGGTAACATTGCATTAAAATACAAGGTTTCTGCTTTACAACACATGTATGAAAAGCAATGAGTTAGTTTACACTAGAAGTCTGGCTAGCTCTGATTTCCTATGAGTGTGGGCGTACGTACTCTTGTTGGATTATTTCAGGCCCCTCAAGGATTATCAGGAAGGGCTACTGGTTACCAGCAAAGGGAGAAGCAGGAAAAGAAAAAGAATAGAAAATACAAGTTTTAAGAAATGCACATATTTCTATCTTTGTCACTGGTATTTTCTTTTATTTATGGCTCAACAAGTTCAAAGAAATATTTAAATGATTTAAAGCTGTGAAGTAGTCACTGAATTTTTCTTTCAACTTTTTTTGAAATAATTAGATTCATAGGAAGTGCAGAGAGACTAGTGCAGCCTACAACAAAATATATTTTTATTTTATTTTTATACTTTGTAAAGATTTTATTTATTTATTTTTAGAGAAAGGGGAAAGGAAGGAGAAAGAGAGGGAGAGAAACATTGATGTGAGAGAGAAACATTGATCAGTTGCCCCTTGCAGGCCCCCCAGCCGGGAACTCAGTCCCTACCCAAGCCTGTGCCCTAACCAGGAACTGAACCAGCAACTTTTCAGTCCATAGACCAGTGCTCAATCCACTGAGGCACACCAGCCAAGGCAAATATATTCTTAAAAAGTAAAACCCAGTTAAATATTTTTGGGCCACTTTATTTCATGTGATTATTCTTATGAAATGCAGATTACTTGATATCTTAGGATACAACAGACACAACTGATCACATTTAAAATGGTATCTCAGGACATCAAAAGTACAACTAAACTAGAGAACAACCATCATTTAGAACCATCAGTAATTGAGCTGAATGAAAGTCCTACAACTTTGGAATTGAAGAAACCACATCTAGATGGAAGGAGGGGCAGATGTGGAATGGGGTCCCACACCCATGCATGGTGGATAAAAATTAGGAGGGATATCTCAGAGGTGAGAAGCCCCAGCCTCACACTAGGCCCCCTGGCCCAGGGTTCCAGTGCCAGGAAGATAAGTTTCTAGAACTTCAGGCTATAAAAACTAGCAGGAATTGGGGCTGTGGAAGACAGAAACTGCTGGAGTCTCAGGCAGTTCCTTTTAAAGGACCCACACAGACTCACTTGAACTCACTCCCTCTGAGCTCCAGTACTGTAGCAGCACATTGAAAGGCATCAGAGGCATACATGGAGGAACTGAATTGTTTGGCATCTGGGCAAGAGCTGGGGGGCAGTTTTCTCCCAGACGAATGTGCTGGCAGAGGCCATTTTTCCTTTTCTGAGCCTTCCCCCCACAGAGCCAGAAGGAGGGTGCCATATCTGAGACTCCATCAGTCTGGCTCACATTGTTTGCCCTACCTTGGTGATTCTCTGGGGTTCTGCCCCACCCAACTTTCAGGCCCACCCAAGCTGTTCCCAGTGGCCTTCCCATACGAACAGCTTGCCTTGGCCCATGCTTCAGATTTTCCTAAATTCTCTCAAACAAGCAGCATCTGGCTTCCACAAACCCCATACCTCTTGCTAAGTTGCCCCAGGCCTGGCACTGGCAGCAGCCAGCCTTGAGTCACAGCCTGGCCTCGCCTGGGCATCTCCAAGCCCAGCACAAGTAGCAGCCATCTGCAGATGGCCTTTTGGTAATGCTGTGTGACCGGGGACACAATACAGGTGGTGGCTGACCTTGGATGTGCCAACAGCAACCAAGGCTCAATTACAAGAGAGGTTGTACTCAGCCCACACAGTGGGCGTACTTTGAATACCCAGCTTGGGTAACAGAGGTGGCTGTGCCCTTGGACCCTACAGGACACCCATTACATTAAGCCACTCTGCCAAGCCTGGAAGATATAGTAGCTCTACATAAAACAAACACAGGGAGAGTGCTAAAATGAGGAGACAAAGAAACATGGCCCAAACAAAAGAAAGAAAAAAAAAAAAACTCCAGAAAAATAACTAAACAAAATGGAGATAAGCAATCTATGAGATGCAGAGCTCAAAACACTGGTTATAAGGATGCTCAAGGAACTTAGTGAGGACCTCAACAGTATAAAAAAGATCCAAGGATACACTAATTGAAATAAAGACCAATTTACAGGGAATCAACAATAGAGTGGATGAAGCTGAGAATCAGGTCAGCCATCTGGAATATAAGGAAGCAAAAAACAACCAATCAGAACAGCAAGAAGAAAAAAGAATAAAAAAATGAGGATAGTGTAAGGAGCCTCTGGGACAATTTCAAGCATACTAACATTCACATCATAGGGGTGCTGGAAGGAGAAGGGAAAGAACAAGAAATTAGAAATCTATTTGAAAAAATAATGACAGAAAATTTCCTTAACTTGGTGGAGGAAATAGACATGTGAGTCTAGGAAGCGCAGAGTCCCAAACAAGATGGACCCAAAGAAGCCCACTCCAAGACACATTGTAATTAAAATGCCAAAGGTTAAATACAAAGACAGAATCTTTAAAGCTGCAGGAGAAAAGCAATAAATTATCTACAAAGGAACCCCCATAAGACTGTAAGCTGATTTTCAAAAGAAATTTTGCAAGCTAGAAGGGATTGGGAAGAAATATTCAAAGTAATGGAAAGCAAGGACCTACAACTAAGATTACTGCGCCCAGCAAAGTTGTCACTTAGAATTGAAAGATAGTTTCCTAGACAAAAAATAAGCTAAGGGAGTTCATCATCACCAAACCAGTATTATATGAAATATTAAAGGGTCTTCTTTAAGAAGAAGAAAAAGATCAAAAGTATGAACAATAAAATAGCAATAGCTACATATGTATCAACAATTGAATCTAAGAAAAGAAAATAAACAAAGAAGCAGAACGGAAACAGAATCATAGATACAGAGAATGTTTTGATGTTTGCCAGATGGGAGGCGAGTCAGGGGATGGGTGAAAAAGGAGAAGGGATTGAGAAGTACAAATAGGTAGTTACAGAATAGTCACAGGGATGTAGAGCACAGCATAGGAAATGGAGTAGCCATTATATGCAAGAACCATGGACATGGACAGTGGTGTGGAAATTTCCTGAGGGAGTGTGGTGGAGTGGGTAGAGGGGAATGTGGGGGAAAATTAGGACAACTTTAATAGCATAAACAATAAAATATAATTTAAAAAATGGTATCTCATACACACCTCTGATTAAGGAAACAAGTTGGTATCAGAAAAAGTCACTGACTTTTTTTTTTCCCAAACAATTAGCCTTCAGAAGAGAGTCACTTATTAGGGAAGGTAGAAAGAAAAAGGTTTATATTTATAGTGTCTCAAAATTTCGAGTCCTCTGTGAAAACCTTAGCTGCCTGGCTTTCTGAAAAGTAACCAGTAGGGGGCACTCTAGGCTTCGCAGACTACGAGAGGGGCGGGAGGACGCTCTTGGATCCTTTCAGAAGCCTTAATCTTTTACCTCTTGCAAGAGAGTATAATCTTATTATGAACTTGCCTATTGGATGATTGCAGAGTAGTTTGCTTGGTAATGAAAACCAGAATTTCTGAACTTCCAAAGTCATGTTAACTTTACACTAATAATTTAAAAATAATCCAATGTTCTTGCATCAGTGTTCCCAAACTTTCAACTTATTCTTTGAATCAGTCATGTAATGATTCAGGATTCTGGCAAATGAGAAACCCATGATTATCAGGATTTCTTAATCCTGAACGCTCTTGCCTGAATCCACATACGGGGTGGGTAAAAGTAGGTTTACAGCTGTGAGTACGTGAAATGCAGTTTATTCTTGTATTATTACTTATTAATTTGTGTATAATATTTATTATAACTGTAAACTTACTTCGCCCACCCCTGTACGTTGCCTGAACCAAAATGCAATGCAGATCTATTTCCAACTAGCTTTTAATTAACCTGTAAAATAGTGGTGTGTACTGAGGAGTCTGGCAGGAAGGCAAAGCCTGCTCTTTTTCACTGTTGATAAATATTGTACAAAACAGAATTATAAATTTCCTCATAAACACTCAGGGATAACTAGAACTTCACCCAATGCAACCCAAAAGGTGTTTTCGATGCAACAAGCTCCTCTGGAAGTGGGAGGAAAACTAACTATTTGTCAAAAACATAGCATAGATCAGGCACTTGTGAGGTGTTTCAAACACATGGTGTCATTTCCTCCTCCTACTATCATGCCTACATCCCAGCAGGGGAGACAAAAGTTGCCCAAGGACTGGCCAGCGGCAGGTGGAAGCAAACCCGGAGAGTTCTGGCTCCGTGTGCCCTTTCACAGGGGAGTTACCCTCATCTGTGTTTGGTCATTGTGTGACAACCTTCCCTGCCACTTTCTGGGACAGCACTCCACAGTGAGGTTCATTTTCAGTGATTCCTAATTGTCTGTATTTTGGAATGTGCCTGCTGCCTGAAATATGCCATCTGTTGTTATGAAACTGCCCTAAACCAGGGTAATTAAAGTTTAAAACAACAACAACAACAACAACAAAAAAGAACTTTTTTGTTGGGGCTGAATCGTGGGAGAAAAGGATTGGCCAAGGACAGCAAAGGGAGGCTTTGGTTTGGCCCTCCGTATTCTTCTGTGATGTTTGACTACTTCATGGTCAGAATATATTCACACACTGCTTTTTTTATATAGAGAAGGAAAAAAAATAACCTTTTCAGAAACATGTGAAAAAAATGTGGAAAGATCCACAATGCAGTATATATTTTATTTTTATGATACATGTAGTAATTTGAAGATAAAGGCTTCTGTTGAGAGAGGGAAAAAGAGGACCAAGATTTCATTATATAGCTGTTTTCTTCTCTCCATCCCTTACACCCTACACACAGAAACACAAACAAAAGACTCTTATTGTTTCTCTTGATGGAACAGCGATGACTAAGTGAATAAATCATCCAGTCACCAAAACTTCACTCCCGGTCATTTGACACCATTTAGGGAATACTATGTTGGAAATGCGCAGCTGTTCAAACCACCCCCCACCCCAGCACCACCCCCAGGGTTAGAGGGCCTCAGGAACCGGGAAGAAGCAGTCAAGGCCTGTAAGTGAGATAAAGGATGTTTCACTTCTACAGTTATACCATTAATTTGAGGGGGAAAATATGTTTTCCCTTTTCCTCTTCATAACTCCAGCACAGTCTATTTTCATAATAAATGAAAGGAAATGAGTTTAAATGTTTTAGGGTTAAATTTACTGACTGGAGCCTGTTAAATCCATTCACGGTCCTGTAAACAACTCTGAAGTAAGATTTGTAGCGAAACTGAAGTGCTGTGGTGTTAATTTCTTAGACACAGAAAGGGTTTAATAACCTCCCCCCACCCCACCCCACCCCGATGATTCAGCGTCTGCTGAGAAGAGTTTACGCAGAGAAGCTCGACGGTGGGAACAGTGTCACTACACTTCCCCTCCTCTGTGACTCACGCTGCCGTGAAACCGTGTTAAATAAAACTGGTGCAGTGTTAAAGCTCTGTGCATTCTAGTTACTGTGGCCACAATTCCCTTGGTAGGTGGGAAGAGCACCTCAAGCCCCTTTTCAGTTCTTAGTAGTCTGGTCCCTGCTTTCTCTTGTTCTCACCATCTGAGTGATAAAAAATGCTTATGGAGGGCTGGGGCGGTGGGACGGGATGGGAGAAGAAAACAGAAAACTGTATAAGAACAACAATTAAAATAAAAATTTTTTTAAAAAAGAAATGCTTATGGGTTCATTGGTGCTTCCTGTGTGGGACAAATTTTGTGGACATAAACATATATATTGTAAGTACATAGATGCACGTGTGTGTACAACCATGTATGTGTACATGTATACATAACATGTGTGCATATACATATATGTAGTATACACATGTGTGCATGTATTTATATGTTTTGTCTTAAGAAACTGAGAACCTATTTAACAGATTTTCCTTTTGCCTACTTTTCTGGTTTTTCCTGTGTGATCTTTTATAATCACTGAGTTCATGTTTGATAGGCTTGTTCTCCATAAACTTCCAAATATGATCTTCTGTATAAGATCTATGTAACAAGCTGAGTGAATTTGCTACAGTCATGTGACTATGTTTTACCTTCACTTATTTGATATTCTTACTTCATTCTCTTGGTTCTTAAGACTTCTTGGTAAATATGCTTTTCAAGGGACTTTCTTAATTTATTGATTTAGGTTGCCTCTTTAAAAAATGAGATTTTATTTATTTTATTTTTAGAGAGAGGGGAAGGGAGGGAGAAAGAGAGGGAGAGAAACATCGCTGTGTGAGAGCTACACTGACTGGTTGCCTCTCACACGTCCCCCAACCAGGGACCCAGTCTGCAACTGAGGCATGTGCCCCGACTGGGAATCGAACCTGCTTTCAGTTCGAACGCAGGCTGGTGCGAACCACACCAGCAGGGCCCCTCTTGTTTTTCTTAATAGCATGGATATTTATTATTTTAAGTGCTATTAGTCCAAAGGTGGGGCAGTTTTGGAGTCTGTTAATTCAGTGGCTCAATGTTGTCAAGGACACAGATTCTTTCCACTTGTTCCCTGGCCATCCCAAGTCAATTGGCTTTTGTCCCCTAGCTTGCCCCTTCACAGTCTCCTTAGCAACTTTGCTTCCCCGTTGATTTTTCTCGGATTCTGTCTCTAGTTTTACCTGAAGGACTTTCGCCTCAGGAGATCTGAGGAGTGGGGCTTACCCCTCCAGCCTGGCCTCCATCCTGCCTCTCAGGAAGGTTGTCTGGTCTGACTCCAGCTGTCTTAGCTCCAGGTCCCTGGTCCTGAGAATTAATTTGCACCTGGAACTAAAAACCCTAAGCAGCTCAGGGTGGGATTCATTGTTTCTTCCTCATTACCTGTGCACCCCTCTCCTTCCTTGGCTCCTAAGACACCCCACTTCCCTGGTTCTTCTGGGTCTCCAGCATGCCCCGCTTCTTCCCTTCTGGCCTGGAAGTCTCTCAAGGTTCAGATGGACTCTTCTCACAGAGTAGTCCCTCCCTTGGGAAAGTCACCCATTCTGTGGCTTCCCCTCTCACCTCTCTGTAGGTAACTTTCTTTACCTTACCTAGGGAGAGATTCAGGTTCCCATCTCCAATCAATATGTATTGGTCTTGTCACCTGGGTATTCTGTCATTACTTTCACTTGAAGATGCTTCCGACTGAATTCCCGGCTCCTTCCCTGCCCTGTCATTGTGTAGATGCTGTTAACATTTCTTGACATTTGGTTTAAATATGGTTTAAAGCTAAGAATTAAAAAGTAGTGGGATTATATTCATTACAAGCCACCACCACCCTTTGTTTTTTTCAGTACAGGGGTCAAAAATGAAGATGAGAGCTTGCCGGTTTCAGTTTTGAGGCTCACTGATGTAAAGAACAATGAAAAGGAAAACAATTAGCTCTAGTGCCGAAGGGGAACGGGCTGCATTTAGGAGTGACCATTAGAAGGCATGTGTGATTTTTTCCTTTTTTTTTTTTTTTTGAAGTCTGCATTTTAAAAAAACAACCTAGAAAGATTATTTTGAGGACAATTCGAATATATGATTGTGGACTGTGTGTTAATAATACAGTGCACTGATATTAAATTCCCTGAAACACTTAATCTATGGTTCTGAAGGGGGAATGTTCTTGTTGTTAGGAAAACCATGCCGAAGTATTTTGGGATAAAGTGTCACAGTGTCTATAATTAAATTGGAAATGGTTCACCAACAAATGAAAAATAAAAGAACAGAAAGGGAGAAAGCAAATGCAGTGAAACGCAGCCGATACATTTAAATGAGTCGCACATGATATTCATTGTACTACTAGCAACATTTCTATGTTTGAAACTTTTCAAAATAAAAAGTTGGGGGAAAGCCACTCTTCTGATTCAAGCACTGGGTGTGTGTGTGTGTGTGTGTGTGTGTGTGTGTGTGCGCGCGCGCGCGCCCGCGTAGGGAGTATCATGGTTTAAGTTTATATTTAGAAATTTTCGGAAGTATAAGCATTCAAGAAAGCAAATGTGATCATCGTCTATTTAAAACCACTAACGGTCTGACTGCTCTGATGCGTGGGAGGGCTGCTTAGGCGTGCTGCTTCCTGAAGGCAGGGCTTGCTTCTGTCCCCTGCCTGAAGGCCTCCACCACTTGGCAGGAAGCCCTGTTCACTGGCCACAGGTCCCGTCACGGATGAGGGCTGCATGCCTCACTGCCCTAGCCAGGCTCAGATACAGGCATTGCGAGCCTGGCTCTGTTCTGTCATTGACTTGCCACGGGAGGTGGGAAGTGATGCCTTGATCCTGCCAGGTGCAAGGCTCTGTTCTAGGCTTTCACGTAATCACTTCTTTCCATTTGCACAGCCTCCTGGGGAAGTACCAACCATCATTCCCAGCGGCAAATGAGAAAATGAAGCTCATGAGTGGGTTAAGTTTTAGCCTCAAATCATAAAACTGGGTAGGTGGTGGAGCTGACATTCAAACTAGATCTTTCCGCTAGAGAAAACCTAACAATTGTTACAAAGTTGGTCTCCCTGACTTCACACTGCCCTGGCTGGAACACGATGCCCAAATTGTCAACCTGGTTGTGGAGCCAGTTTGCCAATTTGCTGCAGAGAAGCCGAGGTCATGTAGGTCTGTGCTCATCGAGTAGAGGGTTCTCCAGATTTCAAAGCTGGCCACTGTGTTCTTGACGCAAGTCAAATCGGTTTGGCTAAATTATTTCCCGCTCACAACCATGGTCCGAGCAGCTCTGAGGAGTTCTGCTGTAGCAGCTGCCTTTCAGTATGTGACTCCAGTCAGTGTTTATTTGCTCACCTCTCTTTAAGCTAAAAATGTTAGGGTTTTGTTTTTGCTTTCTATTTTATTCTATTTTTTAAGTACAAACATATCACTATTTTTATTTTCATTTAAGCCAAGTATGCCTGAGCTAAAAAGTTGAAGATGTGTATCTATCCATATTTTATACTTTAATACAAATTTTAAAATATAAAGTGTAACAATATTCTCTATGTTCAAATCCACTTAATTTTATCTGAAACACAGATTTGTATTTATAAAACAAATAGCTCCTGCAACATAACCAACATTAGGAAAGTTGTTTAAATCATTTTTTAATGGTTATAGTGGAGCTAATTGTCCTCATAAAGTACCTAGTAGGATTTAGCATTCTTTAAGTTGCTTGAATACAACCAGGAATGCAATATTGGTAATTATTATATATCAGTTCAGTCAAACATTCGAGATAAAAGGAGTGACTTTTGACTTAACCCTAAACCAAAAATTAATCTTAAAAATATAGTTTACCACTTCTAACACACTCCTTTATGTGTCCACACAGCATGATCCAGGAAGTCAATCATCTTCTTTCTCGATGCATGTCTTTGCATTAACCTGTGTCCCGTGCCTGGCCAAGTACCTGTCTCATGTACCTGGCTGACATCACAGTTTCTTCATTGCTCCGTTTTGCAGACTTGCTCAGTGTCTCATGTAGTCTCTCTTGTTCTTTGCCAGTATCTTGGCATTCCTCTGTGACTCTGTATTTTGCTCCCACTGATGTTTCACCACTAGAGAGTTTCTCTGGGTTTCTTTCTTTGTCCTTTTCCATGTTTCTCATTTTATTGGATCTTTCCTGGTCAAGAAACCTATCCTTTGCCCTAGATTTCTGTCTACTTTCCTTGCTGTCTTGCTTTCTTTCTGAAGATTGAACGCTTACTTTTCGTTTTTCTCTATCTCTGTTTTCATATCTTTCTTTCTTTGCTTCCACATGTTCTTCCTTTGCTTTTCTCTTTCTTCTCTCCTCCCTTTTCTCACTGTGTTGGTCATGATCATTTCTTTGCCTATCTCTCTCTTTCTTGTTCTCTTGTGGGGTATTTCTCTCTGTCTTTCTCCCTTTTCCAATCTCTGTCATTTCTTTCTCTTTGGTCTCTTGCCCTCAGTTCATCTTCTTGTTCATGCCTCTTCCAATGGGAATCTCTACGACCGGCCTCCCTGTGCCTATGGGAGTCTTTCTTTTCTTTTTGGTGATCGCAGCCAGTGTAATAGCATTTCTTCTGGCCCCTGGGTTGTCTCTCGTGGGGCTTATCTTCCCTTTTCTCATGCCCCCCCTCCCCGACTTGGAGCTTTTTGTGTGGCTTTTGGTACCACATTCTCTTTCTTCACTAGATGACCATGAATGAGTGTGTTTCCTGTGATGCCTGGAGTTATTCACAGAGGTCTCTGTGCTCTTTCTCTTGTGCACTTCATTTTATTATTTCCTTCCATTTCATCATCCTCACTTGTCATAGCATCAAAGTCACTGTTGGCAGCTGGGTTTTCCTTTCACAATAGTTTGGAGAATGCTTTTCTCATGTGGCATTCTGTTCTCTGAACTTACTCATTGGAATAACCCCTTGATTCCTCCTCCTTTATCCCAGACTTAGCTTTGAAACCAGAGAAGACACCAGCGTTGGGGCTGCCTGTCACTACCAAACCCAATAAGCGGAGGCAGGGATTGAATCTTTATAGGTGCTTTATTCAGCTGGCCGGAGATCTGAGAAGATGGCGTGCTCATACCCTAACAGACCATCTTAAATTCCATTTTAAAATGGCCCTTTTTATAAGGAGAACAAAGTGTAGGTAAGTGGTTTGGAATTCAGGGAAGAGTTAATTGGATTAAAAATGACAACTTCAGCAGTCTCATCCTGGATGGTGGTCTTTAGCTGTGCCCTGGGTGGTGGGCATCTCACCCTGGAGCACAATGGCTTAGGTACCACCTTGATTGCTTGCAGTCCTCCTGAGGCACAAAGGTGGAACTGCTTACGTCCCCTGGAGTCAGGGATGGTCATACCTTCAGTTCCTGGAACAAAAGCTTTTACACGCATTGATTACTAAGCTTATTAGCTATTACTTAAACTAAAATTTTCCAACTTTTAAGTGCCCTATCAGCTTCATGAAAGCTGCATGTACGTACTTCCTCTTCACCAACTGCTTGATTTAATAGATGCCTATAAAATCCACTGAGATCCACATTAATAGTTGCCTATAAAATCCGCTAAATTCTGTCTGCTTGGTTACGTCCAAATGTGCTTCTAGGGCAGCAGCCCTCTTTTCTCTTTCCTCCTCTTCGGCTCTCTCTTGCAGTTTTTTCTTATAAGCATTTGTGATGTCACAAATGCCTCTTTATCATTGAACTCTCCTTTTTCCATTGCTCGTTTTCTCTGTGTTTTCTTTTCCATTCTTCTTTCCTGTTCCTTTTTTTTCTGTCCTCAACTGCTTTTAGTAAGTTGTGAATATACTTGGGATTTCGGTCTTCTCCCAGAAGCAATTTGGGATTACTTTCTTTCTTTCTTTTTTTTTCACTTCATCATAAATACCGTCATATTCATATATAGTGGAATCTTCTACAAGGGCCTTCTGGATTTCCAGTTTGCTCTGATTCATTGCTTGCTTTTTAGCAGCTTCCCTCTGAAGGCTTTCATTCACAGAGGTCTCATCATCATCAGAATCATTCCCAAATACTGATGGTTTTTGCAAAACAGGGTGCAAGTGCTGTGTTTTCTTTGGCAAAATGAGCCCATACTGCCTGTCCAGAATTGCCATCTCGCTCCCATCTCCGCTGAATGTCTGTTTTTGCTTTTTACAAAGTGACTCAGGAATTAATTTTCTGACATTCAGTTATCTTGCTTCCTACAGCTGATCCTCCAGGTCCTGCAGTCCCTCACATTTTCAAAGTTGTGGTGACTTTAAATTAATTTTTTTTCTTTTTGAAAATATAATTGAAACTAGAGGTGGGTTAATCTTTGTTTCTTCTTTCCCAAGGAAAAGCTTTTTAAGAAAGCTTTTTAAAAAATGGCTGGTAGGGCCTGGTGGACTGAGTGCTGGCCTGTGAACCAAAGGGTCACCAGTTCTATTCCCAGTCAGAGCACATGCCTGGGTTGTAGGCAGGTCCCCAGTGAGGGGTGCACTAGAGGCAACCACACATTGATGTTTCACTCCTCCTCTTTCTTCCTCCCTTCCCCTCTTTCTAAAAATAAATAAGTGAAATCTTTAAAAAAAAAGTTCAAGTGTCATCTTTATGAGATCAAAATCTATAGCAAGAGCTACTATTTATTGGCATGGCAGAAACTGTGCTCAATGATTTATGTGAATTTGCTTCCTGCAGCAGCCTTGTTGGCAGGTATTCTTCTGAGACTTAGGGGAGGTTAATAACATCCTGGGTCACTCAGCCACTGGGTGACGGAGGTAGAGCTGGAACTGGAACTTAGACATAGATGACACCAAAGCCCATGTTCTTAATTATATCTTCCTCCTAGCTACAAAAAGATATATGTTTATTGTAAAAACATTTGGAAAGTACAGAAACTCTAAAGAATAAATAAATTCCCTCAAATGTTGTCTTCCAAGATAAATCACAGTAACATTGTTGTCAAACTTTTTCTTCTCTGTGTATTAGTGCTCCCTTATTCACAGGGGATAGGTTCCAAGACCCCCATTGGGTGCCTGAAACTGTGCCAAATCCTACATATAACATGCCTTTTTCTACATATACATACCTATGACAAAGTTTGATTTGCAAGTTAGGTGCGGTAAGAGATGAATAATAACTAATGATTAAATAGAACAATTATAAAAAGTGCTACTGTAATAAAGTTGTGTGAATGTGGTCTTTCTCTATATCTCTCAAAATATCAGAACGTACTGTACTCACCTTTCTTCTTGTGATGATGTGAGATGATAAAATGCCTTCCTGAAGGGATGACATGAGGTGAATGATGTAGGCATTGTGACGTTGCATTAGGCTACTATTAGGGTTACTTGAACACAAGCCCTGGGATACCAGGTCAGTCTTCTGACAGCGTAGCTGGCTGCTAAGTGGCTGATAGGCTGGTAATGTATGCAGCATATAGCACACAGTGTGGATATGCAGGATGAAGGGATGATTCCTATCTGGGGTAGGATGTAGTGGACTTGCTAGATGTCATCACACTACTCATACTAGAACAGCATGCAATTTGAAATTTCTGAATTATTTATTTCTGGGATTTTCCATCTAATATTTTCGGACCAAAGTTGACTGTGGGTAACTGAAACTTGGGTAAAGGGGAACTACTATGTGTCTTTTGCATGTATATATACTATACATATTTGCATATAATGTTAAGTGAAAAGCAAAAAACAAAACTACATGGAATAACTACTTGTTTAATACATGTGAAATGAGCCCTGACTGGTGTGGTTCAATGGATTGAGTGCTGGCCTGCAAACCAAAGGGGTGCCAGCTCAATTCTCAGTCTAAGGCACATGCCTGGGTTTCAGGCCATGTCCCCAGTAGGGGGCGCATGAGAGGCCACCACACATGGATGTTTATCTCCCTCTCTCCCTCCCTCCCCCTCTGTCTATAAATAAACTTAAAAAAACGTGAAATGATAAATAGGACTCTTACTCTATACTCATCATGTTTTTAAAATCTAACATTACATAATGAATATTTTTCAATATCATTAAATGTTACTCGGAAAACATGATTTTTATTTATTTTAGTTTTTTATTAAATTTATTGAGGTGACATTGGTTGATAACACTATACAAGTTTCAAGTGTGCAACCCGATGATACATTATCTGTACACCACCGCCACCCAAAGTCTCCCTGCATCTCTACGTATTTGCCTCTCTCCCTTTACTTTCTCCATCCTCCCTCCCCCTAGAAACCTATTTCAGCGTGTAAATTCCCTGCAATTTAACCTCTGTATTGTTTTTTTTCCCTATCTTATAATCGTGGTGAATGTCTACTTAAATTTTTCTTCAGTCCTTATGAATGATCATAAGAAAAATCACATATTAAACTCCTGTGTGCCAGCTGCTGTGCTTAGGCACAAGAGAAATAAGGGCGAGCAAAAGAGGCACGGTCCCATCCCCCAGGGAGTTGGCAATCTAGTGAGGGAGATTAACCCACATTAATCCACTGATCATAAATTAGAATTGTGAATACAAACTATGATAAAAAGGGAAGGCGCAAGTCGATCACAGTATACACCACCAGAGACCTTCCCTAGTCTGGGGGATTATGGAAGATCTGTTGGAGGAAGTAATATTGGGCTTGAGATCCGAGTGAAAAGTTGGAGCCAGATAAACAATGAACCTGGACAAGAGTATTCTAGGCACTGGGAACAGTGAATGCAAAGGCCCTTTGACAGCAAGCAGCACGGGGCATCTGAGGGACAGTTTGGACTAGCTGTAGCCCCGCAAGCAAGAGGGTGCGGGAGCCAGAGAGGTGGGGGTGGTAGCAAGAGGGTGAGAGCTGGGCCCTGGAGGCCTCATTGTAGATCTTGATTTTTCTCCTAAAATGAAACAAGATTGAAGGATTATAAACAGGATAAACTGCAGTGTGGAGGTCAGGCTGGAGATCGGGCGAGACTGTGAGGACACTTAGCAGTAATCCTGGTGAGAGAGGATGGCAGCCTGGGCCAGGGGGCATGGAAAGAAGACAACAAATCTGATAGACATTCTAGAAGATACAGCTTGGAGGACTGGTGATGGATTGGTTAAGGAGGGGTGAAGGGGGAGGAGGCGACAGGATGCTGCCTGGTTTTTGACTTGCTGAACTGGCTGAACTGGAGACATAGTCCCTACATCAGGAATCCTGGCAAAGAAGCAAATACGGAGGAGGGGCTACGATCATAAAGCTGAGTTAGACAATTTTTTTTTTCCTTCTGTAAAGAGCCAATTTTTACAGTCTTGGTTTAATTGAAAACAATAGGACTTGTTTGATTTCCACGTATTAGTGAGTTTTCTAAATTTCTTTCCATTATTAAATTCTAACTTCACTTTATTGTGATTAGAAAACATGCTTTGTTTCAATCTACTGATTCAAAATAGAAGAGCAGCCCTGGCTGGTGTGGCTTGGTGCACTGAGCACAGGCCTGCAAGCTTAAAGGTCGCTGGTTCAATTCCCAGTCACGGCACATGCTTGCTTTGCAGGCCAGGTCCCTGGTTGGGGGTGTGCGAGAGGCAACAGATCCATGTTTCTCTTACACATTGATGATTCTCTTCCTTCACTTCTCTCTAAAAATAAACATGTAAAATCGTTTTTAAAAAACTTAAAAAAAATAGAAGAGCAAACATAATTCTTTATTTTGTTTCCCCTTTAATCTTCCAGAACTTGAAAGATTACTGCACACAGTGAGAGTGGATACAAGGACCAAAGTAGCACCCACAGGTTAGTTCATTGGTCATAGGAGGAGACACAACTTTGTAATGGTAGGCATCAATCTTGGCCTCATTATCAGTGGGGCATCCAGATATGTGTGCACCTGATGTGATGCAGTACAAAGGACACGGCATCCCTTATAAAGTATTCTTACCAAATGTTTAACCTGAATCTAACCAACCTTTCAGATCTAACTGCCAGCTTACAGGGAATAGAGGAAGAAGGGAAATGAAATCAGAAGGAAACCATCAGATAATACAGAAAGTGAGATCTACAGAACATACTAACTGAGTTTCTTTAACAGCTCAATGGTATTTTTAAAAAATGTGTGTTGGAGACTATTCTAGATTATAAGTTGACTTATGAAGAATGAAACCAAATGGAATATGTGGACTTTGGACCATGGTCTGAACACATCATCTGTAAAAATTATAGAAGATCTGAACAGATCACTGAGGAGAAGAAGGGAGGGGCCATAGGAGAAGGTTGCCCGAGGCTGCAGTAAACAGTCCAGGACAGAATTGGCTGAGAAGCTGAATGCCTCCAGAGGACATGGAATTATGGGCCAGGAAATCTGAAATAAAAGAAGGGCTCTCGGGCTCTCTCTTCTTCCTCAAGGATGCCTAGATGATAGTGCTTCAGCTGCCTGCATTTCCCAACAGACGGTATTTTGGATGGGAAGGAGCTCCAGGCGTAGCTCCTGGCCTGGCAGAGAGTGGCAGGGTTATTCTTTGGATGTTCTAGAAGGGACAAGCTGTGAGGCAGAAGCCTGCCATTCTTCCAAAACTGTAGCTTTGGTGTCTTATGTTGTTCTGGTTTGTAAATTAACCCTATAGAAATAAGATAATTAAAAAAATAACAGGGGGAAATGACAAGAGAACTCAGGTGTTAAAGAGTTTAGCCTTAACTCGTAAGCTTAAGTGATTAAATCTGTAACTAAAGACTTTAGCTTAATTGATAGGCTTAGGTGATTAATGCATGTGGAAAGCTGTTACTCCAAAATTGTGAAGCATTTTAAGACATATTATATTTTATTGATTATGCTATTACAGTTGTCCTGATTTTTTTTCTCCTTGGCCCTTGTCCATCCAGCACCACTCACTCCCTCAGGCAATCCCTCCCCCCACCACCGTTCAAGTCTGTGGGTCATGCGTAGAAGTTCTTTGGCTAATCCCTCCTATACTGCGCTTTTACATCCCCATGGCTACTGTGACTACCTATTTGTATTTCCAACCCCCTCACCACTTCACCCATTCCCCCACACCTCCCTCTCATCTGGCAACCATCAAAATGCTCTCTATATCCATGATTCTCTCTGTTCCTGTTTGCTTAGCTTGTTTTTTAGATTCAATTGTTGACAGGTAAGTATTTGTTGCCATTTTATCGTTCATAGTTTTGATCTTCTTTTTCTTAAATAAGTCCCTCTAACATCTCACATAATAATGGTTTAATGATGACAAACTCCTTCTTTTTTCTTGTCTGGGAAGCTCTTTATCTGCCCTTCCATTATAAATGATAGCTTTGCTGGATAGAGTAATCTTGGCTGTAGGTCCCTGCTTTTCATGACTTTGAATATTTCCTGCCAGTTCCTTCTAGCCTGCAAAGTTTCCTTTGAGAAATCAGCTGACAGTCTTATGAGAACTCCTCTGCAGGTAACTAACTTCTTTTCTCTTGCTGCTTTTAAGATTCTCTCTTTAGTTTAACCTTTGGTATTTTGATTATGATATGTCTTGGTGTGGGCCTCTTTGGGTCCATCTTGTTTGGGACTCTCTGTGCTTCCTGGACTTGCATGTCTATTTTCTTAATCAAATTAATGAAATTTTCTTCATTGCTTTTTCAAATAGATTTCTAATTTCTTGCTCTTTCTCTCTCCTTCCAGCATCCCTATGATGTGAATACTGGACCTATGAAGTTGTCCTAAAAGCTGCTTATACCACCCTCATTTTTTCAGATTCCCTTTTTTTCTTGTTGTTCTGATTGGTTGTGTCCTTATTACTAGTGTTTGGAACTCTGCATTTGATAGATTGCTTATCTCTGTTTCATTTAGCTCTTTCTGGAGTTTTGATCTGTTCTTTCATTTGAGCCATGTTTCTTTGTCTCATTTTGGCAGCTTCCCTGTGTTTGTTTCTATGTATGAGGTAGAGCTGCTTTGACTCCCTGTCTTGGTAGTGTGGCCTAATGTAGTAGGTGTCCTGTAGGGTCCAGTGGCACAGCCTCCCCTACCACCCAAGCTGCATATTTGAGGTGTGCTCTTTGTGTTCGGCTGAGTACACCCTCCTCTTGTAGCTGAGCCTTGGTTGCTGTTGGCAGGTCAGTGGGAGGGTTTTACCCAGGCCAGTCAGCTGCGAGGACTCAGTGTGATCGTTGATCACCACACTCTGGCTTCCACGGAGGATCAGCTGTGCAGGGGCAGGATGGTGGTGCTCCAACGTGGCCTGTACCTATCCATGGGTGTACAGGCTCTGGGGTTTCCCTAGTGGTGTAGGCCAAAGTCAACCCCCACCTGTGTTTTGCCCAGGGCCACCTTGCTTGGGCTATAAAGTAATCTGAGGAGGCTACTACTTACTTGTGCTGGGCTTGGAGATTCCCAGGCCAAGCCAAGCTGTGAATATAGGCTGGCTGCTGCTAGTTCCAGGCCTGGGGCTCACTGAGGCCAGCTGTTGCTTGTTTGATAGGATTTAGGAAATTGTGAGCCAAAACCAGCCATTCATATGGAAAAGCAGCTTAGGTGGGTCTGTAAGCTGGGCAGGGTGGAGTCTCAGGGGGCCTCCAGGGTGGGGTAAATAGTGTCAGTCTTGTCGATAGAGTCTCAGATATGGCACCAACTTGCAGGTTCTGTAACTGCAGGGGTGGGGGTAGGGGGGGAGGGTTCAGAAAAGGGACAATGGCCTTTGCTCACCTTGATGCCAGACACTACAGTTCAATTTCTCCTATATGCCCTTGGTGACTTTCAAGGTCCTATCCCAGTGTTTGAGCCCTGAGGGAGTGAGTCTGAGTTGGTGAGTTGTGTGTTGGTTCTTTAAGAGGAACTGCTTGGGGCTCCAGAAGTTTCTTCCACGGACTCAATCCCTGCTGATTTTTGCAGCCAGAAGTTGTGGGCTCTTCCTGACACTGGAACCCTGAGATGGGGGACCTGGTGTGAGGCTGGGACTCCTCACTCCCAAGACATCCCTCCCGAACTTTTATCCACCACATGATGATGTGGGACCAGCCCGTTCCCCATCTGCGCCCCTCCTACCAGTCTGGATGGATGTGGTTTCTTTAATTCCGTAGTTGTCAGACTTCCATTCAGCTCGATTTCTGTTGGTTCTGAGTGATGGTTGTTCTATATTTTGGTTGTAGTTTTGATGTGGTTGTGGAGGTGGTGAGCAATGTTTGCCTGCACTGTCATCCTGACCAGAAGCCTTCAAATTGTGAAGCTTTTGAATAAAGACTCCTTTCCTTTATCATCAAATCTTTGCCTCTGTAATTTTGCCTAGATGGTGGCAGCGGGTAGCAGGACCCCAATTGCTATTCAGTAACAAAGAGACATTTTGGGGACAATTGGGGGAATTTTAATACAGATCTTGTATTGGATCATATTAAGAAATTGTTGATTTTGTTGTGTCATAATGGTCTCTGTCTGATGCTAGGATCAGAATCTCAGGTCCAGGCCCAGCGGGACTCTGGCAGCAGAACTGGGAGCACATGACCCTGCGTCTCACCTGCGCTATGTCACTGTCCAGCAAGAAACTGACCCTTTCTGATGTATTTTTGGTAAAATTTCAGCTTTGGTCAGTTCTCTTTCAAAGCTCCTTCCTCAGGCCCCTAAACAACATGTGAAGATGTGAAAAGGGCTGAATTAGTAAAGAAGATTTCTTCTTTTGCTTTAGAATAGCATATAAGCTGAAGTTCCTGCTACCTTGAAAAAACATAATTTTCTTAACCAATGCCACCCCAATAAATTCAGTAGAAGTAAAAAAATAACAGTTGCAATGGCTTAAATTTTGCCTATTTTATTTCCTCTCAATTGAACTCTTCATAGAATCCATCTTGCTATTCCTAATTATCACCGCAATAAAGTCAACCAGAAATTGGACAGCTGGATCACCACAGTTGGATGGTCACGAACCTAGTGCACTGACCTGGGAATACGATAGGAAGTAAGATCCACAAGTCTTTACTTATACCTCACTTCTCTTACCTTGTTGTAGCAGCTCCAGAGTGCACACAACATTTCTAAGTATTGGGGAAAAGAGGGAAGGAGGGAATTTACATTTATCGAGTAGCTATTACTGGCCAGGTACTATACATTATATGAACTATTCTACCAATGTCCACTCATATAACTGGTGATAAATATAAAGTATTAGTTAAGAGGGTTGGCTCTAAAAATGTAATGAGAGAGTGAGAGGTGGGGGGGGCAGGGAAGGTAGGGGTGGAGGAAAGAAGTAGGGATGTAAAACTGGCAAAAAATTAACAATTATTGAATTTAAATGGAGGTTATAGATGTACTCTGCACTATTCTTTCAAATTTAAATTTTTTTCCACAATTAAAGAATTCCTCAAAGAGTTAAAGTTATCATATAACTTAACATATGACTACTATGTATATAACCAAGAGAAGTGAAAACTTAAATCCACACACAAAAAATCTTATACACAAATGTTCATAGCCCCATTATTCATGTGAACAAAAAGTGGAAACCACCCTAAAGCCCATCAACCGAAGAATGGATAAACAAAAATTATATAGCCACATGATGGGATAGTATTTGGCAATAAAAAGTTCTGATGTATGCAACAATATGGATAAAATTTGAAAGCATTATGCTAAGTAAAAGAAGCCAGTAACATACCCTATATATTTTATCCATTTATATAAAATGTCCAGAGTAGGAAAATCTATCGGAATAGAAAGCAGATTATTGGCAGCCTAGGACTAGGAGTGGAGGATTATGGGTGGAGCACTTGAAATGGGTATGGGGTTTCTTTTAGGAGGATGCAAATGTTCTAAAATTAGATTATGGTGATGCTTACATAACTGTGAATATATTAAAAACTGCTGAATTGTGCACAAGTGGGTGAATTATATGATGAATTATATCTAAATAAAGCTGTTTTTGAAAAAGAAAAAAATAGAGTCTGGAGTTGAGACTGGATCTGTATACATCTGTAACATTTCTTTGTCACATAGTCTTGGGCACATTGTTTAACCTCTCAGCTACAGTTTCTAATATATGAATACAGAAATAGTGGCACCACCACTAGCCTTGTTCAGGGAAATAATCTACGAAATAATTTATGTGAAGTGCCCATATCCAACAATCCTAGAGTTTTGTTCTTTTCCCATTTTTAAGATGAGCACTCTGAGGCCCACAAAAGTGAAAAGTTTATCCAAGATCATGAACCTAGTAGTAAGTAGGAGTGGACATTCAGATGACACATGACTGTAAATGCCAGGCTTTGCTACCATGTGATTTTGCCTGCCAGAGCAGATGTATTGTTTGTAGTATATTGTACATTTATAGAAGGTGATTTGAGAATCCTTTAGCTGCTTATGAGAAATCAACACGCTAAAAAACACACATAGCTTTGGCATAATTTTATGACAAAGTGATAGTATTTATTTATTATTCCCTAAACGTCTTGAACTTGATCATCCGACACACAGGGGATCAACAGATCACAATTTGGCTTTGGGAGAAACAAGCAGACTTTCCCTCTATGCACATGGTATTTCTGAAGGGCCCTGGGATGTCTTTTATAGCCAGGTTAATGAAGTTGTGTATTATCGAGCCAGCAATTTTCAACTTTTTTCATCTTATGGCACATGTAAACTAATTGCTAAAACTCTACGGCACATGAAAAAAAAAATACAGGGCCTGGCACAAAAAATGCCTTTTTATTACAAAATCTTTTATTACAAAACCTTAAGCATGTAATTGTTACATAACAATATCACACTTAAGCACACTGTATGACATTCTAGGTGAGATGTCACTGCTGTTCACCTCATGCGAGACATTCCCACTCAAGCAAACCTTACTTCCGCAGGACCCTGTGTATTTTTTGCCAATGTCACACAAAATATAGGTGTAATTTTGATTCATTCATGCCAGACAGCTATTTTTCTATTGGCTGTTGTCATTTTTTAAATGTGATAATCTAAGGGAAAAGAGGTCAGTGCCCCTGACTAAATAGTCAGGAATTACATATTTTAAAAATTCTTGTGGCATAACTATTGAAAATCACTGATGTAAGTACAACACTGAACACTTTCCACCTTGTGTTACGGCTATTGACACATATTTCTTCTCAGCCAAGACCCTTTAGCACAGTTAAGGATGCTAAACGTAGAATGTATTTACTCAATTATTTTTGAATGAATGAATGAATGAATGGATGGATACATACAAGCCACACATTTCAACAGTCATTGGCTCTAATGTGGCAATAGATTTTCCTACAGATGTGTACTTTGTGCTAGGACCAGATGAAGAATAAGACTTACAACTATGAACAACTCATAAAGACCTAAAAACAACTACTGCTTATTCCCCCAAAGTACTGAAGGTTCCCATTTAATCACCTCTATCTCCACTCCACTCCCCAAATCATACACACATACATATCTGGAATTTTCCTGCTTCTTCCTTAAAACTGTTAATAATGCCTGATTAAGGTGAACAATCCAGTATAGGATAGACTGGAGCTGTGTAAGTCATATGGATGTGAAGAGCCTTCCAGCTGCCGTGGAAACAAGTCTGGCTGAATTCTTTAATACAGAAGTCTAACTTGCCACACCCAACTGGACCTGAGTTTTACACCCCGTCACCCCATGGCTGGCACTCAGTGCTGTGTGTGGCACACACTAAGCATTCAGTCAATGCCTGCTGCATGAATAACTAAAGTTGTCTGCTTTTCTTTGACTCCTATTCATTTTGTCACATTTTATATTGGAATTCTCATTTTTGGAGGCACAGATTTGAGTTCCACTGTGTGGTCTAGGGGCAATGCTGTAGATGAGAAAATAAAAAGGAAAGTTTGAAAACAGCCCAATTAGAAAAAGAGGAAGTGATTTACCAAACAAACAAAAAAACAAACCTACAAAAATATCCAACAATTCTTTTATACTGAAATATTATCTTAGGGTTTGAGCTGTGCAGGTCAATTCAGTTCTCTTTATTCTGTGGCCATGGTTAGTCCCAAACCTGTTTATCTATTTTTCCCCCATCAAATTCTCAGCTTTATTTATAATAATGTGTTGATATGTTATTAATAAAAAAATATATTATTGCTTTACATAAATTACAAGTCAATCTGTTCTTTAACTAGAAAAACATTTGGATGCTTCTCTTTCCTGTTTTGTACCTTAATTTTTTTATTTAGTCTTTTGTTAACATTTACCCTTTAAGAGTGAAGGGAAGGCAAAGCAATAGGCAAATCCACTATCAATTTTGAGAAAACAAACAAATGAAACTCAAGGCACAGCTCTTACTAAGTAAAAGTAAGTGATTTCATCTTTGAACACAGAGAACAGCAGTTTAATGCACCCAAAGACTATGAAGATTATGCACCTCCCTGATCATTCTCTAATGGCAAAATAAATACCCAGAAAAAAAAATACCCGGAGATTGAGGCAGGATATTGTACTGTAAAATCTGGAAACACAGACCACTTAAATCCTCCACAGTGCACATGAAATTTCATCCATTTGTTCAACAACCTTTTAATTTAAATACTTTCTATGTACCAGAAACTATTTTAGGTGCTGGAGATCCAAGTTAGGGGCTGAAAAGAATATGCAACATGAAGAACATTAGGAGATAGAGGAGAAAGTTGCAAGAAATAATACTGATAGGTACTTTCTCTCAACCCTATAAGCCCTGTAGAGTACTGGCTCTTCTCTTCCTTGACGGATAAGCTTCTTTTAAAAGTAGTCTATACTTCTACTACTGTATAGAATTAAGAATAAGCATTTAGGACCTTTTATAGCAATTTGACCTGTCCACAACATTCAAGCCTGTTGCCAGCCGATTTATCTTGAACAGAATATAGACCAGCTTGGTTGTCATCCAGATCGTAGGGTACCTGGGCCCTGGCACGAATGGCACACTAGTCACATAGCAGGGCTGTCGTCAGTCCACAACACATTGCAAATTACAGACACTGTGCATCCCTACAAACGTTTGAAAAGCACTGACCTCTTGTTCAGTCTTCAAATCATTTCAATCTGGCATCTGCCCTTCCTGCTCTGCTAAAAATGTTGGAGGAGCCCTGGCTGGTGTGGCTCAGTTGGTTGGAGTGTCATTCCATACACCAAAACGTTGCAGGTTTGATTCCTGGTCAGGGCACGTGCCTAGGCTGTGAGTTGCATCCACAGTAGGGGTGCATACAAAACGCAACCAAACCAGTTTCTCTCTTACATGGATGTCTCTCTCTCTCTCCCCTTCCTCTCGCTGTAAAAGCAATAAAAAAAAAAAATGTCCTCAGGTGAGAGAGGGAGAAAAAAAGAAATGCCACAGGAATGGTCGCTGACCTCCTTTCCAGCCAAGTTCGGTGGATCCTTTTTTTTTTTTTTTTTGTCCTCATTATATATGACATCTCTGTAGCATCTGACACCCTTCGCTTCTGTAACATTACAGAGGTTGTGTTCCCCGAGCTACCCAACAACTCCTTCTGTCTTCTTTCCAGGCTTCTCTTCTGCCTGCTCCTGGCCTGTTTCTCTTCTCACACTACACTCACACAGGTTATTGCTGGACAATCCTACCGATGTTCCACAGCTTCAACTATATACTGTTGACTTCTAAATAAACTTCTCTCTCCAGTCTTATAAACTCAGTGCTACATTAATGTGCTTAGAACACTTGCAAAACAAATCTGTTTTAAGGTAAAACAGCAAGCTAAACGGGCAATTGTCTTTTTTTATGTACAATTTAAAAATTATACATTATTTAGCTCAAGAAACCATTTTTATTCCAAATGAAATCTCATATCGTATTCCAATATATAAAACAAAAGAAAAGCAGTTTCTTTGAAATGAATGTGAACCATATCCATTCAGTCTTTTACTTACTGGGGCTTCTCAGGTAATTACTAAACTGGTTATTTCTTAACCTGGAATCTTGGGACCCCCAAAGAATCCATGGAAAGAATTCAGGGAACCATGAAAACTTACATCTTTATTCTAATTAACCACTACTTGAAATCTACCAGTTCCTTCAAGTATAAATATAGGCCATAAACCACACAGTATCAGCAGTCACAGGGAGAAATCACAGCCACATTCATGCAGCTATCTCAAAGTATAGTTTACATTCATCACTACATATAATGGTAGTTATTACACTGCTACTAGGTATTGTTATGTGATGTTAAGGATACATGTTAAGGTATCCCAATTTTATGATATACAACATATATATTATTAATATGAAAACATTATTCTGCCCTGGCTGGTGTGGCTCAGTGGACTGAGTGCCGGCCTGTGAATCAAAGGGTCACTGGTTTGATTTCCAGTCAGGGCACATGCCTGGGCTGTGGGCCAGGTCCCCAGTAGGGGGCGTGCAAGAGGCAACCACACATTGATGTTTCTCTCCCTTTCTCTCTCCCTTCCCCTCTCTAAAAATAAATACAATGTGTTTTTCTTTTAAAGAATTAGGCTTCCAGCCAAGATGGAGGCTTGGGTGGACACACTGTGCCTCCTTCACAACCAAAATTAAGGACAACAAAGATTTAGAAACAAGAAAACAACAAGAACTGATAGAAAATTGAACTGTACGGAAGTCCAACAACCAGTCATCCAGACTGGTAAGAGGGATGGGATTGTGGCAGGAAAAAGTGGAGGTGCGGACCTGGGCACACAGGCAGCAGAGGCTGGCAGATCCCAGGAATGCAGGCGGCAGCTAGCAGACCCCAGGTGCACAGGTGGCAGCTAGCGGACACCAGGCAACTGTGCAGACCCAGTGAGGCCAAACAAGGCGGCTGGCTGACCAGGTGGTCCCACATTCGAGTGCAGATAATCCAGGGGAAGGGTAAGCGGTGGAAGGGACTGGAATCCTAGAGAGAGTGGAGCAAACACCATTGTTTCCTCTTGGACCCCGCCCCCACATACAGCATCACTATCCAGCGACTGGGCTGCCCCACCCTGGGGAACACCTAAGGCTCCACCCCTCACTTGGTAACAGCCATGACCAGATCAAACCCCCCCCCCAAAACCCAAAAATGGCTCAAACCAGAGAACAAATCAAAGCCCCAGAGCCAATTTATCTAAGTGACGAAGAGACAGCCAACCTATCAGATGCACAGTTCAAAGCACTGGTGATCAGGATGCTCACAGAATTGGTTGATTTTGCTCACAAATTAGATGAAAAAATGAAGCCTAAAATAAATGAAATGAAGGAAACCCCACAGGGAACCAATAGAGATGGGAGGAAAACTGGAACTCAAATCAATGGAGTGGACCAGAAGGAAGAAAGAAACAATCAAACAGAAAAGAATGAAGAAACACGAATTCAAAAAAAAAATGAGGAGAGGCTTAGGAACCTCCAGGACATCTTTAAACATCCCAACATCCAAATTATAGGGGTACCAGAAGGGGAAGAAGAAGAGCAACAAGTGGAAAACTTATTTGAACAAATAATAAAGGAGAACTTCCCCAATCTGGCAAAGGAAATAGACTTCCAGGAAGTCCAGGAAGCTCAGAGTCCCAAAGAAGGTGGACCCAAGGAGGAACACACCAAGGCACATCAGAATTACATTACCCAAGATTAAAATGAAGAGAGAATTCTAGAAGCAGCAAGGGATAAGGACACAGTCACCTACAAAGGAGTTCCCATCAGACTGTCAGCTGATTTCTCCAAAGAGACCTTATAGGCAAGAAGGGGCTGGAAAGACATATTTGAAGTCATGCAAGTCAAGGACCTACATCCAAGATTGCTCTATCCCGCAAAGCTGTCATTTAGAATGGAAGGGCAGATAAAGTGCTTCTCAGATAAGGTCAAGTTAAAGGAGTTCATCATCACCAAGCCCTTATTATATGAAATGCTAAAGGGACTTACCTAAGAAAAAGAAGATAAAAAATAAAACAGTAAAAAGACAGCAAACTCACAGACATTAACAACCACACCTAAAACAAAAGCAAACTAAGCAAACAAGTAGAACAGGAACAGAACCACAGAAATGAAGATCACATGGAGGGTTAGCAACAGGGGAGTGGGAGGAGGAAGAGAGGGGGAAAAGGTACAGAGAATAAGTAGCACAGATGGTGGGTAGAAAATAGACAGGGGGAGGGCAAGAATAGCGTGGGAAATGTAGAAGCTAAAGACCTTATGACACATGGACATGAACTAAAGGGGAGGAATGTGGGTGGGAGGGGGTGTGCAGGGTGGAGGGGAATGATGGGGGAGAAATGAGACAACTGTAATAGCATAATCAATAAAATATATTTAAAAAATAATTAAAAATGTTCTTTAATAGAAAGTGATCTTTCAGATGACCTGAAAATTCCATTCTCTATCACCAGCAGAATGGCTAGGCTTTCTCTAATGAGCAGATGATGTGATAAAAAACACTGCTAAATTCCTTCTAAAATCTTTGATCCAGGAAATTAGCCATGGCTTATTGGCTTATATTGGACAGACAAGAATCCTACAATAAAAGCTCACATGAAGAATGGAAAACACAACTGTGATTTTTAAAATTATAGGATATTTCATTTCAAAGATTCTATAGCTATGTTTTAAAATTTTTCTTATCTACTAAAACCAGTTATATGAAAATTACTGCAAATCAGGCTCATCGCTCTAAATTCAAATAGCAGACCTGTGACTTTTTAGTCAATGACTTATTTCATGCTTTCAAAATGTTATTAAAAATGTTTCCCTTTCACATTTAGATTTCATTTTTTCTGAGCCAATTTGATGCTTAATCTTAAATGTCAATATGAAAATACAACTTTTTCGAAATGATTAAAACCTTACACCCTTTAACTATGAAATTAAATCTTGTCAATTCTTCTACCTACCTCTCAAATACATTCGCTCCAAATGTACTTGGAGCAAATGTACTGCCTTAATTCAGGCCTCCCCTCATAATTGCCTTCAATTTCCTCACCCTCCCCTGCGTGCCCAACACAATGAGATGTGTGGTTCCAAGAACATCCCATTCCTCTGCTTAAAACTCCGCTCTGGCTCCTCATTGCACAGTTTTCATGTTTGTTATGGTATCCATGGCCCTCAGTGACGTGGTCATACCCACCTTCTGCACTTCTCAGTGCTTCGCGCTAGATGAATCAGCTGTCGCCAACTATTTGCAGGCCTCTGCACAGCTCTTCTTCCTCCAGACCATCCTTTCATACTCAGTTCTAGCGAATTCCATCATCCTTCACAACCTAGCTCAAACATTACTTCTGTAAGGCCTTCCTGAAGCCCATCCAACCTCAAAATTAATCTGTTATCACACTGTATGATAATTACTTGTTTATATGCTTGCCTTCCTACAGCACTGTAAACTTATGAGGCCATAAAGGTGCTTCATGTCTGTTGAAATGAATTTGATTTAATGATCTGAGTAACAGGGAAACAGAAGTAAGTTTCCAGAGTGACTCACAATGGCCAGGATGATCATGTTTCTCCACAGTACACATAAATCTGATGTGCCCTTTAATCAGAGGGATTTAACCAAGAGGGATTACCAGACCCTCTTGGAATAGCACACAAAACATAAACTCTGAAATATAAATAGTTTCTGGCTTACTGCAAACTGTATATATTATGTTAAAGAATAGCTTATTTAGTTCTCACTTTCCACCAGGAACTAGTATCTATTAAATGTTATGTAGCCGTACCAGAAAAATCAGGGTCCTGAAACACTGAAAACTATTTTGTGAAATAATTCCTTTTGGGAACAGTAAATATTATACCAGAGTCGCCTATTATCAAATCCCAACAGAAGTAGGTGGCACAACAAATACAGGGACATTTTGTGGCTTCAAGTACCTATGGCAAATGGCACCAAGTCATGCAGCAGTCAGGTGAATTATCTTCAAGATCCAAATCCACTTTTCCATGACTACAGCCATAACAAAGTTCTCTTTCTGGGATGAAAAATACTAGGTAATTTGCACAAACAATACAGGGTTTGGCAAAAAGTTGGTTTACAGTTGTGAGTGACATTCTTTTGAGTTAATAATCATAACCTGTATGTCTTTTTCCATATGAACTGTAAACCTACTCCTGCCCACCCCTGTATTTAAGAATAGTCTCCTCTCTTATCAGCATTCACAAATAACTTGACTAATTTTAATTACAAGAATATCCCTAATAGTCATAAGAGTTTAACATAAGTAATTGATCCACAGTATTTATTAGCTCATGATTTAACTTTACTTGTTCTTTTATTTTGCATAAGTTCCACATTAGTTATGAAATAAAAACACAATTATTTTAAAGAATATCAATCTGCCCTGGCTGGCGTAGTTCAGTGGATTGAGCATGGGCCTGCGAACCAAAGGGTTACTGATTCTATTCACAGTCAGGGCACATGCCTGAGTTACAGGCCAGGTACCCAGCTGGGGGCGCGCGAGGGGCAACCACGGAGAGAATGGATGTTTCTCTCTCTCTTTACCTCCTTCCCTCTAAAAAATAAATAAAATCTTTAAAAAAAATGTAAGAATATCAACCATATTAGCTTAGCCTATTAAGTTTTCCTATGAGAATGTCATTAAATTTTTTTTTGTTTGTTTCATCTAAGGGTCATTTTCTAGAATTCTATTAATTTAATCATGCCAAGAGAATATCTAATGAAATAAATTATCTAGCTCAGAAGGAAACTTTTTGTTGCAATGACACTGAATGATACTTCAAATAATTCAAAACTTTTAAAAAAGATTTTATTTATTTATTTTTAGAGAGGGAAAGAGAAAGAGGGAGAGAAATATCAATGTGTGGTTGCCTATCATGTGCCCCCGGTACCTGGCCCACAACCCAGGCATATGCCCTGACTGGGAATCAAACCTGTAACCCTTTGGTTAGCCACCCACACTCAATCCACTGAGCTACACCAGCCAGGGCTAAATTTTTTTTTTCTATAGCCAGGATACAAGATATTGATTCAGTCATCTGGTATTTCTTAAAAAGTGCTGTACTATGATAATTATAAAGCACTGATTCTTTAGCAAGCAGATAAAAACAAAACCAAAATGAGGGAAGTACTGCTCAATCAACTTCATAACAAATATAATTCTAATGCAGCAATTATTCAAAGCGTACACATTTCTTCAATATGTAATAGTATTAAAAACTGTAAATCAACTATTTTACTTTAAAAAATCAGCTGTTTAAAAAAAACCCTGATCATTCTAAAATCTAAATATATTTCAAATTAGTAAAATGGCTAACACTAGTTTTAACTCATCGCCTTCACCCTCATATGACTTTTTGAAACAGAAACTATAAAATTTATGTTCCTTTATAATACAATAATCAATAAGCAGTAATGAATAAAGGGAACATCGATTTTTCAATCTTTGATCAAAAGCTACTTTACAAAAAAGATATAAGCCATAATTTAATCCTTATGCACAATTCTTTTCCATTCATTTCATATCTTATATTTTGTGTGGAATGGCAAAGTTTTACAATTTAGAACATAATAATCTGCTCCAGTTTTTACAAAACTGTTTAATTATGCTAATTTGGGAATTATTAGCATAATTTTTTTCTTTTTATTTTGTGACTTAGTTTGCCTTTCTTTTTATTTGGTGACTTAGTTTGCAGCTAATTAAAAAATAAAT
Source organism: Anoura caudifer (assembly GCA_004027475.1). Classification (NCBI taxonomy): domain Eukaryota; kingdom Metazoa; phylum Chordata; class Mammalia; order Chiroptera; family Phyllostomidae; genus Anoura; species Anoura caudifer. The sequence continues at coordinate 241,162 of PVKU01001539.1, read as the reverse complement.
ATAAAAATAAAAATAAAAGGCCCCATCAGCTCACAGGAACACATAGAAGGCTTTGGGCCATATACCCAGGAATTTTCTGACTCATTCAGTAACTATGAACCTCCCAAAGGAAATATTTGAAATTCCACTATTAAAAAATATATAAAATGAGCAAAAAGTGCTACAGGAAAATAGTATTAACAGGAGTGTTTTTTGTTTCAGTGAGAAAATTATACTTTTGAAAAATCTGTTGCAAAATTTTGTTATGCCAAACTACTAAAATGTTGTGTATACATAATCAAATTAGCTGTCAGAAGTCAATAATAAATGAAAAGTATTTATATATCTAGATGAAGAGTAATCATAGCTACTTTCAAGTTAACATGTCAGGAGAAAAATCTAATAAGCTAAAAAGAAGTCAACTGGAATTTTACATTTTTTAAAGATTACTTTGCTTATCTTTTAATAATTTAAAAAAGTTGATCAAGAATAAACCTTCTTTCTAATGGAAACAAATTCCTTTGTGTGCCTTTAATGATACAGATAAAAAGGCAAATATGCCTTATGGAGTAATAGCTCTTGTATCTACAGCTCAGCCATCTTGCATACCTTAGTTATAATCCAAACCCAGAAAGTACACCAGAGTTCTTTAAACAGCCAAGAAATGTTAGAAGGTTCATGTGCTAAGGCATACTGCTCTCAAAGGTAACTTATTTTGAGTCTACGCACTTCCTTAAACACAATTCTAACACAGTTAGCTTTCCAAATCCACACAAGATGAAAAGCAACAATATGAGAAGCTACTATAGGCAAAGCATACTGATAATAGCAAAATGCAGCATCTGAATTTACAAGCCTGAAAGTCAAAAAGGAAAGGTTAAAAAAAAAAAAGGCATCAAAAGCCAAAGTTGATCCTTCTAACGTTACCTACTTCGAGCAATCATTCACTTACTTCAGGAGACTCTCAAGTCAGCATGCTAGTACATTATACAATTGAAATTAATGATGACCTTGAGACTTTTAATCCAGTTCCTTCCATTTAAGTGTACATTTTGTTATCAGCCTACTTGACAGGGTGATCACATCTGGTTTGTTTGGGACTGTCCCAACTTAATCAAGCCTGTCATCTGGCGTAATTATTACCAGCTCTCCTTTTCACTCTCGTGTCCTGGTCTGGACTACAACTTTCAGGGGACATCCTAGTGAGTATTTACTACATGCCAGTACTATTATTCCAGGTGCTTTAATTTATCCTCACAATCCTATAAAATGGGGTGTAATTATTGTCCCCTTTTTATAGATGAACTAAGACTCTGAGAGGTTAAATGATTTTCCTAAGGTTGATAGTAAGTGTTCAAGGCCTGTATGTAACTAACCCAGACATCCGATACCAAAGTCCTGGTACCCAAAACATTGTAATACACAGTACTGTCTCTCCTAGGAGGATGGGCATAGAAGGGAGAGGAAGGGGGAGGAGAGGGAGGAGAGAAGGGAAATATCCAAGTTTAAAGAAGAATTAAGTATTAAAAAACCGAGGTATTAGCTTTCTGGAAAATGTCTATACAGTCCTTATTCCACAATCTCATAAACTCGTAATACTGAAACGTCTAAGAAAATCTTTAAAAGGTAAAACTGTAATAGTTCAAATTTTTATGAGCATGGGCTTTCTTAGGAAACAGCATTCTCTAACTTTATTTCCTCTTTTTTTTTTTTTTACTTCAAAATTATTTGGAGGAAAATAGTATCTAATAGGTCGCATTCAAAAAACCAAACTACAGTAAAAAGAGTAGTCACAAACATCAACTCAAGAGGCTACACTTTATACTTCCTTCTGGAAAAGATGCTGCGTATCAGCTAATTAAGTCTTTAAACTGTGAGATTAAGTAGGTTACAAAAATAAGAGGTTCAGAGACTTGTAATACTCATTTTTAGCATGATTTTCTACTTAATGCACTTATTTAGAATGGTTGACTTTATTACATTTATATAGTATTTTCCAGTTTTGCAAAAAGTATTTCCGTATTTGATCCTCAGCAACCAAGTATGCTGGACAGATACTATCATTCTCTACTATGAAGAAACTGAGGCTCAGGGATTAATTTGCTCAATTATTTCAGGAAATTGAAGTGGAGTGATGACTCCCAATTTTATGTGGAAAGCAAGCAATTACTTAAATGCTTGAGAGTAAAAGAAAAGCCTCAGACTTCCTTGTTGGCTGAGATAAAATACAGAATATCTGTAAATTACAGAATATCTATAAATTACAGATAAAATACAGAATACCTATGCTGTCTGAAAAGCAATATTCACTGGGGCCTGCCTGTACCTCTCTTTAGTAGCTTTACTAGTCACAGAAAAATGAATACTTGTTTGTTTTGGATCTCAAACTATTATTACATTTGCAAACAAAACCAGGACTATAAAGAGCAGAACCAGATTATTTTTTGAGTGACAAACACTAATAATGAAAGGTGTTCTCAACCACTCTGTGATTTACCATTGCTGAAATTACCCCTTAATGTGAAAACACTTTTAAAACAATTTTCTCCTAAAGCTCATTTGCCAGATTGTATAAATTAGCTGCTTACAAAGGATCTCATATCAGAGAAACTCCAAACTAACAAGAGGCTTTTCTTCTAATCTACTAAAAGGTACATTAAACACCCAATGCTGGCCACATTATTTTATACAATGATGGAAAACAACAGCTGATAGCCAGTTTGGGACCAATGCCAACTGTTCCCATTTGTCTGACAATGTTAAAAAATTAACTGCTACAACAGTTTTCAAAGAGTATCACTATCTCTAAATGAGAAAGCATAATCAACTAAAATCCTAAAAAAGACTCAATAGTGCCTCTCTGATTTGCAGTATTAGTTTTAAATGTTCTGAAGTAAACACATCTCAACAGCTTTATATATTTTCATATATTTTATTTTTTTAACACTTAGAATTTTGCAAGCTAGCAGTAAAATTCTGTTCTCAATATTTTACTAATTAGCACCGTATACCTTTTAAAGCTAATTGGAACAGTTTCATTGTAAATGATTGTAAAATAAAATGATCAATTCAAATGCCAAATTAGTCTCAAGTAACATGTGAACCATTAATTTTATCATTATTTTTGGCTTTTGCACAAAGATGTATTTCAAAGATGAACTTAATAATCAAATCAGTTCTGTCAATCTAAAAAATAAAAGTACCACAGTTTAAAGCAATATTTACTCTCTGAAATTATTGTATGATTAAAGAGGCACATAAGTTGAGAAACCGGCTATAAAAACAAAAGATACTACATAACTTACTTAGTTTCTTATTTTTTAGAAAAACGAGGAAAATTCCATGGTACAAATATCAGTTACACATATGGTTTAGCGTATACCAGTATCTTCATGCTTTACTTAGGAGTTTGGCCTTACCAAAAAGCCATCAGAATTTTCAGGGTAATTCACAGGGACAGCTGGAAGCCTAAAATAAAACTGCTCAGTGCAAAAGATCCCAAGCCATTCATATAATTTTAAATGAAAACCTAGACATTTAACTCCTATTTGTTTTCAACTGAAAAATCTTTTGAAAATGTGGAAAAATATTAATTATATTCAAATTACATCCACACATTAAAAAAGGGGGGATTTTTCATTTCCTGTTTTAGGATAAGAGCATTCTTCAGAGCTATGGGGTTAAGTTCAAAGCTACGACTGACTGCTTACTAGCATGACTGTTTTGCATACCAGTAGAATCCAGTCCAGTTTTGCCATTTGTGGATAACTATGACAAGATACAAAAGCATGTGTTTGCCATAAATAGCTCTGGCTAACAGCAAACTGCTCACACTGAGCAGATCAAATTCTCTATAAGGAGAGCAGTCTGGACCACAGCCAAATCCCACTCCTACTGTTTAAAACTGCTATATCAATTCTTTTTTCCCAATTTGCAAAATATATTAAGAAATAGTAGTTCAAGTGATAAACATGAGAAGTATTAAACTTGTGAAGGACATTTTACGAATTATTTTCATTATAATCAAAGACACAATATGAGCTTCCTTCTACTACTTAACCACTTAGAAATGTAAACGTGAATTAAAAAATAACCACCCTAATTTATCTAGAAAACAAATCAGGTACTGAAGAGTATTTATGTTAAAGTGCAAAAAAAAAATAATCTGATTTCCATATTAACACATAAGAAAATAAATAAACTAATGCTTATAAAAGTATTCCACTAAATAATATTTTATATCATTTGGCTTTAGAATAGTGTATTTTTTAAACCTAATAAACCCAACAAACTGGAAAATGTCATGCATGAATGTTGTACAAAAAAATTCTTAAATGACCAGTGCAGAGATTAATAATAGCATTTACCTAAGAAGTTGCTTCATATAACATTTGCAAAATGTCCAAGGAAAACAAGGCAACGTTCCGTAATATGCCACAATTTTTATTGCAACGTGGCCATTTTGTGAGGATGGGGAGTTTGATCTCAAAAACGTTCCATTTAAGGCTCTTTTATACAGAAATTGCCATCATGACTGATAAAATATCTTTAGTGTTGCAAGACTTACACGGTAAACATAAAACTCCTACACTTACTCAGTAGTGTACACTCAATGGAAAACAAAAAGGCATTAATAACAGCTAGTTCTTTTAAGAAGATATGCAGGTAACAGGAATGAACACTGAGGTACTAGGATAATTTGATGACACAGTTAACACAACTTAATTGGCATTCCTTTTGGGGTGGGGCGTTAAACTCAATACAAAAAGTGCTTTCAATGCATAGTGTTATATCCGTGCTGCCATGTCACAAAAAAAGGCTTGCCAAGGCAGGTGAGGTGTATGAATGCTGGAGCCTCACAGAACTGCAATCAAATGCAACTATAAATAATACTGAATAAAGTTTACCATCTGACCAGTGGATAATACTTTCAAGGCATTCAATTAGCTTACCCTTTGCAGTATTCTAAGCTATTCACATTGACAATCGCATTCGTTGTAGCGTTTGCTGCAAGGGAGGCATATAACCAGTTGTTTTGGCTAAAATATCATGGGAAGGCATTCCTTGGACTCTACATCAAAGTAACAGTATTAAACAGTCTAATGGCAATCACTGATAGGCTGCTTGCATGAATGATATCTCCTTCATTCATTATGTTGGAAGGACCCAGTGGGAAAAGGAAAAAAACAAAAACAAAACCTAATACTATTCCAATTGACTGAGCTGGAGAAATGAAAGCTCCATAAGATCCGGATGGCACTTGACTGTCATTTTATAAGGGTTTTCCTTCAAGTGAAACTACTACGTTGCCTCCCAATTTCTCTCCAAGTGTCGAACGGTCCTTTATGTCATCCAAGCCATTTACTTGCCACTCATGTTTAATACCTACGAAGAAAAAAATCCCATTACTTATTATAATTAAGAAAGAATAATTCCTCTGCACAAAATATTCAGTGTTTGTACCTGTAAATTTCTTTTTAATGGCATCTTTAGAGCTGGCATAAATCATCTTGCTTTTTAAAGGTGCACTTTCAGGGGCCCTACAGAAGAAAAAACAATTGTTGAATCCCAATGAAAAGAAAAACAAAGGCAAAACTGACTATGTTAATAACAATCCTTGCATTTTAAAAGTACTTTTTTCTTTTGTTTTTACACACCAGAATATAAATACTAGGTCTTCTTTCTTAGACTCTTTTGTTTCGTATGTGGCATCGTACAAAGCATATCGGCAATCATTCAGAGGTAGCAACTTCACAAAAGATGTGTAGGGGTCCTCTACAGTATCACCAATGTCACCCACCAAGATCTGCTTTGCTTCTTCTACAATTATTTGTCTTTTGTCATCGCTTAAACAGAAGAGAACGGCTTTCTTTCTTTTTTTGATCTCCTCTTGTGTAGAAGATTTCCTTACTTTCATATCATTAAAAACTTTGATGACTTCATCATTCACTGTAACTCCAGAAGCCTAAAAAAAAAATAATAATAATAATAAAAAACCCAGTAATTCAGAATAACTACTTTGGCTTTAACCAAAATTACTATTTGCCTAGAGAAGATTCAAGTTAGTCTGGATATCAAAAATTGCAACTTTCCATGCAAGTAGTCCAATCAGATTTGCCACGTTTTAAGTATCGGTGTATGATTGTACCTAAGGATTCTAACTCATCCTGCCCCATTCATCTTTTCTAAAGTGGTTTGCTGGCTGAAGTAAATAGAAGGCAGAAGGAAAGGGACAAATACAGGCTGTCCCATCCCTGAAATGTTTCCTCTTTCACTGGGTGATGTCAGAGCTTCAGGAACAGCAGTAAAATGCCTTCTGTATTGTGTCAACTCTGCAGGCCTTAAAAAAACACTTCAGGATTTCAGTTAATGCTTCTACTATTTTTTTCTTTAAAGTCATCCTAGCCAGTGCCGTTTCCTCATAAGGAAAGAATCAAGTGTAAACTCCAAACCGCCCACAGCTTCAACATAACTGCCTCACAGCGCAAATGCAGACACCAAAATTAACGGATCTAGTGTAAAAGCTTTTTTAGCGCGAGAAAGCATTTTAAGACTTTTCCCACCTCCCTCAGAGGACTTTGATTACAGGCCATCCAGACCCTTCAGCAAGGGCTTCAAAACACGTACCAATTTTAGATCGCGCCAGTTAAGTACACTTAGGCAGCTAAGGGCAAACAGCGAGAGCGAGTGAGCTCCGCAGCCTCCCGCGCCCCGGTCGCCGCTCCCTGTGTCGCGAAGCCTCCTGCCGCCTCCCGCTCCGCTCAGGCCCCTAGCCCCGACCCGGACCCCTGCCCGGGTCCGACCCGCGTCCGGATCTTCCCCGCCCCCAGGAATCCGAAGAGCGGCAGGGCCCGGGTGGAGACAGGGTAGCGGGGCCGCAACGCAAAAGAGCCCACCTTTGAGGCCAAAATCAGGTTAAAATGGCGGCCTCACTCCCAGGCCCTGCAGGGCCGGTGGCTCGCCGCACCCCGGCCCTCGACCCCCCGGCTGATACGCCCGCCTCACCATAGTGCCCCCGGCTGTGGTTGCAGCGGCGGCTGGGGCTCCGACTCGGTGGCACTGGGAGGAGAAGAAGGAGGGGCTGGCGGACAGCAGCAAGTGCGAGGCACGCCGGGAGTTGCTGCCGGAGAGGCGGCGGCGGCAGCGGCGGCTGCTTGGGGGGCTGCAGGCGGCGGGCGGGCGATCACGTGGGCACGCCCCGGGCCGGCCCTTCAGCCTCCGGGCCCCGCCCGCGTCCTCGACCTGACCCCGGCGCGCGCGCCCAGCAGGGCCTGTCTACTACTCGGCAGTGATCGGAGTTCGGAAGCCTGGCTGAGCAGTTTCTCTCTCGCCTCTGGGCACCACCGGTCGCCGTCCCCGGAAGGCGCTCGGCTCGTGGAGGGGCGTCTCCACGCTGCTGCGCTGGGGCGCTACTCCCGGGGTCCGTGCGTTTGAGGGGAACGGTGCACCAAGGTGTCTTTCTTTTATTCACCCGAGGTTTCCACCGATAGGGGCCGGATTCCAGCGTTCTGAGTCATTTTGGAAAGCCCCTGTACAGAGATGGCGTGAATTGTCAGATCTCCTTCCTCCAATGAAATGAGATAAACACTCTGGGGGGTTACCCAGTTGATTGAATTACTTAGGGAAAAACAAAATGATAAACAGGTGGGAAATCACTTTCCAAAGTCTGTGGTTGAAATAATGGTAGGGGAAAAAATTGGTAGTAACATCCCTTGGCAATGATATCCTTTTATATATCAGACCGCATAGGAAATGGACTGTAGTCTCTGCTAGCAGTCTTTTTTCTTCATGAAGCCCCAGTTATGACAGCTGACGACAAATAAGTGGACCCAAGGGTGGAGATTCCTCCCTCTTCTTGGCAATCCCAACCTTTTCTAGCAAAGCTTGTATAACTGAGCCAAGGCTTTTCTCTAACTAGCCTTTTTAATACTTAAAAAGTATGCCATTTATCAGAGAAAAAAAGTCACTTTACCCTTTGAGGAAATTTTTCATAAAGATTTAAGTAAACTGAGTTTATAATGAAAATGTTATAAATGGAACACTTTATGTGTTATCTATAATGAAAAAGATTTAATTGTTTAATAACTTTGGGCTGATTTATGCCTCCTTTTTTCCTAAATGTTTATAGTTTCTATCTTTCTTCATTTGTAAAATTGGTAAAATGAATTCGAAACTCTGATCAATAGTGAAACTTTTTTAAGTATATTTTATTGATTATGCTATTACAGTTGTCCCATATTTTTTTTTCTCCCCTTTATTCCCCTCTGCCCTGTAACCCCCCTTCCACCAACATTCATTCCCCCCAACCCCCAGCCCCTTAGTTCATGTGCATGGGTGGTACATATAAGTCCTTTGGCTTCTCCATTTCCCATACATTCTATTCTTAACCTCCCCTGTCTATTTTGTACCTACCATTTATGTTTCTTTTCCCCCATCCTCCTACCCCACCCTCCTGGATGATAACCCTCCTTGTGATCTCCATTTCTGTGATTCTGTTCCCATCCTAGTTGTTTGCTTAGGTTTTTTTTTTTTTTTTTTTTTAGGTTCAGTTGTTGATAGTTGTGAGTTTGTCATTTTACTGTTCATATTTTTGATCTTCTTTTTCTTAGATAAGTCCCTGATTAAACAAGTTATGATTAAACTATCTTTAAAGTCCTTTTCAGCTTTAAAATTCAGTTTCCTAGTATATCAGTGTTTCTCAAGAAAGTGTATATATGTTCTCAGGATTAAGTAAGTTTAGGGATGGAAAATCATAATGAGAAGCGACTATGCCTGAGTTTGTGTGATAAATTCTTGTATCCAAAACTTAATATATTTTAAATGGACCATGTTAGGTATGGCCATGAAACATAGATCTAGTTTTTATATCCATAGCTTGTATGTATTCTCTTAATGGGAAGATTGACTAAGTTTAGAGACAAAAATTGAGAAGAAATTTCCTAATGTCTAAGCATGAATCCAAGCAAGTAGATAATAACACTTTAACATTTAGCTGGTATATTATAGTTTATGAAACCTTTCCCTTCATCTCTTTTGAAATTCCAAGGAAATAATGGAGAATGGATCTCCAGGGCTCCAAATCTCTGCTATGTGTAGGTATTGGCAATTCTTCTCCTTCCTATACTCGTCTTCTCAGGGTCTCCTTGCCTTCTCATTAGGCAAATTGCCTCCTTGAAATTTGCCGCAGAGATTCCACAGAGGCCGCAGCCCTGACGGAGACCAGATAGATCTATGGACACCTAAATTACATGTCAGAACCTTTCCTGCTAAACCTGGGGATTCTAAAGATGTTGGGCACTCCCAGCTGTGATGTCAACCCCTCTCCAAACCTCCCTGTGTCCTTCACCCTCCCCAGACTGTAAGCTCCTTAAGCATCTGAGTCCTACTCATCTTTGAATTTCTGGAACTTGGTACATAGATGTTCAATAGATGATAAAGTAATAAATTTAAGATGTTTTAGTGCTATAAAGAGAACAAAAAGGAGTCTTCTGAAGATTGTAAGGCCTTTCCACATGTCCTTGTAAGAGTGGCTCTTAGAACCTCAGGGTTATAGCAACTCCTTCTCTTCATACCTATTATTTATAACAGCTAACACCACTTATTTGGTAAAGGGGCAGCATTATCAAGCATTGTTGCATGAATTTGGGCCCCTGTGTAGTGGAAAGGTCTGAGTGTCATATATCATGTATACTAGTTTCCATCACCACAAATTTAGTGGCTTAAAAACAACACAAATTTATTATCTTACAATTCTGGAGGCCAGAAGTCAGAAATGATTCTCACAGGGCTAAAATCAAGGGATCAGCCTCATTTCATTGCTTTTGGAGGTTGTAGAGAAGAATCTGTTTTCTTGCCTTTTCCAGCTTCTGGAGGCTGCCTCGTTCCTTGGTTTGTGGCTCCAGTTGCACCGCTCCCACCCCTTCTTCAGTCATATCTCTGACTCTCTCCCCTGCCTCCCTCTTTCACTTCTAAGGACCATTGTGATTAGTTGGGACCCACTGTATAATTTAGAACAATCACCCATCTCAAAATCATTCTGTTAATCATGTGCTGCGCCTTTTGTTGTGTTACGGGTTCTGGAGTTTAGGACAGGGACATCTTTCAGGGCCATTATTTTCCCTACCATACCACATCTGTTCCCTTTAGCAAGTTCAAGCCCAAACAATTGACAGGTGGGATAGAAGGACCCTGAACAATCCCGTACTAGAATACACATTTAAGCTACCATTTTCCCTTTGCTGGACACAGGGATGGCAGCATAAACCCACCATGAGGAGCTAAGTGAGAGCAATCTCAAAGAGGATGGATCTGGATGGAATCTCAGCTCTGATACAGTAGTGTCATTTATTTAACTGCTCTAAGGTTGCTTCCTCCATTAAAATGGGGATTATGTTACCTCCTCCCTCTTGGGGTCATGGTGTGGATCAAGTGAAGTAATGTATGTAAGGCTCCTAGCAGCGCAGGAATAGGGACCCTGGGGCTGCTGTTATCACCAGTGCAGAATGAATGAAGGTGAGAGCATGATTTTAGCCTCACAGGCAACAGTCATGAAGCATCCCAAACCTCACTGGTGTTGATTTGTAAGACTCAGCTGAAGTTTGTCTCAGCTCAAGGTTTCTTAGAAAATCTGGGAAGTGAACACCTCCTAATGCATATTCTCCTGAGAAACAATCTAGATGAAATTTCTGTGGCATGTAAAAGTTTAAAGTCATTTTTCAAGTTCTATCTAAAACAACAAATTTGGAAGATAATGCAGAAAAATTCTGTTTGAACTGTTTGAATTCTGTCCTTGTGAAGACACATCACTCTCAGTTCCCAAAGCCTCTTCCTGACAAATGTAAGTGTGAAGAAGCTCACAACTTCAAAAGGTACCTTTCTACCCACATGTCTTCTTTACTCTGACACATCCCTCCTACCCCGCGCCTGGGCTAAAAGGCTGGTAAGGAGGCAAGTCGTACTTTTCTAAATTTAAGTTTGATTATAGAACTAGAAAATAAAAGTAAGGGGAGACGTGTTGGAGTCTAGTCTCTGTGACTCACTCTCTGAGCCACAAAACTCACTTTGAGTCTAACACATCTCATCTCTAATTCTTTCTACTTTAGGAACATGACCTCACAATGAAGGAATCTGGCAGTCTGTGTCACTCACGTGAAGAGGTAATGAGCTAGACTAGAAGACAGCAGCAGGAAATGTAGTAAGAGTGAAATGTAGTTTAAAATGGTTTCAAATTCTATATTTATAAATGCCAGTTTCAAGTATTAACTCACAGACACATTTATCAGATCCACGATCAGTTGCTTGTGGCAGTAATTCAATCCTCATAGTAAGTAGCAACCAGTTACCTAAATTATACAAACAATATAAAAACAGCGTCTGAGAAAAGCAACTTGCTAGTAATTTATTTAAGGTGGAAATCTTTTGTTTAGCTTACTTTATTATAAAAGCTGGAGTTTGTAAATCATAGGAAAAAATCATACAGTCATGAAAAATGTAATGTGAAAACTATGTTAATAGACATGAATATGAGAAGGCAAGAGATCAAAACCAGGAATGAGAAGAGTTTATTCATTTCATTCATTCATGTATTCCTTCATTTCATTTATTGAGCACCTCTGCTAGGGGCTGGGAATGCAAAGATAAAAATAACACAGACTGCCTTGAAGAAAGCTAGTTCTGTGAAAATACAGCAAGGAAGCCATTATGTGTGGAGTAATTCCATGCATATACTACAAGGGCAGATGACAGGATGCCTTGGGAGCACAAAGGAGGGCCACCAGCTCCGTCTGGAGTGAGTTGGGTCATAGGGACAGGTGGGGGTTAACTAGGCAGGTAGGGAAAGGGCAGTCAAAGCAGAGAGAGCAGTGTGAGTAGAGCACAAGAAACCCCAAGTAGTTTGCTGTAGCTAGAGCCTCCACCCTTCATCGGTAATAAAGACGGAATGGTAGGAGGTGTCAGCTCTTATGAGCCTTGCATACAATCACAGGCAGCATTTTATTCTGCTGGCAGTGAGGTAGACAATAGAGATTTTTCAAATGTGTATTTTTAATAACAGCTAAATTTTAAAACAGCTAAAAAATTTAAAAACAGCTAATTGAGATATTATTCACGTACCATAAAATTCACCCACTTTTTTAAAAAGATTTTATTTATTTATTTTTAGAGAGAGGGGAAGGGAGGGAGAGAGAGAGTCAGAGAAACACCAATGTATGAGACACACATTGATTAGATGCCTCTCATGTGCCCCCTACCCCCAGTAGGGGGGATCTGGCCTGCAACCCAGGTGTGTGCCCTGACTGGGAATCCAACCGGCAACCTTTCGGTTTGCAGGTTGCCACTCAGTCCACTGAGCCACACCAGCCAGGACTTGCTCTTTTAAAGAGTATCATTAAATATTTTTTAGGATACTCACAACTGTGCAACCATTACCACTATCTAATTTTAAAACATTTTATCACCCCCCTCAAAGAAACCCCCACATCAGCAGTCACTCCACATTCCCCTTTCCCCTAAGCCCCCGCAACCACTACTCGTCGGTCTCTGTTGATTTCCCTGTTGTGGACATTTCATGTGAATGGAATCATGTGGTACATAGTCTTGGTGACTGGCTTTTTCATTTAACATAATGTTTCCAAGATTCATTGACATTGCAGTATCTGTCAGTACATTATTGTTTTTTATGATCAAATAATATTGTTGCATGGATAGACCACATTTTCTTTGTCCAGTCACCAGCTGATGGGCATTTCAGTTGTTTGCACTTTTTGGCTGTCATGAACAATGCTACCATGAACATTCATGTACAAATTGTTTTGTAAACATGCATTTTCATTTCTTTGAAGTCTATACCTAGGAGTAGAATTACTGGGTGCATGGTAAATTATGTGATATTTTGGTGAGCTGCCAAACTTTTCCAAAGTGGTCACACCATTTTATAATCTCACCTGCAATGTATGTACAGGGCTCCAGTTTCTGTACCTTCTTACCAACACTTGCTACTGTTTGTCTTTTTTATTTTGCCATCCTAGTGAGTGTGAAGTATCTCATTGGGGCTTTTGAATTGCATTTTCTTAACAGCTAATGATGTTGAGCATCTTTTCTTGTGCTTATTGACCATTTATATACCTTCTCTGGAGAAATGCCTATTAATATCCTTAGTCCATTTTTCATTGGTTATTTATCTTTTTATTAAGTTGTAAGAGTTCTTTATGTATTCTGGATATGAGTCCCTTATTAGATATATGATTTGCAAAAAATTTCCTCCATAACGTGGGTTGTCTACATTTTCTTAATTTGTCCTTTGAATTTCAAAGCAAAAAACTTTGAAATTTTCATGAACTCTACTTATCTAGTTTTTCTTTTCTTCCTTGTGCTTTTGGTGGAATATCTAAGAAACCATTGCCTAATCTGTGTTTATAAAGATTTGCTCCCATGTTTTTAATAAGAGTTGCAACTTCATATTTAGGTGTATGATCTATTTTGAGTTACTTTTTTAGTATGATGAAGTAGAGGTCCAACTTTATTCTTTTGCATGAGGATATCCAGTTGTTCCAGCACCATTTGTTGAAAAGATTATTCTTTTCCTCAAATTTGGTTTTTGAATGCCATTAAAATAATGCCAACAATCATATTCTAAAATGCTATCAATTTTTAGATTTATAATTGCTTACTGATGAATCAAACTGATAAGGGATTTCTCATCCTGGTGGTGTGGGTTAGTTGGCTGGAGCATTGTCCCATATGCTGAAATGTTGCCGGTTCGATTCCCAGTCAGGGTGCACATGGGAGGTGACCAATCGATGTTTCTCTTTCTTTCTCTCCCTTCTCTTCTTTCTAAAAATCAATGAACATGTCCTTGAATGAGGAAAAGAAAGAGATTTCTCTTGTTTTTCACAGCTAGGTTACTTAGGTGTCTGAAAATTTATTTCTTAGTAAATGTATCAAGGGAAATGTTTTGTTTACTTATTTGTTTATTTATTTATTTAAGTATTGAGTTCCTATTATGTGCCAGGAACTGTGCTAGACACTGGGTGCAAAATAAATTTTTATCAAGGAGATATTTACAGGAGAAATTCCAATTTCTCAAACATGTTTTTCTATACATTGCTATTAGATCATTTTTTCTATTTTCTTTTCTGATTTGCCAAAACTGGTTACAGTAGGATGAGTTTTTTCCCTTTGAATGTTACAACAAAGATTTGATTTATTAGTTTCCTGTACATAAAATTTAAAAAATCTTGTATATTTAAGTTTTTACTGTACATTATCAGAAAATTTTGATAATGGCATTTGCCATGATCAGTTTTCTTTTTTCTTGTTTCGGTGAAATCCAATATTTTCGAGCATATGATCCCTGTATTTATGGAGCTTGTAGTCTAGTGAGAAAATAACAGGGTCCCTGATATAAATTAGGGGAATCCATTCTCACTCCAGTGGCGGATGTATCCCCATTGATCACATCTTTGCCAACTCTAGTATGTGTCAACTCTAATTTCTGCCAGTTTGATTGTGTGAACTGGGATTTCACTCTGATTTTAATGTGCACTTCCTTGATTACCAGTGCTATTGACCATCCTTAGCTATGCCAGTTCACATACTTTATAAAATTTTCTTAGGGTCATTTTTAATTTTCCTTATTTGTAGTACTTCTTTATATTTGTATATTCAGTGTACTGACACTTTGTTACATGCATTGAAAGTATATTCTTCCATTCTCTACACTGTCTGTTAATTTTGTTTATGGTGTCTTGTAAATGAAGAAGTTAAAAAATTGTGTGATAGAATGCATCAAATTATTCCTTTAGGTTTGTGCCTTTTGCTTTATGTTTGTGGCTTGTCTTCTTCCTTTTCTCCCTCCCTTCCTTCTTTCCTCCCCTTCCTTCTCCTCAGCTTATTTTCCTCCTTCTCCAAGACCCTTCTTCCTTTCTTTCAAGAAATTCTTCCTGATCAGATTTTTGATGAGTTCAAAGAATTAGTATTAAAGGTTTTTCTAGTGTAATAATGGTTTTAAGTTCTTTTTGTTTAGAGTCCCTTTTTAAAAAATACATTTATTTTTAGAGAGAGGAGATGGGAAGGAGAAAAAATGGGAGAGAAACATGGATGTATGAGAGAAACATCAATTGGTTGCCTTTCGCACGTGCACCAGCTGGGAACTGGGCCTACAACCCAGGCATGTGCCCTGACCAGGAATCAAACCCACGACCTTTCACTGTGTGGGACAACACTCAACCAACGGAGCCACGCCGGTCAGGGCTAGAGTCTCTTTTCTTTCTTCTTCTTTATTTAAAGTCCCTTTTCTTTTAGAGATACGGTATGAAATATTTACAGGTGAAATAGTGTGATGAGTGGATTTTCCTTCAAAATAGTATGGGGCAGAAATTGCAGGTGCAGATTAAGCAAGATTGACCCTGAGTTGGTAATTGTCAAAGCTGAGCAATAGGTACACGGGGGTTCACTGTGCTATTCTGTTTATGTTAAATTTTCCTATAATAAAAAGCATAAAAATACAGAGGAAATTCTTTCCAACATTTTCCTATATAAAATATTTTCCTATATAAAGTTTTGTGTTTTTTTGTGTGTGTTTACACCTTTAATCCCTGGGTGATGCTGAAGGAACACCATAGAAGAGAACCAGACAACAGGCTTTACTGGGCTATTCAAACATGGTTAGGACGGAACGCTTGTTAGGTTGGCGGGGTCCTCTGACAATATTTGTCCTAGGAAAGCCCTTTCTAAACCAATGAGGACAGTTTGTCTTGGCTGTGTGGAAACATACTTTGTGACCAAAATTTGAAGAATGAAGCCCATTATTGGCTATGCAAAAAGAATAAACAAAGGAAGTATTTGACATTTCTTAAGATATTTTTAAACACTTAGTCTTTCTTTGACTATTTATTCTTTTTTGGCCATTGGTCCAAAGTTTTTTAATATGATAACTACATTTCTTTTAACTAGTAAAATAATTTTCCTAAAGCCTTCATCTCAAAAAGTTAGATCATTGTATTCTGCCCTTGGAATGCCTACCTTCAAAGTAGATGCACATTTAGAGAGGAAGTGCTTCTTCCACATTTGAGTTTGGGGAAGTGGCAGATGTTTTCAGATCTCCTAGGAAAGAATTCAAGCTAAGAGTCTTTGATCTCCTGGGATTTCTAACACATGTGAACTCTCACCACATTTTCTGTAATTTTACCAGATGTAGCTGGATTGTTCATAGTGAATCTATCAATTTATAACTTGAATTGTTTACAGATATCTTGCTTTCTATTTCACAGGATGGATTTCCAGATGGTCTTTTGATTTGTAGTTTGCTCATTCCCTTCCAAGAAATTGTTAAGAGATGGTCCGGACTGGTGGACCCTTTATCTTTGTCCTAAGAGATGACACTATTAGGCCATCCAGTAGGTTAAACAAATACAGTACCTTGCAGACTCTGCTATAGTTATTTAGACTTTAGAGAGAAAAAAAATCTGAGTTGAAATGGAGGAAGAGTATTAGGAAGAAGATTGTGGTTTGAAAAATTTTTTTTCTTGCTCAGAATTAAAGTGAGACTGTCTAGTCTCATTGAGCTCCATGTGATCTCAAGATGACGTTAAATGCCCTGTTGTAACGCAACCTGCACACATCTCTTGGCTTGCTTTCTTGCAAGTTTCACAGCCATGGTATTTTATTGAGTATCCACCATGGGCCTGGTATTCTATTCGCCCAACTCTTTCCACAGAAAGCCTTAACTAATCTATTATTAACCCTAAGGGCAAACTAGGCAGACAATTCGATCCATAACCTCACATCAGCATCCTAGAACTCTGAAAGTGTAAGTTCTTTTGCTACCACGATGTTGCATGATTCAAATAACAATATGAATCATTCTGAGTCATATTGTTTTTTGAACCCTTCAAACAGAAACTTGAAATCTTGGGTTAAACATAGAATAGCAGAGATGAGATAGCTGAATAAAGTTTAATAGAGTCTCAAACAGTAAGAAAAGGACTACTGGACGTTGTTCCACCCATTTACTTATTTACACTGTAATTCCTCCAAAGAGGAGTTTAAAGTTGCTTAAAAGACACAGGGTTGAGATATTGCACTTTGTTATCCATATATTACATTTCAATTGTTTTAAGGGGCACAGGGATGATAAAACAAAGTTTAGCCTTAAGTTTCTTATTGGTCAGGGAAAAAGAGAAAGTCCTTGAGTTAAATACCTCTAAATTAGCTAATAAAAAGAAGCATAATGTTTGTAAGAAGAAACAGTTTCCTCCTGAAACTAAATCCCAAGAGAAATTCAACGAAATGAAAAAAATTAAAAATTGGGTCCTGTGTGCAAAGCGTTTTTGCATGTTTTTTTTTCTCATTTAACCCTTAAAAAAGTACCGTGATGCATATAGTACCATTTTCATCTTACAGATGAGGAAACTGAAGATCACAGCAGTTGTGTTGATGAGACAGAGCCAAGATATGAACTGTGATATCTCTGAATTAAGTCTATGTAGTGCTGGTCGCTGCCACTCAGTGGGCGATCACGTATACTTGTGTAGTTTTGGGTGGTTAGTTCCTTTTCAGTGGGGCTTTATCTGCAATATACTGCAGCCAGGCCCAAGGCATAGTCCATCCAGAGTAGTTCTGCATCTGTTTCTCTTAGGGACAGCAGGTGTGATTAGCCCCTAAGGGTTTCTTTTTCCTAGAATCTTGAGGTAGAAGCCTAGATTATTGATTTGAGACTTTTCTTCTTTTCTAACGGATGTATTTAGTGCTCTAAACTTCCCTCTCAGTTCTGCTTTAGCTGTGTCCCACAAATTTTGATATGTCATTTTTAAATTTTCATTCTGTTCAATGTACTTTTTTAAAATTATATTTTATTGATTATGCTATTACAGTTGTCCCATTTCTCCCCCATCATTCCTCTCCACCCTGCACACCCCCTCCCACCCACACTCCCCCCCTTAGTTCATGTCCATGTGTCATAAGTTCTTTAGCTTCTACTCTTCCCACACTATTCCTGCCCTCCCCCTATTTTCTATCTACCATCTATGCTACTTATTCTCTGTACCTTTTCCCCCTCTCTCCTCCTCCCACTCCCCTGTTGCTAATCCTCCATGTGATCTCCATTTCTGTGTTTCTGCTCCTGTTCTAGGTGTTCACTTAGTTTGCTTTTGTTTGAGGTGTGGTTGTTAATATCTGTGGGTTTGCTGTCTTTTTACTGTCCTATTTTTTATCTTCTTTGTCTTAGATAAGTCCCTTTAACATTTCATATAATAAGGGCTTGGAGATGATGAACTCCTTTAACTTGGCCTTACCTGAGAAGCACTTCATCTCCCCTTCCATTCTAAATGACAGCTTTGCTGGATAGAGCAATCTTGGATGTAGGTCCTTGACTTTCATGACTTGGAATACTTCTTTCCAGCCCTTCTTGCCTGTAAGGTCTCTTTTGAGAAATCAGCTGACAGTCTGATGGGAACTCCTTTGTAGGTGACTGTGCCCTTATCCCTTGCTGCTTCTAGAATTCTCTCTTCATTTTAATCTTGGGTAATGTAATTCTGATGTGCCTTGGTGTGTTCCTCCTTGGGTCCACCTTCTTTGGGACTCTCTGAGCTTCCTGGAAGTTTATTTCCTTTGCCAGATTGGGGAAATTCTCCTTTATTATTTGTTCAAATAAGTTTTCCACTTGTTGCTCTTCTTCTTCCCCTTCTGATACCCCTATAATTCGGATGTTGGGACATTTAAAGATGTCCTGGAGGTTCCTAAGCCTCTCCTCATTTTTTTTGAATTCTTGTTTCTTCATTCTTTTCTGTTTGGTTGTTTCTTTCTTCCTTCTGGTCCACTCCATTGATTTGAGTCCCAGTTTTCCTCCCATCACTATTGGTTCCCTGTGCGTTTTTCTTCATTTCACTTATTGTAGCCTCCATTCATTCATCTAATTTGCCACGAAAATCAACAAGCTCTGTGAGCTTCCTAATCACCAGGGCTTTGAACTGTGCATCTGATAGGTTAGCTACCAGTGCTTTGAGCTGTGCATCTGATAGGTTGGCTACCTCTTGGTTGCTTAGATGAATTAGCTCAGGGGCCCCCATCTGTTCCCCTGTTTGAGCCATCCTTGGTTTTGGTTTTTGTTGTTTTTGTTTTTGTCTGATTGCTGCTGTTACATACGAGGGGTGGAGCCTTAGGTGTTCACCAGGGCGGGGCAACCCAGTCGCTGGGTTGTGCTGCTGGATGTAGGGGCGGAGTCTGAGAGGGAACAATGGCACCTGCTCCACTCTCGGATTCCAGTCCCTTTTGCCGCTTTCCCCAAGCCAATTGGGCCCTTCTGGCACTGATTTCTGTGTGGGTGGGCTCGTGCACATTCTAGGACCCCATGGGTCTCTCCAAAGAACTCTCCCGTGAGGCTGGGACTCCCTCCTGGCACCCCTACCCCCACAAGTATTCTCAATCGGTGCCCTTTAGGCTTTATTTCCCGGCGCTGGGGCTCTGTGCTGCACAGTCCGTCTTGCTGCCCGTTTCACCTGGCTTATCTACGCGTGAATGTGTGACTGTGGTCAGCCACCTTGTGCACCTCGCTTGGTCTGCTCGTTGCCTTCCTGCACTTGGTAACTGCCACCTGTGCACCTGGGACCACCAGATACTGCTTTTTCCTGCTGTGACCCCTCTCCACCAGCCGCCGACCCCGCCCCTCTTACCGTTCTGGGTGAATCATTGTCGGACTTCCGTACAATTCAGTCCTCTCTCTGTTCTAGTTGGCTTTTTTTTTGGTTCTATATTTTTGTTGTCCTTAATCTTGGTTGTGAGAGGAGGCTCAGTGTGTCCGCCTACGCCTCCATCTTGGCCGGAAGTCCTCAATGTACTTTTTAATTTCTCTTGATACTTTAAAGGCATGGTTAACTTAAGGACCTCAAATGGGGAGATTGTCCTAAATTGTCTGGGTGGGTATAATCTAATCACATGGGTCCTTAAAACTAGAGCACCTTTTCTGGCAGTGACCAGAGGATGGTGTGACTGTTGAAGAAGGCACAGAGGAATGTGACACCGGGAGCTTTGAAGATGGAGGAAGGGAGCCATGAGCCAAGGCATGGGGTTACCTCTGGAAGCTGAAAAGAGTCTGGAAATGAATTCTTCCCTAAAGTGCATAGAAAGGAAAGCAACACTTCGGAAACTCTATTTTGGCCCCGTCAGACTTATGTGAGACTTCTAACCTACAGCTAATAAATTTGCATTTCCTAAGCTGCTAAATTTTTGGTAATCTGTCACAGCAGCAACAGAAAACCAGTACAACAAAACTTTCTATTTTTTTATTTCTTTCAAATGTGTTTATAATTGCTCACTGAAGCATTTATATTATGGCGACTTTAAAATCTTTGTTATCTCAGTGTTGGCTTTTTCTTTTTCATTTAGTTTGAGATCTCCCTGGTTCTTGGTATGAGTAATTTTTGTATTACTCAAATTTTGAAATGTGGACCTTTTTTGTATTATGAGACTCTGGATCTAATTTACACTTTCTGCCTTAGCTGGCTTTCTCTGTCTGACCCCACTGACCTGGGAAGCAGGGGCACTACCTTGTAACTGCCACATGGAGGTTGGAAGCCCAACTTTCCCACCCAGCCTCTGTTGACACCAGAGAGGGGTGCTCCTCCTAACTGCTGGGGAGTGGGGAGTCTTGGCTCCTCACGTGGTCTCCACTGACACTGTGGGAAAGGAGGGGGCACCGCATTACTGGTCAGTGGGGACGAAAGTCCAGACTCCCTCCTTGGGCTTCTCTGACACCACTCCAATGGGGATGTTAGGGCACCTCATTTTATCCTGGTGAGGGCAGAAGTCTAGGCTCCCCATTTAGTCTTTGCTGGTGTGAATGGTGGTGAGGCCAGGTTTTTTTCTGTGGTGTTTGGCTGGGATAGAGAGCAGTTGTGTCTAAATGGTGTTTTCTTGCTAGGCTGCTCCTTTCTTCGTCCTTTGGCTAGAGAAAGCTTTTGTTGTGGCTCTTTGCTGCTGGTGGAGGTGCCACTTGGAATTTCGGGTTGCCAGTTTCTTCAGCATTGTTTGGATATGAGTCAAAAAGAAAACCCAGGGAATTCAATACTTGTCTTTCTTTAGTCAGTCTGCCTTCTCTCCACCTTTCAGCCTTTATTTATTTTTTTCTTTTCTTTCTGGTTTTCTATACCTTTTAGTCTTAAGTTTGTTTGATATGTCATGTCCAGGGTTTTTAGTTATACTGAGTGGGAGGATCAGGGAAGTGGAAGCGTGCCTAAGGGTCCCTTTTTAAAGTTGGCGTTTCTCCTTGTATGTTTTGGACCACATATTGGCACATTTTTTTCTCATCTACATTTTCTTTTTTAGTTAATTTTTAAAACTTTACTTATTGATTTTTAGAGAGAGAGAGGAAGGGAAGGAGGGATGCCTGGACCAGGGATCAAACCTGCAACTCTGGTGTGCTGGGATGATGCTCTGACCGACTGTACTGCCTGGCCAGGGCCTGCCTACATTTTCAGTAAAGGAAGAGTCCTCCGCAGTTTTTGGTTTTGTATGGGTTTTCAGTTCAAATCTGATTTGGATGAGCCTCAGGACTTACCTCCATGTAGGTTTTACAACCAGGCCCCTGCAGAATTAAGCCCATCATCTCCCTTCACCTGCTGCCCCTCCTCACCAGGACCGCCACAGCCTCAGCACACGTCACAGCCGCAACGGGCTGCCAACCGCTCTCTTTGCACTTGTGCACTAGGAATTTTAACAGATGCTCATGTATTTTGGTTAGCATTTCCGGGTGTGTTTAAAATCTATTTATATATTTTATAGCAGTAAAAGACACACAACAAAATTTACCATTTAAAATACATTGTGGTAAAATATATGCAACATAAACGTTTTCATTTTAACTATCTTTAAGTGTAGGATCCAGTGGCATTAAGTACATTAGTACTGCCATGCGACCATCACAACCCCCCATTTCCAGAGGTTTTCATCATCCCAAACAGAAACTCTGTCCTGGGTGTTTTAAACAAGTTTTTAAGTTACGTGCTTCCTGCCGGTGAAGTGGTGGTAGAAGGACGTTTCAGGTGGAAGGCATAGCAAGTGAAAAGGCACAGAGTCTTACAAGAGTCCTAATACCTGAGAAATAACAAAGTCTAGTGTGACAGGAACCGATACATAGATGGTGCGGTGGGAAGTGACAGATGAGGCTGACAGAATGATGTCAGATTGTGCTGGCCAGGCTAATCCCGTTGCAGGTAACCAGGAAAGGAAATTCATAGATAAGAAATTGAGTGCCTTAGTTTTGTTATTAGAAAGTTGAGGTACAGCATAGGTAGATTTCGCAGAGCTCTATATTGCATGTTTTCCAATGCATGGACAGTTTGTTGATAGCTTGCCAGGTTTTCTAGTTGTTTATTAGTTGTTCTAGTTGTTTAGCAGGGTGTCAGATCCTGTACCAATTCCTCCTTCATGGGTAAAGGCCCAGCCTCGTTTCAGAGGTCAAGCTAAGTTTCCCCATGGACTGTATGTGATTGCTGGGATTGTATGGGACTGTATGGGGCTATGTACAGACCTAGGATAAAAGAGAACCAAAGATGAGAGAGCCCAGGTGAATCTCAACTTTTAAGGAGTAGCCAGAGCAAGGACTACTGAAAGGAATTAAGAATTCTCCCTGTTTGTCAAATGCCTTTGTATAAATGATCTCTAGAATTTTGTATTCCAGATCAGGGATCAGCAAACTGCAGCCTGCAGGCCAAATCTCATCCACCACTTGTTTTTCCAAATAAAGTTTTGCTGTAACACAGTTGTACATTAGTTTCTGTATTGCTACCTTTGTGCTACAGTGGCAGAATTGAATCATTACGGCATAGATGGCTGGCAAAGCCTTAAATATTTCCCATCTGGAGCCTTACAGAAAGTTTGTTAAGCCCTGTCCTAGAGGATTGTGCAGACTAAACAGTAAAAAGTGCATGGGATCAGGCACAAGAAAAATACCACAAGAAGCCAAGGCAGGAAAATATTTAAAATTAAATGCCTATAAGCTGTAGAAATACTACATTGCCCCATTATCCATTTTTTTAGTTTGTCACTCTTCTGATCAGTACATCATTACCTAATAAAACAGCTGTTATATATATAAGAATGATTACTAACTTGAGTTGATTGTAGTTAGCCAAAATATCCCAAGGAAATTAATAGCTTTTTATAACCTGTCATCAGAAAGCTGGCTAAATACATGCAGGACTGGGATGTCTGAGCCAAGGGTTCGAAGTGAGGCGGGTCCCAGGTCCAGTAGAATACTGGACTGCACACAAATGAATGTTAGTGTCCACAGTGTGTTGCACTAGGTGAAAACGCTGCTTAAAATATGCTTTGTATGATCTGATCTCATTTTTGCTGAAGAAAATAATCTGAAAATTTCTATACCAAATTTATTTTTGTTTCACATATTTATTGTTTTTTTTTTTCTTTTTTGGACAATCACCCTTCATTAATTTTATGACTAGAAGAAGTAAAATTTTCATTTTACTGGGGGAAAAAAAGTATTAAATATACCTCTAATACTGACAGATCAAAGGCTTAAATCACGACCTTAAATTTTAGAGATTTGTTCATTATTACGCTGAATATGTTTTTTCAAATTTCTTTGCTAGAAAGGGTTGCTGGCTCCCAAGACAAAACTTTTACTGAAAAAAGAAACAAACAGAAAGAGTTAAGGGTTGCTCAGTCGTTTGCATATTCAATTACTTGCACACTGCTGTTCTGCATATCTCTTCTAATCCAGACGTCTGCTTTGATATCTTACCACTGCAGGCTCTTGAACGGTGTGTATAAAGGCTAATGCAGAGTAGTTAAGCACACTCTTCCTAGTATTATTAGTGAAATTAACCTAGGCACTCTGCCCATTATTTTTAGATCAAACAATGTACCCACATGTGTGAAACTCACCAAATCTCCTATTCTCTCAAGAAAAAGCCTAAACACATTAGCACTTTGATATGGAGGAGAAAAGCAACAAATGAGACAGTGAACTATTTGGAAGAACAGTTACCTTCAAAGCTTGGTACAGGTATTGTTTCTGCTTCTAATGTGTCAGGGCTTCTGGTCAAGATGGCTGAGTAGGTAAATGTAGTATTTTCATCCTCCCACAACCACATCAAAATTACAAGTTAACTACAGAAAAATATCATTGAGAACCACCTGAAATCTAACTCAACAGAAGTCCTATAACTAATGATATAAAGAAAAAGCCACGTTGATACTGGTAGGAGAGGTAGAGAAAAGGAATGGTCTGGTCCCACACTCATGGGAGGGGTATTGTGTTGCAGAGGTCCCCGCTGAGGAGCCAGGGGGTCCCAGACCCACACCAGGCCCCCCAGCCCAGAACTCCAGTGCTAGGAAGAGAAATCTTCATGGCTTCTGGCTGCAAAAACCAGCAAGGATTGCGGCTGAGTGAGGTGGGTTGCTGGAGTCCCAGATGTTCCTCTTAAAAGGCCTGCGCACAGACTTCTTCACTGACTGATTCACTCTGAGCTCCAGTGCTGGGACAGCTGCTTGAAAACTACCAGGGATGTATGGGGATGAACAGAATGGTCCAGCAAGAGCTGGCGGGGCAGCTTTCTCCCAGACAGAAGTGCTGGCAGAGGTCATGGTTCCTTTGCTGAGCCCCCCCCCCATGCAGAGCTGACAGGCAGGTGCCATACCTGTGTCTTCATCAACCTGATTAACACTGTTCACTTCACCCTGGTGATTCTGAGACCCCACGCCACCCAACTTTTGGGCCCACCTAAGCAATTTCCAGTGGCTTTTCCACACAAATGGCCATGTTGAGGACTTTCCTAAAGTCTCTCAAGGGGTCACAAACCCCCCAAAAACAGCCTCTGGCCGCAGAGAGCCCCATACCTCTTGCTAAGTGCAGCTGGCCTTGGTTTGCAGCTTGGTCTCTTGCAGGCACCTCCAAGCCCAGCACAAGTAGCAACCATCTGCAGATTGCCCTATAGCTCATGCTGAGTGGCCCCAGGCAGGCACCAGTGGTGGCTGACCTTGACCTGCACAAGGCCTGGGAGCTAGCACACCAGGTGGATGCTGTAGCAGCAACCAACTACCTCTATGAGCAAGACTATCAAGGGGAGAACTCATCAAGTACCAGGTGAGTCTGGTTCAGTGTTGTCAGTCCCTGCACAGCAGATCCTCTGCTGTGGTTGAAGGCAGTTCTTGAAAATGATCAGCCTGGGGGTAACTCCCTCCCTTTGATATGCCAACAGCAATCAAGGCTCAAATACAGCAGGATACACACATGGGGACAGGGGTGGGGGAGGGCCTAAAGCAACCAGCTTAGGTGAACAGAGGGGCTGTGCCAGTGGGCCCTACAGGACACCTACTCCATTAGGCCACTCTACCAAGGCTGGGAGATGTAGCTGCTCTACTAAATACATATAAAAGAACAGAAGGAGGCAGCCAAAATGAGTCAAAGAAACACATCTGAAATGAAAGAACAGAACAAAACTCTAGAAAAAAAGTTAAATGAAATGGAGACAAGCAATCTACCAGATGCAAAGTTCAAAATACTGGTTTTAAGGATGCTCAATGAACTTAGAGGAAGAGTAGACAAATTTAGTGGGAATTTCAACAAAGAGATGAGAAAAATAAAAATGGGGATAGAAAACATTAGAAAGAACCAGTCAGAAATAAAGAATATAGTAACTTAAATGAAGAATACATTACAGGGAATCAACAGTAGAGTAGGTGAAGCAAAGATCAAATCAATAATTTGGAATATAAGCAGGAAACACCCAATCAGAAGAGCAAAAAGAAAAAAGAATCCAAAACAAGAAGGATATTTTAAGGAGACTCTGGGACAACTTCAAACGCACCAATATTAACATCATGAGGATGCAAAAAGGAGAAGAGACAAAGAAAAACCTATCAGAAAACCTATCTCAGAAAGCCTATCTGAGAAAATGACAAGAAACTACTTTAACTTGGTGCAGTAAATAGACATTTAAGTCCAGGAAGCACAGAGTCCCAAACAAGATGAACCCAAACAGGCCCACACCAAGACACATCGTAATTAAAATGGCAAAGGTGAAAGACAAAGAGAGAATCTTAAAAGCAGCAAGAGGAAAGCAGTTAGTTACCTACACGAGAGTTCCCATAAGACTGGCAACTGATTTCTCAATGGAAACTTTCCAGGCAGGCCAGAAGGAATTGGCACAAAATATTCAAAGTGGTGAAAAGCAAGGACCTACAACCAAGTTTACTCTATCTAGCAAAGCTATCTTTTAGAACTGAAGGGCAGATAAAATGCTTTCCAGGCAAGAAACAGCTAAAGAGGTTCATCACCACCAAACCAGTATTATAACATTAAAGGGTCTTTAAGAAGAAAAAAAAAAGATAAAAATAACAGAATGGAAATAACTAGGTATCTATCAACATCACTTTAAATGTAAATGGATTAAATGTTTCAATCAAGAGATATATGCTGGCTGAATGGATAACAAAATAAGACCCTTACATATTCTCTACAAGAGACTCATTTTAGTTTGAGAGACACACACATGGACAAAAGGGATGGAAAAAGGTATTTCATGAAAAACGGAAACAAAAAAAGCTGGGATAACAATAGTTATACCAGACAAATATAGACTTTAGCCTTGGCTGGTGTGGCTCAGTGGATTGAATGGCATCCTACGAACCAAAGGGTCACTAGTTTGATTCCCAGTCAGGGCACATGCCTGGGTAGGGGTAGGATAGGGGGTGCATGAGAGGCAACCACACACTGATGTTTCTCTTCATCTCTTTCTCCCTCCCTTCTCCTCTAAAAATAAAAAATAGACTTTTAAACAAAGGCCATAAAAAGAGATAAAAAAGGATCCTGCAATTCTGCTTCTGGGTATTTCATCCAAAGAAACCCAAAACACTAAATCAAAAAGACATGCATCCCTATGTCTATTTCAGTATTATTTACAATACCTAAAATATGAATGCAAACTATCAAAAGATAAACAGATAAAGAAGCTGTGGTACATATAAGGGTGGGCAAAAATAGGTTTAGTTTGTAATACAAATAAATAACAAGGAAAATTGTTTTGTATACTCACAACTGTATACCTACTTTTGCCAACCACTGTATATACAGTGGAATATGACTCAGCCATAAAAAGGAATGAAATCTTGTCACCTGCAACAACATGGATGGATCTAGGCAGGCAGGGGTACCCAACCTTTTGGCGTTCTAGGCTACGCTGGAAGAATAGTTATCTTGGCCACAGGTTAAATACACAAACACTTAGAAAACTGATGAGCAAAAGAAAAGGCTTTAAATAAATACAAATTTACAATTTTGTGTTGGGCCACATTCACAGCCATCCTGGGCTGCATGCAGCCTGTGGGCCACGGGTTGGACGCCCTTGAAGGGTATTGTGCTCAGAGAAAGACAAAACAAATGTCCTATGATTTCACTTTTATGTGGAACTAAAAAACAAAATAAGCCCTGGCTGGCGTGGCTCAGTGGATTGACTGCTGGCCTGTGAACCGAAAGGTTGTGGGCTTGATTCCCAGTCATGGCACATGCCTGGGTTGTGGGCCAGGTCTCCAGGTGGGGGCATGTGAAGGGCAACCAATTGATGTATCTCTTGTAGAAGAAAAGCAAATATAAAAGTTACTTGTTATTAACATTAACAAATAAAGAATATTAAGTAATTAATTTACTTTAAAATGATTATATTTTAGAATTCCCTCCTGAATGTTTAAATACTAAATAAAATTTTAAAGAGATTTGGTTATTGGCATATGAAATGATTACAAATTTACTAAATTTTAGATATGAACATACTCATGCAAAGAATCTAGAAAATTTGATAACCTCAAAATATCTGAGAAAGAAATGAAAGAGGGGTAACTTCCCAAACAAGGAAAAGCTACTCCTACATAACTAAAGCCCCTCTATGTCTTCCACACCACAGAAATAGCACTTTATTTTAAAAAAATTTCCAGAGTAGTGTTGCTTAACTAAGTGGGTATATTCTGAACTTACTTTCCTCATTTTAATGAGAATCCTTGCCATAGATTGTCTACTGTTACTGATGGGAGATATCTCACTCCTCAAGGGCTGGGGCAGAAAAAGATGCCAACCACTGTTCTAAAGATTCAGGTACAATAAAACATCGGTGCCTATGTATCATGTGGAGAAGTCCAATTCTGATTTATAAAAATTCCAGAAATTCAGAATACTTGAAAAAATGTATCACTTTATTTGTACACTTAAAAAGTTGTACATAGAAACTTATAATACAGTTCTGTAAAACTGGAAGAACTCTCAGGGAAAAGGGAGGGTGTTACCTTTTACTGATCATTAAGGAAGTTAAGAGATATAAAACAAAAATACAATAAAATGTTTAAAAAATTAAAGAACATTTTCAAGGTACAAATTTTATAAATACAAAACAAATTCACAAATTACTTTGAATCTAAATAAATATCTAGTTAATAAACTCAGACTTACTATCTCCAGCCAGCACTGGTACAGCACTTCAAGGGTATAAAATCAGATTCATTCATGTGTAGTGTTGAAAGAGTGTGTTCATTAACAAATTCTTAGACATAGACTTTTTTAATAAACTGTGCTATATAACAGTTTATAAACTGTGTAGATAAATCTTCCTTAATATCACACATCTAAGACAAGTTGTCAATGATAAAATAAATCATAGACCAAAAAATACTAAGATATTAGGACACATGAATGATCTCAAAATGTACAAAAACCTCTGTAAACCAGCACTGTATCCAATATATCTATCAAACTTATTAGATACTGAACAAAACTGTAGCAAAGGAAATCTTTCCTACATTCTCCTGAGTGCTTAATATTAAAATTGGGAATATAGTGCAGGCCACACTCCAAAGTGGTCACTCAGTTGTTATTGCTTTATACATGTATGTGTGCTTCGTAGCATGATTTAATGTTGCACTTCACGAACAATTCGTTTTCCTTGAATATATCCTTTAGAAGGACAAAATTAGATTCGTGATTTTTTTGCAGGCGGTGGCATGCCAACTTGATCCACGTTCCCAGGTGTGATGTGAAGTCCAAGTTTTTGAGCCTGAATATGGAAAAATGCTTGAAGCCTCGTTCCAGCTTTTGCTTCACTTGTGTTACGAGGGTTGTACTCAAAGCAGTTCGAAAACATTAACTCGATGTCATCAATAAACTCAGCTAGAAAGAAAAAACCAAACCAAATGAGATTAAAATAAGTACAGAACTTATAAGTAAAATTTTTGTTTGTATTATGTCTAGAAATGCCGTCAGAGACAGAAGCCTACGTTTTTCTTTATAGACATTGAAGACTGAAAACAAGGTTAGCAGAACTGAAGTTTAAAACTGACTACAAATACTTTAAAACTGTTTTAGTGAAACTGCGATTACGTAGTGTTTTTCGAACTATAAGTAAGACACACCCCCTCCCCTCACCCCCTGCTAATTTGGGAGGAATAATGGTTGTTAATGCTGCTGTTGAGATCTGTTTACATTTACATTGGTGAAATATTATGTTATTAAATATTTTACCACATTTTTTGCCTCAAAAATTTTTTTCCTATTTTCCTCCTCTAATACTTAGGTGCGTCTTATGGTCCAAAAAATACGGTAATTAGGTATAATCGCATAGTTTCAATACATAACTTCTGCTAAGATCAGATTCTATAAAATAGCTTTAACTTATTCAATCCCCATCCATCTCTCACCACCATATACATGGATAAGCATTTTAAGGACCTCTTGGGATGCTATCTACCAACTACATTAATATACATCATATACAAAGAAAAACAGCCTCCACCTCTCTAAACAAAAACATAGAAAAAATTATAAATTACTTACATGCGAATTTATATTCACATTTGTTCACCTTTTCACGAATTATATTTAAGGCAATGGGCTTTTTGATGATGTCATAGTAGTCTGGGACCTGTAAAATAATTCGAGTATTATTTCTCTTATATAAAATCTATCAGAGATAAGTGGTCAAATACACAAAGGTTCTGCACTGAAAAGCAACAACATATTAACCTGTGAATACTATTATCCCATTAAAGCCACACAATACATTTCAGTCATTTAATGCTGTAGAAGCCTATTTGATACTACAAAAAGTGTTAATTTATTCTGAAAAGAAAAAGATAATGGTTTTGTGTGCTCTGTCTCTATATATAGATGCATAAATCTATAAAAATTGTTTAATGAGCATTACTCCATTTGTTATAAAAAATAAAAATGCATGCAACAAAACTTAATTGAGCACAAGAACTACTCAGGAAAAATGAGTCGAGTCAAACTGAGATTCAATTTTTATAAGATGTTATCTAATGTTAATTAATTCTTTACATTCTTGCTCTAGAAATCTCAAGTAGAATTCTGATGATGTCATTTTTTTTTTTTTTTTCAGAAACCTTCACCTAACACTGACGAGTGAGACACTTTATAATCTAGTTGTGTCCAACTAGTCTGCTCATTCAAACTACCCATCATTCCCCATATTCTCATTTCTAGGTCTTCAATTTTATTGTCCCCTCTTCTTGAAATGTCCTTATTCCAGTTCTCACTGTTGAAATTCCATCTTATTTCAATGATCAGACTAAACAGTTCTTCAATAAGTAGTTCTGCTATTCCTTTCCTCTGAAATGCTCAAATCAATCTCCTTTTCTTCTTTATTTCTGAAAAAGCTTTATATAACTTCTATTATAGTATCATGGCACTGTCCTATCTCTGCTGTAGCCCATCATATTCTGCCATATATATATTTGACTCCAAACAATGTGAGGGTTAGGGGCATGAACCCACTGCATAGTCAAAAGTCTGTGTATAACTTTTGACTCCCCCAAAACTTAACTACTAAAAGCCTACTGTTGACTATAAACCTTACCACTAACATAAACAATTAACACATATTTCACACATTACATGTATTTATTATATACTGTATTTTAAAAAATCCCCATTCAAGGTTATTTTTACTGATTTTGTTTACTTAAGATTTTATTTATCTTTAGAGAGAGAGGAAGGGAGAGGGAAAGAGAGGGAGAGAAACATCAACTGGTTGCCTCTCACACGCCCTGGCCTGCAATCCAGGCATGCGCCCTGACTGGGAATCAAACTGGTGACTCTTTGGTTCACAGGTTGGCATTCAATCTACTAAGCCACAGGGCTATTTTCCCTTGATTTTAGAGAGAGAGAAGGGAAAGAGAGAGAGAAAAAAAAAAAAAACATTGATGAGAGAGAAAAGCAATGATTGGTTGCCTCCCATATGTGCCCCAACTGTGAATTGAACCTGCAACATTTTGGTGTATAGGACAACACTCCAACCAAATGAGCCACCTGGCCAAGATCATACACTGTTATTTTTATAGTAAAGTTAGCTAGAGAAAAGAAAATGCTATCAAGATAATCAACATTCTGAGCTGGTCTGCCAAAGGCCCCTCAAGTGCCAACCCTAGTTCCCTGCGCAGCCCTGTTTTCTCTCCAAGATGAAAGAAACTATCTTGAACTAAGAGAAACTCGCCAAACTGCAGGCACAAGTGCGCATTGGTGGAAAAGGCACTGCTCATAGAAAGAAGAAGGTGGTTCACAGAACAGATACAGCCGATGATAAAAAAACTTCTCTTTAAAGAAGTTAGGGGTAAACAAAATCTCTGGTATTGAAGAGGTAAATAATGTTCACAAACCAAGGAACAGTGGCCCACTTTAACAATCCTAAAGTTCAGGCATCTCTAGCGAACACTTTCACCATTACAGTCATGCTGAGACAAAGCAGCTGACAGAAATGTAACCCAGCATCTTAAAGCAGCGTGGCAGACAGTCTGACTGATTTAAGGAGACTTGCTGAAGCTCTGCCCAAACAACCTGTGGATGGAAAAGCACCACTTGCCACAGGAGAGGATGATGATGATGAAGTTCAAGATCCTGTGGACAATTTTGATGAGGCTTCCAAGAATTAAGCAAACTAAATTGAGTCAACTTCTGAAGAAGATGAACTTGAAGAAGTTACTGGGAGCTGCTATTTTATATTATGACTGCTTTTTCAAATTTTGTTTATGGATCTGATAAAATCTAGGTCTCTAATATTTTTAAGCCCTAGCCAGGGGTGCCAAACTCATTTTCATGGGGGCGACTTCAGCCTCGTGGTTGCCTTCAAAGGGCCGAATGTAATTTTAGGACTGTATAAATGTAACTACTCCTTAACAGTTAAGCGAGAGCTTGGTGCTGCTGCTGGGTGGAAACAAGGTGCAGGGCCAGATAAAACAAGGTGGACGGCTGGATTTGGCCCAGGGGCCTTGTGTTTGCCACCTGTGCTCTAGCCCCTTGGACAATGCAGCTCTTTTCAGTTTTTGCTTCTATGCAAATCATTTTTTGCAGCTAATTGAGCTTAAGAAGCTTGTGAATAAAGTTTGAAACCAAGGTTAATTTAAAAAAAAGAAGCTAATCATTAGGATAATTCATTTAAAGTACTGTACATATTTGATTGGAGTTCCAGCCAAGATGGAGGTGTAGGTAGAGACCCTTCGCTTCCTCACACAGCCGAAAAGGAGGATAACAACCAATCTAAAATCAATAAACAACCAGAAGCACCAGAAAATCAAACTGCATGGAACTCCAACAACCAAGGAATTAAAGCAAAAGTCAACCAGAACAACCAGACTAGTAAGAACCCACAGTGAGTTGGCAGACTGTGCATGTGAGCGGGGCTGGCTGAAGGTTAAACTGAGACTCAGAGCTGACTGTGAACTACAGCGGCAGCGACTGCCGGGCAGTCGCTGCTGTGGGAGAAACTCCCTTTCAAAGAAGTCCATTGGAAAGTGCACTAGAGAAGGGCAGGGGAGCTGCACTGTTCCCTCTCTGGCTCCCCCCACACAAGCAGCAAGGAGGGTTGCCCTGTCCCCTTACAACTTACCAGGTTCGCCAAGACAAAGAAATCTGGCCCAAATGAAAAAGCAAAATTCCAGAAAGACAGCTAAGTGATGAGGAGATAGCCAACCTATCTGATGGAGGATTTAAAGCTCTGGTAATCAAAATGCTCGCAGATCTGACTGAGCTTGGTCAAAAAATGAAAAAACACATGAAAGATACCCAAAATGAAATAAGGCAAAATATTCAGGGAACCAACAGTGACCAGAAGGAAACCAGGACTCAAAGCAATGATTTGAAACAAAAGGGAAAAATAAACATCCAACTGGAACAGAATGAAGAAACAAGAATTCAAAAAAGTGAAGAGAAACTTGTGAACCTCTGAGACAACCTGAAACGTTCCAATATGCGAATTATAGGGGTGCCAGAAGGAAAAGAACAATAGCAAAAAATTGAAACTTATTTGAACAAATAATAAAGGAAAACTTCCCCAATCTGGTAAAGAATATAGACTTCCAGGAAGTGCAGGAAGCTCAGAGAGTCCCAAAGAAGTTGAACCCAAAGAGGAACACACCAAGGCACATCATCATTAAGTTACCCAAGATTAAATATAAAGAGAGAATCCTAAAAGCACCAAGAGAAATGGAGAGAGTTACCTACAAAGGAGTGCCCATAAGACAATCAGCTGATTTCTCAAAAGAGACTTACAGGCAAGAAGGGGCTGGAAAGAAGTATTCTAAGTCATGAAAGGCAAGGGCCTACATCCAAGATTACTCTATCCAGCAAAGCTGTCATTTAGAATGGAAGGGAAGATAAAGTGCTTCCCAGATAAGGTCATGTTAAAGGAGTTCATCATCACCAAGCCCTTATTATATGAAATGTCAAACTGGTAGGCATAAAATAGATGGGAGAGACAAAAAATGGTATAGGAAACAGAGAACTCAAAGAACTTATATGTACAACCCATGGACATGAACTAAGCTGGGGCGGGGTATGCTGGAAGGTTGGGGGTGCAGGGCAGAGGGGGAAGAAAGGGGGAAAAATTGGGAAAACTGTAATAGCATAATCAATAAAAAATACTTAAAAAATACTGTGCTATACCCATTTATTGGTACCGTAATTTTATACCATCTGTTTATGAGATGAATCACCTGTCAGTACCTACATCAATATTGTCTTATATGATACAAAACACTGTAAATGTTATACATATTACTAACACTAGACATCAAATATGAAAAAAATGTGAAGAAACTCATATTTATTTACAGGTATGATTCATATATTGATAACAAAGAAGCAGCAATACAGATGCTTTATAGTAGCCTAGTGTAATCAATATAATTGCTACATGGTAGTAAGAAAATCTCCAAAGAATTTTCCAATATATATTGAAAACAATCCACATATAAGTGTAGTTCAACCCTATATTGTTCAAGGGTCAAATGTATAAACAACTACAGCACAATCTCTAATCCCTTAGTTAGGTTAGGCCATCTCTGTCATTGAAGAGTACTTAGTTTTTAAATCAATGTTCTCAAACTGTGGTCTTTGGACCGGCACCACCAGCATTATCTGGGGATCTGCCAGTTATGCAAATGATTGGGCATCATCCCTGCCCTAGTGAATCAAGAATTCTGGGGTGCGCCAGTAATCTGTGTTTTAACAAGCTCTCCAGGTGATTCTGGAGTATGCTGAAATTTGAGAACCAGTGTTTTACATAAGAGAAATACCAATAATGGTACTCAGTTGAATTAACTCTATTCAGATTCATTACCCTGAACAAAAACATTGAGGTTATTACCATATACTATCATCACTTATAAGAATCAGTCACAGAATTAGAAGGGATTGAGGAGATTATGATATCTAATTCCATTTTTTCCAACATTGAGAATAACTTTTCAAGTGTTTAAAAAAAGAAATGCATAGTAATTAACAGGTGTTTGGACTGTCTCAAAACTGCCATGCAGACTAAATCAAATAATATATAGGGATACATTTTACAAAGTCTAGAAATATTACCTGGATTTTAGAAACAAGTTTCAGAAAAGGCCAGCTGTCATCATGCCGTACCAATTCTACAATAAGTTGCTCAAAAGCAGACAGTTCATGAACTCCTCCTTGTCGGCCTGAACTTCTTCGATTCAGTGTCATAGGAGATGATTCTAAATAAATAATTAAATTATTTTTAGGTGATGACAAAGCAAAATATTTGATCACTACAAGTAAACAGGGCATATAAATAAATACAAACTAAATTCAGACAAAAGTGACAATCTAGGCCCTGAGATGTTAAACTCATATTTTGAGGTATGAAAATCTCTACCAAATATTCATTATTTTCTTCTGATCTTAAAAATTTTCAATTGCATTAAACAGTCATTGGGAACAGATTGTAAAATGATACAAAAGAAAATTCTGGAAAACAAAGTTTGTAGATTTTTCACTGTTTTATTAAAAATATGTCTTCAACTACAGCAAAATCACAGTAAGCAATGCTCCACTATTTCCTAAAACACATTAATAGGAAAGGTATCTCTTCAGATCTAGAAACTAGGCCTCTTTGTAAATTACCTTGCATAGTGAAAAATAATTCTCAATAATGAAGATTATTTTTATAATTATAATTTTATATGGGGAATTTTCTTGAAGCAAGATGCTTTCTCATAAACTCTAAGGTATATAATAAAATGTAAGGTATCCAAATTTGTATATTTGTAAATATGCAAATTAGAAAAGGGTAGTAGTATAATCCACATATGAATTCAAATTTTCTACTTAAATGTAAATTCACACATTCCCCCCTTTATATGTCCTTAGACTTAGTGATTTCACAAAACATTGATAAAATATTTTCTTCAGCAGAGTGTTTTTGAATAAAATGTTTTATGTGCACTAGTTTGGAGTTCAGATTCAGGGAAAAGCAAAACAGATAAAGAGATAAGAAAATCTAATTAGATCTTGGGGTAAAGTTACCTGATACCCCCAAAACCTGACAAATGGTGACTAAATAAACAGACTAATTATATCCCATTGTTTCACCAAAAATTCTTTACTCCTGCATTCTTTGAATAATGTAATAGAACCTATCTACAATTCTTTAAAGGACAGTAGCGTTTTATGTTTCGCTTCATTTTTGGAAATAAAGTTTTTATTACTAATGACATTAAAGGAAGAAGGATTAAAGAAATAAATGCATAAAGAGATTATTATATGGATAAAGTTACTATAAACAATTATCAGAATTAGATAGATTGTGATGACTCTCTAACAATATTACTGCCCCCAACCCGGTATGTCAAATGGGAACCTTACCAAATAACCCAACGCTGCTAGAAGATAATGAGTGTGTGTGTCCTAAGGCAGAAGAGAATGAAATGTGTTATGATGTGGTATATTGAATCTGTTCAAATATTGGCCAAGTCTCTCCATTAAAAACAGAACACTGCCAGAGACACTGAAATGAAGAATAATCTGATAGTAACCAGAGAGGAGGGGGGAGAGGGATAACGGGACAGTGAGGAAGGGCCATCAAGGAACATGTATGAAGGACACATGGACAAAGTCAAGGGGCGGTGGGTTCGAGGGTGGGAGGCAGGGATGGGTGGGGTGGGGGGCATGGTGGGGTAAAAATGGAGACAATTGTATTTGAATAACAATAAAACAAAAACAAAAACAGAACACTGAAAATTTCTCACAACTATGCTGTTCTACTAGTAGAAATACTAGTAATATAGTTTACCTTTATTCCCCAAAT
Source organism: Anoura caudifer (assembly GCA_004027475.1). NCBI lineage: Eukaryota > Metazoa > Chordata > Mammalia > Chiroptera > Phyllostomidae > Anoura > Anoura caudifer. Next base: position 204,572 of record PVKU01001539.1, on the reverse strand, counting down.
AGCTACCCCTTCCCTTCAATGAATATTGTGCTTCATTCAGGTCTGGCTGTTCCCTAGAACTCTGTATATCTTAGTGACAACCTTTAAAAAGTAATCCAAAGTATCTCAACACTTAATTTTTCCAAATTATTCAATTTTCTTAGGTAAGGATAGTTTAAATCAGACTTCTTCATACCTGGAGATTGTCTTTTCCTGCCTCTTCTCTTGGATTCGCTATCTTGGAGAGAAAGTTTTGAAGCAACATTCAGAGATCTTGACAGCTCACTTGGCTTTGTGGCAATGACCCTGAAGTTAGGGAAGGTGGGACTATTTTCTGATGTATTATTAGCACTTCTTCTGCTTCTGCGTTTTCTACGAGGACTAAGTAGTTCCACGAATACATCTTGTTGTAATGGGCCATGACTCTGGCGAGTAGAACGACTGGTAATTCTTAAAGATTTAGTTTCTGTAGGAGGAGCAGATTTTATCTTTCTTAGGCTTCTACCAGTAGCTTTAGAAGAAACAGTTGTCCTTGGTGTACTCTGCTGACTCCTTGAAGTGTATCTTTTAAGATCTCGTTGGCCACGACTTGAAAAAGACGAGTTAAGTCTCCCTCTTGTTTTAATTGGCAATCTAACTTGTGGTCTTCCTCGTTTTGGTGGGCTATAAATATTGTTAGAAAACACAATTATTGTACAGAGCCATAATAAATATACAATAACTTCTATTCCCCTTTTCCTAGTATTCAGCCAATGAGTTCTACATATTACTTTCCTGTATTACTGAAACTTATCCTAGGCTCAATTTTTTAAACTCAGAGCTAACAAAATTTGAGTGGAAATCTCAACTGTGTTTTTATATATATGTATGCGTGTATGTATTTAAAGATTTTATTTATTTTATTTTTAGAGAGAGGGGAAGGGAGGGATAAAGAGAGAGAGAAAAATATCAGTGTGTGGTTGCCTCTCACATGGCCCCCACTGGGTACCTGGCCCACAACCCAGGCATGTGCCCTGACTGGGAATGGAAACCAGCGACTCTTTGGTCTGCAGCCCATGCTCAATTCACTGAGCTACACCAGTCAGGGCTGTATATTTTTTTGTAATGCAAAGAGAGTATTTATTATTTTCTTAGTAACTCCAGAACATCACCATGAAAATCAAAGCCTAAATTGTGATAAACGATAATAAAATCTATAGGAGAACCAATAAACAGATTTAATCATGTTGAAAAACTTAAAAGAATGATGAACTAATCTTAAAATGCAAATCTTTTCTTTCCTTATTATCATTGATCCTGAGGTAACCTACAGTTTCTGCCAATAGCTGCCATTAAAATAGGCCTTAAGCTGGCCAGGTGGCTTGATTGGTTGGAAAGTCATCCCTTACACCAAAAGGTTGCAGTTTCAATCCCCAGTAGGGGTGCCTGTGGGAGGTAACTGATAGATGTTTCTGTCTCACATTGATGTTTCTCTCTCTCCCCACCTCTAAAATGAATAAACGTATCTTTAAGTGAGGGTTTAAATAAAAAACCCAACAAACTAAAATAGGCTTTAAATCTTTTGTTCCTAAATACCAAGCCAAGAATCTCTTTGCCATCTTATTCTACTGGAAAATACAAAACTAGATTACATCTTTTAGTTGTATTTAAGTTGTAGACAAGAATGAAATGACTCCATTAAGTCCCCCGTTTATCCATCTCCTCGTATACCTGGACTTCCAGTTTCTCTAAAATATTTCCAAGAATTTTCCGAATTCTTTATCATCTTTATGCTTAACATAACACTGCCCTTTTAAGCTACAGGAAATATGGAGTTATTAAAAAAACAATCATTTGTTTCAAATCATTGGGGTGGTTCTCTCTATTTACCTTCCTCAGACTGTGGCCTTTTTGTACTTTGTTAGTTCTAGGTTGCTTCATATTCACTTTCCTGATTCCACATGAATGGGGTTCAAATATTAGAAGGGGGGAAGGTTTTAGGTACAAATAAGGGAAACTGCCCCATCACTGGCAGAGTAGAAAAAACCAGATCCTAAACACACTGATTATGCCTGGGTGACATAATTTGCTCAGCTGTAGAATATTTGGTTATATGGTAGTACAGAAGTTGTTTCTGGATGCTGATGTGACAGGAGTATAAAAATATAATATGCTTCCTGACATCTCTCTCTGTATAGACTGCCAAGATCACCAAAATTTCGGTATAACTAAGTCCTTGAAAAAGTAAGAGGGACATTGAGAAGCGCCTTCCATCTTTACCTCATAAATATGCTCTGGACTGTTTATTTGCTGCTTTAGGTATAAAATTAAGCAAAATCAACGTTAATGTGGGCCTGATTGGTGTTCCTGTCCAAACTTGAACTCATACTTGATTTTATGATCTAACTAAGCTCACACAGCTACTGTATTTTCTTTGAGAAAATTCAAATGTTCATAATACATAAAGCATGGGTAACTTCAAGCTACTGTATTACATACTAGTTTAAAGAAAATGATGAACCCCAACCACTCCATTTGTATTTCAGTAGTCAAGAGATTGACAAGTTAAGATTCATGAACTCTCATTTTATTCTATGTTAGGGCTTACCTGACTTCTTCCTCTTCTTGAGAGTCATCTTCCTCTTGTTCTACCTCATATTCTTCATCCTCGCTTTGACCCTCTTCGTCATCACCATCAATGTCATCATCCTCACCTTCCATACTGTCTTCCATCTCTTCATCACTTTCCAAGGATGGCCTCTGTCTAGAGGAGAGTCTTCTAGAACGTTGCTTTGGCCGACACTCTGGACAAAACCAATCTCCTTCAGGCACAGTCTGATGAATCACATAAATGTTCATTAATCATCTGTCATTCAAAATCTCAATGTCTCAATTCTAATCATAGACTTAGAATAAGAAAAAATACCTTGAGCTTTGGTCGAACACAGTAGGTATGGTGACCCCGATCACAGCCATCACAAAGTACCATGTTTTCGGCATCGCCCTTCTTTCGGCAGATCTTACATCGAGCATTCAGTATAGATTTAGACCATATCACACTACGATCCAAGGTGGAGAGGTGAAGAAAGACTTGTGACAGACTAGAAGAAGAAAGAAGAGACTCTCTCCAACGGTCCAGGACTGTTTTATAAGAACGCCCACTGTCACTGGCATCTTAAACAAAAAGGAAGAATGATTAAAGTTTCTAAAGCAAACCCCAGATATCTCCTAGAACTACTTTCTTGGTAGTTTAAACAGGATAAATTTTACAGCTCTTCTTTTGTAACGCTTAATAAAAATACCATGTTGATATTAAAAACAAAAGCCTTACGTTCTGGAAAATATTTGCTGAGCCACATCTTGTTTATATTAAATCTGTACATCAAATGCTTGGGGATGTCAAGAGTTAAAAAAATAACTTAGGCAATGTGTTCTCAATCTAATTTCTGTAATAAATCTTGATCTAATTTAGAAAACTGGTGAAATGTGGTTAAAGTGAGGTACTATTCCTTTGAATCAAGGATTTACTTCCTCAATTTCAAATGAAAAATTGCTCTCAGTTAAATATCGCTCATATATGAGGTTTCTTTTTGGGCTGATGAAAATGTTCTGAAAATAAATAGTAGTGGGTGGCTATATAACTGTGAATATACTAAAAACAGATTATATACATTAAAAGGATGAATTTCATATGTGAATTATACCTCAATATAGTTGTTACTGAAAAATTTCAATTATGTACAAATGCCAACAAACAACAATATAGTCTTCTATCTCTAGAAAATATTTTTAAAGTGAGGTAAATAAAAAATGTTAATACCTCCCAAAATGAACTTTCAACACCAATATTTAGGTAGAAACATTTTAAACCTTCTGCCATTAACGACAGCATCCATTTGTCTTCTGGGCTAAAAATTTATAAAGAGTCATCTGACTAGATGCCTTTAATCTAGCCAGTCTATCGTTTTATAATGGCACGCGGTTTCCATCTTTAATTAATCTTCAATATTGCCACCACCTTAGTTTTCCTAAGATATTATACTTAATTACAAAGGTCCTACCACATCATATCAAAATTCTGCAAGGTATATTAAGAACTCCATACATCCTTTGGTTCTATTCATTCCATATTTCCTACTACTATCCTCCAGTAAAACCTCTTGGGCAGTAGCATAATGGTTAAGAGAATGTGGGATCCAGAGTCAGTCTGCCCTGAGGTGAGTACTAGTTCCCTTGTGAGAGCTTGGGCACATTACTTTGCAAGTTACTTTACATTGTTCCTCCGATGTGTAGCACTTTAGAAGATACAAGACAAGTCTATTCGATGGTCCCCACCTTTAAGAAATTTTAATATAGCTGGGAGAGAGAAGATATACACAATGAGTTCAAGTCGAAAGGCAACAGATCTGCCAAACACTAGTGGGTCTTGAGCTCCTGTCTGACCACGAGGCAGGGTGAGAGAGACAGGACATGGAACCGAGGTTCCCACCCAATGTGGTGAGTGCCCTCTAAAAATCTAGGACTCCAAAAAGCTATACTTTTAATGTGTAAAGGGTAGTGCAAAGAAAAAAGTACAGAAATCTGCACATTTGGACCTTGGTGTTGGGTAGAAAGGGGAAATAAAGATACTCTAAGAATATGTAACTATAAGCAGAGCCTTGAACAGGTTTAAAACCTGAAAAACCACAAGCTAAGATTTTACAGTGGTCCAGGGTCAGTAAGTGATCTCAGATGAATGGAGAAACATGTACAAATCTTTGCAAACTCTCTCTGAAGAAATATCCAAAAGTAAGTTCTGAGGAATGAGAGTTCATAGTCAAAACCCACAAGGCACATGTGGAAACAAAACACTATAAACAAGAGCCAGCAGAATCTAACCCATAAAGACTTGAGATATTAGAATTAAACACAGAATATTAAATAACTGTTTAATATGCTTTAAGAAATAAACATTTGAGCCCTCGCTGGAATGGCTCAGTGGACTGAGTGCTGGCTTGTAATCTGAAAAGTTGCTGGTTCAATTTCAGTCAGGGCACATGCCTGGGCTGCAGGCCGGGTCCTCCCACCTCCCACCACTGGGCAGGTGTGAGAGGCAACCAATTGATAAAAGAAATAAACATTTGAAAATATGGGTAAATAAGCAGTTGAAAAGCGACAGAACTTCTAAAAATAATAGAGATTAATCACTCAATAGGAGAGGAAAACAACGCATACATAGTTCAAATGGCTCCTCAGACAAAGCTCAAGAGAAATATTAGCAAAGTGGGAAATAAATGCAATACAGTCCATTTGATTTACTTCCACCCTCTCATTTTGTGCTATGTATCTTGGTTTTTGATATAAGGCTTCATAAAAGGTTCTGGCCTGAGTGGGACCCCCAAGGAAAAAGACAGTAAGAACTGCTAATTCAAAGATCTTGCAGAAATCGTTCTGGATAAATCAGAGGGCATTCTCTCTGGTCATGGCAAGAAACAAGGCTGCAGAGGACAATGTGAAAGAGTGGAAGAAACAGACAAATCACGAAGATCTGGAACTCTGAAAACCAGTCTGAGTGGTTTTTAACTGAAAGGCTGGTCAAACACTGTGGGTTTTGATCAAAGAGGAGCTTTTAGAAAATTACAAAAGTGATAAGCCCAAGGTCCAATTTTGACCCTAAGTACTCCCACCCACTTTAAAATGTTCTAAATATAAAATAAATATAAATGGATATCTGTCTTTTTCTATTTTCATATAGTATTCAAATAAGGATAAAAATAGTATATTCAATTGATTCCATTTTCCTATTGTTTTAAAAAAAAATCTTCAACCTTGCTTCTTCTTCAGATTATACATACTTAAGAGCAGAAATATCTTGTTTCTTTTTTATCTTCCATTGTGCTACCACAGATAAATTCAAGAAATTACTAAATGAGAGGACTTCACTAACACAGAACATTGGTAGAGTTGCGTGACCAAATATTACTCTGGGAGGTTTCTACTGGTAACTGCCACTACAGCAACCCAAGCGACCATGCCAAGAGGCTTCTCCAGGAGCTCAAATAACAAAAACTCCTACCTGTAAATCTCCCTATGTTAGTAACAGAAACAACTGCTACAAATAAATACCATGTGCAAAAGAAGTGAACATGCATTCTAGAGCTCTTCAATCTTTTCACTAGTACCTAAGTATACTATGATTCACCAATGTTAACTTTTTCAATACAGACTTAAGAGTTTGATTAGCTGAGGTGTGAAATGTAGAAAGGAAAATGTTAAAAAGATGATATTCCCTTCCAAAACATCAAATTGAAGGTTTTCTTTCAAAAGCTAAATATGCAAACTGGTATTCAGCAATATATAAAGTAATATCATAATTCTCTAAATAGTTCTTTTCCCCTTTTTAAGTATATTTTGATTATGCTATTACAGCTGTCCCAGTTTTTTTCTCTCCTTTACCCCACCTCTGTCCTGTACCCCCCTCCCTTAGTTCATGCCCATGGGTTGTACCTATAAGTTCCTTGGCTTCTCTATTTCCTATACTATTCTTAACAAAAAGACAAAGTTCTTTAAAAAGTTAAAAAATTTACCATCTCTCATATTAGGTTGATCTTCCCTTCTTTTTCTTGTCCTTTCCCCCATCTCCCTTTTTATCTTTATTAATTTGTGTTAACTTTCAAGTTGAAAAAGTTACTTTGAGGATTTTTCATAGCATAAGGGTTAAACCATAAGCATGATTTTATAAATAACAAAATTATTAACCTCAATAGTCTTCACAAATCTTACCTAATTCCTTGAAATATAATTACCTTCCCAAGTTAAAAAATGCCTAGTTTTACCAATGTGATTAATACTTAGAATAAAAAGCTACATAATTTACAAATAACTTTTAATTGAAATTTTAAGTGAAGTTATTGCAGCTTCAACATGTGATTGTAAGAAATAATACAGCGAGAACCCTTATCATGTAGTTTGATTCAGACAGAAAATATTAAGAAATATGAAGACTGGCACAGATTGGGTGGACTTAAAAAAAAGAAATATTTTAGACTGGAAAATAAGAGTGATATAGTAAATACAAACTGTGATGTCTTTGTGAGATGTGATCATATGTATTTTATTTCTTCCAAATACTACTTTCAATGTGAAAAGTGAGGTATTAAGCTCATGGTAGAATGATTAATTTATAAAATTATGAATAAGCTTATTAGAAGAATGAGATACTGGCCAGAAGCTCTTTAACTTAAAAACACTCACTTTACTAATACAGTCACATTCTAAACTTGTTCTGATAGCACCATCTGTTCATAAAACTTTGTTCTCACTGCTCAAAAGATAATATTCAAATAATTTTTAGAGGATTTTAGTCTATTCAAGTTGATCTTTCAATATGAGACCAGAAAATATGGCTTTAAAAAACTGTTTCTTATAGTATCCTATTATTGAGATATAGGATATAAAGTATCTTGAGATGATAAATTATAAATTAATTCAACATTTCAGAGACCACAGGGAAATAGAGGATGACATGAAAATTAATTTGGAATTGGAAACACTTATTTTCCTAAAGACATAATGATTATAGTTCCTTGACTAGTCCCTAAAAGCATATTAATTTAATAAATTGCTGAGACATGATCTATATAGTATTATTTGTATCATCCTAGCCACAAATTATAGAACATTTACTCATCTGTGTATCGTTTAACACTTGGTATTTCTGATTTAGCATTTCTTATAAAGTGTTCAGGTTAGTAACCTCATGATTAAACTATGCCCTTAGTGGTGGATATTTAAGTGGCTTCTTTGGGGTTCTGTTTAAAATAATATCAAAAAAATTTATGTACAATCTCTGATTTTCAGGGTCTGGCTAGCCACAGGTTTTGGTTATCTTTCTTGTGATGAAGGTTTCACAAAAGAAGAGATTGAGAGAAATAGTTAAAAAGACATTTATTAAAATGAATGAATATCTAGAATACATTTAAAAATAGTATTTAAGTATTACTTAAAAAAATAAATCTCACTTGAAAGAACTCACATAAAAATATAAATACAATCTTAAATTTTTCAAGTCAATCAATCAATTTTATTATGTCAGCCAATCAAGTTCTATTAATTAAAGGGTAATTTTAAAATCATTTACAATATAACTACTATTTTGAATTAAAAACAGACACTTACCAAGCGGAGCTTTGAGGAAACGCCGCTCAATGCCCTGCTCTATCTGAAAGAGCGCCGTTGCCAGGTAACGAACCACACTGCTCACTGACTGCGGTGTGCTTGAGTTGGTTGAAACAGTACTTGGAGTTTCTGTTTTTATGCCCAAAAGTCTACAATGAAAACAATGAAGAGTTTATGGTACTTAAAAACACTATTAGGTGAGATTTGCATCCACTCATTTATCCAAATGCTTATTTATACCTGTGTAAGAAATAGTTTCCTCAATCTCAAGGAGCTTTCATAAGAGTGTAGGAAAGGGAGATACATGAATCAGGGGCTAAACTAAATATCATGTTATTTAAGGAGGTCAGAAGGGCACATATTTGGAGTAGGGAAGGAGGGTCAGACAAGACATGAGGGACAGGTTTCAGAGAGGAGACACTGTGATGGCCTCAAAGGGAAAGCATCCCAGGCAGCTCATCGCTACTTCTCCTGCATGGGCTTGTAGCTGCCTCCCACCCAGTTCCTTAGCCTCCAGTCTTACTCCCTTTGCAATACCTCTCCGTGCTGGGGCTACAGCGGTCGTTTAAAAAGACATCCATTTACTCCAAGCCTTTGGTTTGCTGTCTTCCTTACCAGTATCCTGTCTTCCCCAAGTTCAGGTCTCAGGTTTGGAATCACTTCCTCTGGCATTTTCTTTGCTGTTTTCCCTATTCTACCAAGAAAAATAGCCCTTCTATGTACTACATTTGCACTGGATATTTACTTTTATCAGAACTCTCACCTGTTCTATAATTGTTAGCTTAATGTCTCTCTACCATTCCTTTGTAGACAATAAACTCCTTAAGGGAAGGCATTATCCAAAATAATTCCAAAAGAGTAAAAGTACCTATCTATAGATAAAGAGGTTCTCATTAGTAGTTCAAATAATATTTAAGTCTACCACAATTTACTAAATTTTCCTACGGAAAAGAAAAATGGATAATATAAAGTTATTTTTTGAAATTAGTAACACCTTAAGCTAAAGACTTTTAAATTTTATTTATTTTTTAAAAGATTTTATTTATTTATTTTTAAAGAGAAGGGAATGGAAGGAGAAAGAAAGGGAGAGAAACATCAATGTGTAAGACAAACATTGATTGGTTGCCTCTGGCACATGCTCCACCTGGGGACTGAGTCCACAACCCGGGCATGTGCCTTGACCTTGGAACTCAACCAGTGACCCACCGCTTTATGCGGTGACACCCAATCAACTGAGCCATACTGGTCAGGGCTCAAAGACTTTTTTAAACTTGAGAAATTATCATGATCTTAAGTTGTCTTTTGGCAAGTTTTAAGCAAAATCATCACTTCAATTGTTATAAATATTATAGTCCTTACAATAAAATTTTAAAGCAATTTTTTCAAACAAAAAAACATTTACATTAGAAAAAATATATAATTAGAGTGGCAAGTTAAAGTGATAGTTACTTTAAAAAATATATTTTTTGTACCTGTCTTTTACTATGATCTTTGCTTGCTCATCAATTTCCATCTCTTCTACATTTTCATTCACAGTTTTAATTATCCCATTTTCCTTGTTTCCTTCACTTAACAGCTCATACCGGCCATTTTCTAATGCTGATCTCCAGATGTGTCGGTCTGCAACCTGTAACAAAACCCAAACTACTCACCCTGAAAATAGACATATGTTGTTCCTAAGGAGTATGAGGTTCAATGTACATATGAAAAATTCATGGATATTCTAGAACACATTGTGAATCCACAAGGAATCTAAAAATAAGATTACTAAGTGGTTAAAATGGAATTCATGTCATTCATAGATGGAACCTTTAGTACCTTGCTCTCTATATAAGGAAATTATAAATAATTCTAAAATTGGTCACTGATAGCATCAAAAAAGTGATAGATGATAGCAAAGCAATGAACAGAACACACATATCAAGCATGAATTACTTACAGATTTTAAAAAGGTAACAAAGAAACCAATAAACAAACCAGACTCAGCAGAGCAGGCGGGAGCTGGTCAAGGAAGAAGAAAATATCCTTACACATTTCAACATCTTAGATGAAAATATCATTAAAACAGGTATTTTAAAAAATACTAAAAATTAATATTAAAAAGGTCAGTTACGTTCACTGAATTCCATTTAAGAAAGCAGTTAGTCATATAGCGTATTTAAGAAGGACTATATATTAATACATAAACATTTTAATCCAGGGGAATAATAAACTTAATTTTTATAAAAATACCACTGACTAGTTTTTATTCAAAACACATACGGGTTGTCTATATCAAAGAAATTAACAAGTATGACCAAAACCCTGGCAATTAGATAAACTAAAAATGGGAACAGGTACAAACCTTTATTGCTCCTAATGTTCCTTGGTAGATTCTATCTTCAATATCCAAAAGAAAATCTCTCAGCCTCAATTCAAGCTGCCTCTCTGCAGACATCTGAGATGGATCGCTTGCATTGAAAGCTCTTCCCCGAGTATACATAGGTTTGCTATCAGTCTGAGGTTTGTCTGAAATAGTTATCCAATACCTTTGTTATGATTTCCTTATTAAAAACACAATCCACCCCCTGTGAGTGTTATGATCATGAGACGATGGATATTAAAAACCCTCAGTAAATCCTCAAGGCACTAAAAAAAAGGGGATGGAAAGAAAATGTTTGCACATCACATATGTGAAAAGGGACTTATATCTAGCATATAAAAAGATCTCCTATAATAAAGATAAATAATCCCACTAAAAATGGGCTTATCTGAATAGACTTTTCTTTAAGGAATATATACAAATGGCCAATAAGACCATGATAAAATGCTCTATATCATTACTCATTCAGGAAAGGAACATCAAAAACAAAATGAAGTACCACTTCACACATCGAAGATGGCTAGAATAAAAAAGTTAGATAATAACAAATATTGACATGGATATGGAGAAATCTTAACCCTCAGACACTGTTGGCAGAAATACAAAATGGTACAGCTGCTTTGGGAAACAGTCTGGCAGTTCTTCAAATAATTAAGCAGAATTACCATATGGCTTAGTAATTTCACTCTTAGGTATACACCCAAAGAGAGGAAAACATGTCGACATAAAAACTTGTATGCAAATGTTTACAGTGGCATTATCCAAAATAGCCAAAAGGTGGAAACAACAGAAATGTCCATCAACTAACATACGGATAAATAAAGTACGGTATACAATGCAAAACTGTTTGGTAGCAAGAAGGAAAGAAGTACTGATGCCTGCTACCACTTAGGTGAACCTTGGAAACGTTATGCTATGTGAAAGAAGTCAGTCACAAGGACCGTATGTTATATAATGCCATTCCTGTAATATGTTCGGATAGGGATACCTGCAGAGACAGAAAACCGATTTGTGGTTGCTTAGGTCTATGGGGGGTGGCAGCTAAAGGATAAGGCGCTTCCTTTATGAAGTGATGAAAACGTTCTAAAACTGACTGTGTGACGGTTGCACAATATTGCTGAATATACTAACCTCCATCCCCCACTGAATTATCTACTTTTAATGGGTGAATTGCATGGTGTATGAATTAAATTAAAAAAAAGCAGTTAAAAAAAGAATGGTGAGCTACAGTTTTTAATCCTGAAGAGAACTAAAGAGTGATGGTAATATCCCCCAAATTTAAGAGTTCTTTACCTACAGAATCTCCCTTAGTAATATGAAAACTTATACCTAAAAATGCCTTACTGTTTTTTCATATCTGTCATTAATGGACCAGTCATGGAATAGAAAATGCTGCCACCTGATTTGCCTTTGCAACCAATCTCCAAGGTGATCACTAAAGGAACCTGTCTCTGGACCCTCAGCCAAAACCCTTAATGAGTGACCTCACCCAGTCATGATCTCTAAAACTGATGGTAACACCTTAGCGCTTTGGGTACTCAGAACCTGCGGATCAGGGAATGAGATCAGGAAGACTATGCATCTTCTCGCATTGCTAGATGTATTCCTCATAATACAAATGGAACCCAGTGGAATCTAGAGAACCTTGTTTTCCTAATTGGCAAACGTTCTCTAATTCTCAAGCTGACAGCATCATCTAAATGAAAGATATGGTGTCTTAATATAACTGTAAGAGTTTGAAAATGTTTAATCCCAAACCAGAGTTTATGGGGAAAGAAAAATAAAGGCAGTAGTTCGCACTGAAAATTTACCTGAAAAATGAAATTTCTCTTCGGAAAAACGAGATAGCTGTGCACATATTCTGCTTTTCTCTTGTAACAAAGTTTCTTTTAAGGCACTTTCTCTATGTCCTCTAGAATTAAGAGCTTCAATAAGTTGCTCTAGCTGTTCACAAGAACTGTAAAAGCACCACCGGTTTGGCTTATGCACTGGTTTTGGCAACTGCACAGAATCATCACATGGACCTTGGTCAATGTTGGAGGTAGATTCAGACATCAAAGACTCTCCAGTTTTAGTGGATACCTGAGCATTTTGAGACTGTACATTATTCTGAAATGTTGAAGGTCTAGGCAACAGCATGTCTTCAGTGAGACCAGAATAATCCTCTTCAATAAACAATCCAGGAATAGAAGGGAAAATCCAGTATCGCCTATACATGCGGTCACGGCCCAAGGGAAAGATATTGGTGCATGCTATGGCACTTTGGATTTTTTCTAAGAGCTCTTTCTCTTTTCGTTGATGCTCCTGTTTTAAAGCTCCTTCCTCATCAGCAGTGAGAGGCTCTCTTGTTAAACAGTTGATCTCTTCTTGCCTTGTAAATTCTTTAAATCCATTTTGTCCTCCTTTCCCTATAGATGAAACAACATTTGATCATCACTACATTTTAAATTTTCATTAGAAAAATATGATATAAGACTACTTCCAGGCATCATGTGTTATGGACTGAAATATATGCCCCCAAATTTGTAAGTTGAAATTCTAAACCTCACTGTGACTGTTTTTGGAGACAGGTCCTTTAAGAAGATAATTAAGGCTAAATGAGGTCATAAGGGTGGGACACTAGTCCTTCTAGGAAGAGAAAGAGAGACCAGAGCATTCTCTCTCCTGCTGCTGGTATAGAGGAGAGGTTGTTTGAGGACACAGTGAGAAAGTGCTGTCCTGTAAGCTGAGGAGGGAAGCCTCACCAGAAATGAACCCTGCTTGCACCTTGATCTCGGACTTCCAGCCTTCAGAACTGTGAGAAAATAAATTTCTGTTGTTTAAGCCACCTAATCTGTGTTATTTTGTTATAGCAGCACTATCAGACTAATACACTATGTTGATAAGAAATCGGGACACTTAAATATAAAGGGACACACACAAATCTGTGATTTCTATACAGGACAGTGTGTCAGAGTTTGTTATTCTGCAGGATATACAGTCAGTGCTTCCTCTAAATCAGGAGTCCGCAAACTACTTTTAAAAAGGGCTAGCCAGTAAATATTTTAAGCTGTATAGGTCATATGGTCTCTGCCACAACTACTCAACTCTGACATTATAGAATAGAGCAGCCACAGATAATGTGTAAATAAATGAGCATGGCTGTGTTCAATTAAACCTTATGATCACTGAAATCTGAATTTCATGTCATTTTCACATGTCAAAATATTTTTTAAAATTGTTTCAACTATTTAAAATTGTAGAAATCATTTTTTGCTTATGGGTTATATAAAAACAGGGGACAGGGCAGATTTGGCCAAGGGGCTTAGTTTACCAAACACTGCTTTCAATTAAGAGAACCCCTAACTTTTAGGTGGGTATCTAGCAATCCAAAAGAAGGACATTTCCCAGATCTTCTCTCCCTAGGAGGCATGGCTACACGAGAAACTGCTGGTGAAAGAGACAGGAACAAAAGCATTACATGTAACTTCAGAGTTATGCCCTCTTTCTTCTTCCCCTCTTCTGACTAGCTGAAATGGAGACATGATAATAAATCACTTTGCAACATGAGGATGGAAGCACCAATGAGACAGAAAGAGCCTGGACTCCTGGTGCCCTGCCTGGCATTTATGATGTATTAAAGATTCACTCCTCTCTCTTATTTCAGTCACTGTCAAATTGTTTAAATGGCTGGGGAGTGCTTTTTCTTTCTACTTTTTTTTTTTTTTTTGCTTGAAAGGTCTGTATAAGATTGGAATTATTTGCTTCTTTAAAATTGGCAGAATTACCTATAAAGCTGTCCAGTGCTAATGTTTTCTTTGGACGAAGATTTTTTTTAAGAGCTTACTTATTTATTTTTAGAGAGAGGGGAAGGGAGGGAGAGAGAAAGGGAGAGAAATATCAATGTGTGGTTGCCTCTCACATGCCCCCTTACTGGAGACCTGGCCTGCAACCCAGGCATGTGCCCTGACTGGGAATTGAACCGGCAACTGGTTCACAGGCTGGTGGTCAATCCAATAAGCCACACCAGCCAGGACTGGAGGACGATTTTTAACGCTAATTCAAGATCTTTAATGGTTTAGAACCATTCACATTTTAACTTTTTCATTAATTCATTTTAATCTGTTGTTTCCCTGTATTTGTGGGGGATTATTCTATTTTCTACTAATTTAAATTTCTTCCATGTAGAGGGACTGTATTAAACAAATGTTAACATTCAATGTTGATGAGTTTAAAATATTTTCTAGTTTTCATTATGGTTACTCCTTTTGCTTGATCCATTGCTTGGAACTATGTTTTAAAACTTCAATTACATGAAGTTTATTTGTTTTGAATTTTTAAATCAATTGCATTGCAAGCAGAGAATACAGCCTCCATGATACAGGAGATTTTCTGTCTATAATAACCATTTAGAAGATAATGTAAAAAAAGTAGCATCCAAGTTATAAGCACAGAATGAACTTAAGGATCTCCTCCAACAATTATTAAATGAAGATGGTTAAAGATCCTCAGAAATAATCTGTTTCAACAGCTTTCAAAAAATGTATTCCCTTTGACCCAGGAATTTGTGAAATTATTTTAAGGCAATAGAGGGTTCTGTTTTCAGAACTATCACACCAATTACAAGCATTTACTGATCTTTGCATCTCCACTATCTAAAAGGCATTAAATGAATGTTGAATGGGTACCTTATAGAAAAAAAATTTCTACTAGGCCTAATATAACATAGTAAATACAAAAACTCAATAAAACTCACTGACTAACTGAAAGTGGAAGTTATGAGAAACTAACCTATTAAAGAGATAGGAATATTGTCTCTTTCCCCTAAAGTATAAATGACATGTAAATAAAGACCTAATCATAAATATACTAATGTAACTTCATAGCACCATTTGATAACAGAATGGTCACAGCTATGGGTTGAACATCTAAAAAACAAATGGAATCACGAACAGAAGTAAGTTAATACATATTTAGAATAGCTGAATTAATAAAGTGCCTCAATTAAAAACAAGTAAGCATGTCCTTAAGAAATTTCTGTATTACCCCTTCTGCCTCTTTTATGTAATCCTGGGTCATCTTCATCTTCGGTGACTGTATCTTGATCTAGTTCCTTTTGCTCCATTTCTTTGCTCTCAGTGCTAGTATCAAAATCTTCCCTTTCTTCCTCCCTTTAGGATAAAAACAAAGATTACATTCATCAATGAATATATGACTCCATTCATAAAATATTTACTGCCTGCCTACTAAGTGTCAGGCATTATGCTTGGGAAGTAATGGACAAGATGACAAGAGTTTATAGTCTTGCAGAGAAAACATAAACCATTGCAAAGTTAATATATATAATAAATACCAAGAAGGGAGAAGTTCAAGGTGCTATGAAAGCATTTCAAGGAGAACCAAATCTAGTCTCAGGATCAAGAAAGAAACGCTTGGTTGACCCTGGATGGGTTGTCTCAGTTGGTTGGAGTGTAGGCCTGTACACCAAAAGGCTGCAGGTTCAATTTTCCATCAGGGCACATACCTAGGTTGTGGGTTTGATCCCCGGTCAGGGCGTGTATGGGAAGGCAACCAATCGATGTTTCTCTCTCTCCCTCTCAAACAAATAAACATATCCCCAGATAAGGGTTAATAAAAAGAAAAAAGAAAAGGAAAAGGCTTGCTTGAAGAAGTGACATTTAAATTGAGAGACTGACGAGACTCAGGAGGAATAAGGTGGCAGATGAAATCTCCATTTCTAGTAGAGGTGATAATATGTACAAAGGCATTGAACTGAAGGGAACAGGAAAGAGCATATAATTTTGAGAATGTAAAATAAAAAGAAGTAATCCAAGAAATGGGTGATCATACTGGGCCTTGTAGGCATTATTCAAAAAGCAATGGAACCCTGGCTGGTGTAGCTCAGTGGATTGAGCACAGGCCTGTGAAGCAAAGGGTCACTGGTTCGATTCCCAGTCAGGGCACATGCCTGGGTTGCAGGCCAAGTCCCCAGTAGGGGACACATGAGAGGCAACCACACATTGATGTTTCTCTCCCACTCTTTCTCCTTCCCTTCCCCTCTCTCTAAAAATAAATAAATAAAATCTTTAAAAAAGGCAATGGAAAAAAACAAAGGAGAGAGAGAGAGAAAAGGCAATGGTAAAAAAGTAAGAGTTTAGTAAGGGGAAATGGTATGATTAGTAAGCACTTTGGCTGCTTTGTGGAAAATTATCTGGCAGAGAAAGTAGATGAGGGGTCCAGCCAAGTGGCCACTAAAATTGTCTAGGTAGTTGGCTGGGAGGTGATAGTGGCTGAGTAGAAAGAAGATAAATAGACAAATAGTGGAGGAAAAAGGTAGACAAATTTCAGATATAAGGCAGAATGAACATAATATAAATGTTTTACTAGTCGGTTATACTGTCCAAATTAAAACTAGAATTGTATAAATCTTGAAGTAAATTTTACCATTTATAGTCTACATGCAAAGTGAGGTTTGCAAACTCAGATGTATTCAGGAGCCAGAGAGATAATGTAAATGAGTGAGGCTAGATGAGCACAAAAAATTGAAGTTGTGGGACCTATAACATGTTTATTTCTTTTTTAAAAAATGAGATATCACAAAGAAAAAAATTGTAACTATGTGAGGTGATGCGTATTAACTAAATTTATTGTGGTAATCATATCACAATATATGCATATATTAAATAATTTTGTTTTATGCCTTAAACTAATACAATATTTTATGTCAATTATATCTCAACATAACTGGAAAAAGTTTGGAAAATGTAAAAAAAAAGGAGATATAATTCACATACCATAGAAGTCACCATTTTAAAGTGCGTGAACCAGTGGTTTATAGTATGCTCACAAGACTGTGCAATCGTCACCACAATTTAGTTCCAGAACGTTTTCATCATTCCAAAAGAAAAATCCCATAGTAGTCCCTTTCCATTTTCTCTCCCCACTGGCCCTGGTAACCACTCATCTACTTCTGCTGTGATTCGTCTATTCTGAACTTTTCACCTAACTGCAACCATACAGTACCTGACATTTTAGGACTAGCTTCTTTCCTTTGGCATAATGTTTTCAAAGTTCATCCACACCGTAGCATGTAACAGAGCTCTATTCCTCTTTATTGCTGAGTAACATTCTGCTGTGTGGATATACCACTGAAGGGACACATCTTTTTGTTTATCCACCATCAACTGACAGACAGTTGGGATATTACCATTTTTTGGCTATTAGGAATAATGCTGCTAATAAGCTTTCACATATACGTATTTGAGTGAACGGAAGTTCTTAATTCTCTTGGGTACGTCCCTGTGAGTGGAATTTCTGGGTCATATAGTATCATATGGTTTAATCGTTAGAGGAACTGCCAAACTTATCAAAAGAAGCTGTAGAATTTTATATCCCACCATCAATGTATGAGTGTTTCAATTTTTTCCTACTTTCTTACCAACACTTGTTATTGTCTCTCATATGCATTGTGATGATCCTAGTGAGTGTGAAGTGGTATTTCACTGAGATTTTGATGTGCATTGCCCTAATGACTAATGATATTGAGCATCTTTTCATGTGCTTTTTATATATCTTTTTTGGAGAAATGACTATTAAAATCCTTTGTCTATTTTTTAATTGGGTTGTCTTTTTATTGTTGAACTGTATGAATTCTTTATCTTAATATTTTGGATATTAGGTCATTATCAAATATATAATTTACAAATATATTTTCCCACTCACTGGGTTGTCTTTTTACATTCTTTTAAAAAATATATTTAAATAAAAATATATTTAAATTAAAAATATATTTTTATTTTTAAAAATATATTTTATTGATTATGCTATTACAGTTGTCCCATTCCCCCCCTTCACTCCCCTCCACCCTGCACATCCTCTCCCACCCACATTTCCCCCTTTAGTTCATGTCCATGTGTCATACTTGTAAGCTCTTTAGCTTCTAGATTTCCCATACTATTCTTACCCTCCCCCTATTTTCTACCTACAATCTATGCTACTTATTCTCTGTACCTTTTCCTCCTCTCTCCTCCTCCCACTCCCCTGTTGATAACCCTCCATGTGCTCTGCATTTCTGTGGTTCTGTTCCTGTTCTACTTACTTGGTTAGTTTGCTTTTGTTTTAGATATGGCTGTTAATAATTGTGAGTTTGCTGCCATTTTACTGTACATGTTTTTTATCTTCTTTTTCTTAGATAAGTCCCTTTAACATTTCATATAATAAGGGCTTGGTGATGATGAACGCCTTGAACTTGACCTTATCTGAGAAGCACTTTACCTGCCCTTCCATTCTAAATGAAAGCTTTGCTGGATAGAGCAATCTTGGATGTAGATTCTTGCCTTTCATGACTTGGAATACCTCTTTCCAGGCCCTTCTTGCCTGGAAGGTCTCTTTTGAGAAATCAGCTGACAGTCTGATGGGAACTCCTTTGTAGGTGACTGTCCCCTTATCCCTTGCTGCTTCTAGAATTCTCCCCTTCATTTTAATCTTGGCTAATGTAATTGTGATGTGCCTTGGTGTGTTCCTCCTTGGGTCCAACTACTTTGGGACTCTCTGAGCTTCCTGGACTTCCTGGAAGTCTATTTCCTTTGACAGAATGGGGAGGTTATCCTTTATTATTTGTTCAAATAAGTTTTCCACTTGTTGCTCTTCCTCTTCTCCTTCTGGCACCCCTATAATTCGGATGTTGGAGCATTTAAAGATGTCCTGGAGGTTCCTAAGCCTCTCCTCATTTTTTTGAATTCTTGTTTCTTCATTCTTTTTTAGTTAGATGTTTCTTTCTTCCTTGTGGTCCACTCCATTGATTTCAGTTCCAGTTTCCTTCCCATCACTATTGGTTCCCTGTACATTTTCCTTTATTTCACTTTTCATACCCTTCATTTTTTTCATCTAATTTACGACCAAAACCAACCAATTCTGTGAGCATCCTGATTACCAGTGTTTTGAACTGTGCATCTGATAGGCTGGCTATCTCTTTGTTGCTTAGTTGTATTTTTTCTGGAGCTTTGATCTGTTCTTTGGTTTGGGCCATTTTTTTTTTTTTTTTAAATCTTTATGTGCCTGTTACGTAGTGAGGGGCAGAGCCTTAGGTGTTCACCAGAGTGAGGCAACCCAAATTGCTGGGATGTGACACTGTATGTGGGGGAGGGATCTGAGAGGGAACAATGGTACTTGCTATGCTCTCTGCTGGATTTCAGTCACTTCCTCTGCTTCCCCCAAACAAACTGGGCCCTTCTGGTGCTGATTCCCAGGTGGGTGGGTTTGTATACATTCTAGGGCCCTGTGGGTCTCTCCAGCGAATCTCCTGTGAGGCTGGGAGTCTTTCTCGCTGCTGCAACCCCCATAGGTGTTTTCAATCAGTGTTTTGAGGCTTTATTTTCCCAAGCTGGGGTGCTGGGTCGTGTGGTCTGTCTCGCTCCCCAGTTTCTCCTGGTTTATCGGCACACGAATGTGGGACCACCCGGCCCACCAGCCACCTTGGCGTGCCAGCAACCCTCTGCAATCTGCCGCCTTGTTGGGTCTTCCCACTGCTACCCTGGGTGCCCAGGGTCCGCCAGCCACTGCTTTTTGCTTTTGTTTTGCTGTGACCCCTCTCCACCTGGCTCCCCAACTCCAAACCTCCTACAGGTCTGGATGAATGTTTCTTATTTAATTCCTTGGTTGTTGGACTTCCATAGAGTTCAATTTTCTGTCAGTACTGGTTGTTTTTTTGCTTCTAAATTATTGTTGTCCTTATTTTGGTTGTGCGAGGAGGCACAGTGTGTCTACCTACGCCTCCATCTTGGCCGGAAGTAGGAGAAGAAGCGTCTTTTTACATTCTTGACAGTGTTCTTTAAAGCACAAAAGTGTTTATTAAGTCCAATTACCTATTTTCCTTTGGTTGCTTGTGTTTAAGGTGTCTTATCTATTACCTTTCTGAAGGCATCCAAATTCAATTTCTTAAAGTGTTGTTGATGGTCTTACAAAATACAGGTGTTGCAACTTTATGATCTATGACCTTCAGACTTAAAAGGTTAAATTTTTACATTTAAGTGTGAAACACAGTGTACAACTGTGATGATGATGGTGGGGGGGCGATATACTACGTTAATGCTAAAAATATATTACCAGTTAAACACAGCCTATTAAAAGTTTTCTGGGAAATTATCATGAATAACATTAATTCCATGAGAAAATGAGTTTTAGATTCCCTGGAAGTAGTTTTATTTTTATTATTTATATCGATTTTTAGAGAAAGAGGAGAAGGGAGTGAGTGCATGTGAGAGAGAGAGAGAAAGAAAGAGAGAGAGAAAGAAAGAGAGAGAAACGTCAATTTGCTGTTCTATGCAATCATATATTCACTGGTTGACTCCTGTACGTGCCACGTACCCTAGCTGGGGACCGAACCCACAATGCTGGCACACTGGGACAGTGCTCGCACACTGGGACAGTGCTCCAACCAACTGAGCTACTCAGCCAGGACCCCTAGAAGTACTTTTAAACACAACACATGTATTCTTGAGGACCATCTATATTATGTACCTTTCATAGACTCACTACACAACTATTGTACCTATAAGAAATGAGTTTTCTAAAAATTTTGAAAGCATTTTAGAGTTCAAGGTGCTGATATTTACTCCTTATGGAAAGTCAGATGAACAGTATAATTCAAACCATACCCAATAAATGTATCTGCAGCTGAATTTCTTTGCCCATCTTCCTTCAGTTTTTCTTGTTTCTCTTTCATTTTTTGTTCTTGTTCCTTAAGTTTTTCTGCCTTCCTTTTACGAATTCTGAAAGTTAAAACAACATATTATAGCCTATCTGATGTTTTTAACTTTAGCATCTTGCCTTTAATCATCAATTTATGGAAAGTATTCCAAATGCTATCACAAAACCATAATGTAGCAATCCAGTCATAATCTTTTAGTAAAGCCAGCAAACATCGGTGGGAGTCAATGTCACATTACAGCCCAATGTGAAATTTGGTTCTAGATGCAAAGAAATAAACAATCTGCATTAGTACAACTAACTATAATTGTCTCTTACCTAGCAGCTGCTTCTTCCCTCTCTTTTCGATGTTGTTCTGCTTTTAACTCTCGGAACTCCTGCTTTGCCTGTCGTAATATATCAACATAATCTTCAATAAAATCCCTAGTAGAAACTAAGGTCAGTAGTTTCCCACAGAGAGCATGAAGTATCTTCATTTTTTCTCCTATCAAAAATTGGAAAATAACTTCTTTATTATCAACGACAAAGAAGAAATTATGTTTGAAAAATTTTAATGTCACTCAAGGTGAAAATGCTTAAGAAAGAATAGGGGAAGTCTCTTAGGATCATACATGCCAATGGCATGTCTTCAGAAAAAAAGCAACTTTGAGTCCAATTTAACAGTTTTATGATATATAAGGCATGTCTCTTTTTATTAAGATTTTATTTACTTATTTTTTAGAGAGGGGAAAGGGAGGGAGACAGGAAGAGAAACATCAATGAGTGGTTGACTCTCACACACCCTCTACTGGGGATCTGGCCTGTAACCCTGGCATGTGCCCTGAGTGGGAATCGAACCAGCAACACTTTGATTCACAGGCTGGCACTCAACCACTGAACCACACCAGCCAGGGCATATAAGGCATTTCAAATACTAATGACTACCAAATACAGTTAAGTAGACATAAAACATTTCTAACTACAAAGAATTATTTTTCAAGTTTTAATTTTTAGGCTCATATATATAAGGTTCAAATCAAAACTAAATTATAACCACAGGATTTTTTATAAAATGACAGTAGGCAAACTGTGACTATGAAATGATTGCTCGGAAACACAGGCATAAATTCTGAAAACTGTGTGAGTGTTAGGAAGTAAGGTCCTCTACTTCTATTGTAAGTTCTGTTCTCTTAATCATATCAAATTAAACCCTATATATTTTTATATTATAATTTTTTACATGAAAAGGAAGTGAAAAATGACTTTATCTTAACTTTTATACTGTTTCTCATACCTTGAACGCTTATTAAAGCAAATGTGAGAATTTAGCAGCTACAGCTTAAACATCTTCTATACTAATTAATAAAAATGAAAGCTAATTCTCACTTATTCTTTTAAACTTGGTGGGTTCATTAGACAAACCAAAAACTTTCTACACAGTAAAAAACCCAAATAGAAAAGAAAAGAAAATCATAAGTGAATAAAGCTAACACGAACAACAATAGTAGTTTCAATTAGGTCACTATGGGTATTCCAACAGTCTTTTTTAAAAGACTGTTTTCTCTCTTTCTCTTTTAAAACTGCTCATCATCTAAAATTTCTCCTCGGCTACTCAGTTTTCTCGGTGTAAGAGGCATAACAGGGTAGAAATGGAAAGGTCACACAAATTCCAACTTGCAAGTTTACCTGGTGTCAAATCATACACTGAAGTGCTCGACAGTTTCTTCACTAGACTGGGGCTGCTTAAACGAAGCTCCATGCAGGCATCATCTGTAGCATCAAATCCTCCTCGTTTCTGATATCTATACTTTGCATTTGCTGATGTCACATCAGCACCTGAAGCTAAGATGTGCAGTCTGAGGATTTCAGAAAGAGTGCAGCTATCAAGATCCAAGCTTTTCAAACTGCAGCCTATAGTTAAAAATGAAAATAGTCATTCAGAACATAAACCATAAATCCTCAGCAATGTAAAGTGTACCTTTATAAAATAAAAATAAAAAGCCCATTAAAAAAAAAGCCCACACATACCCTGGTGCAACTGCGGCCATGCAGCTGCCAAAGATGCAACTGCAGACAGTGCAGATTTTGTGGGGTCTGCATCTTCATCCAAAGCCTCTGTTAAATCTTTAAGGAAATAAATACTTTATTCTAGTGCAAATTAAAGCTTGAATATTTGGGAACTATGCCCCTTTACAATGACCAAAGAAACAGCAAACAGCTTAACATTCACAAACCTCAAAAGAACCAACTCTAGGTACAAGCATCATTTACATTCTACCGAGACTCCACTTAAAACTTTAAATTCTGTGACATGGACTACACATTAAATTTTCCTTACTTAACATAGAGAAGACAACTTCCAAGTTTCCAATAAGATGCACATACACCTTCCAAAGGATGGTAAAATACACTTTAAAAACAAATCTCCTTGTTCAATATAACTTCGGAAAAGTCTACTTTGAAAATCAGAATCCACTTGAAGATATTCAATCTTTCACAAATATTTTAAGATTGAATCTTAACAAAGTATAGGCTGTGATCATCAGAAAACAAGCACAGAAAAAGAGCTAAAAGAACAAAGACAGCACCGCTGTCACTTAACCATCGACTTACCCTATACATTTAAGTTGTTTTTATTTTGAAAACTCTCCGATCCAAGAAACAATAGAAAATTTTCCTGTATTTTCTAAGTGAATTACTCTAGGCTTGAAAACAGTGTTTAGCCTATAAATAAGACTAAAGAGAAATCTACAAGAACACATGTATTTAAAGCATTAGTATATATACTTATTTCTAATTATAATACAGATGACAAAAAATCAGAAGTGTCAACTATGAAAAAGTTTAAGCTTACAAAAAATCCTTCTGTTATATCATAGTACAGTGGACACAACTTCAGGCTAAAAAGTCAAATAATGTGTATTCTGGTCTTAGCTCTGCCAGCCCCTAGTTGTATGTTAGCAGTCACTTAATCGACTTCACTTTCCTTAAAGGGATGAGTCTAGATCAGCAGTTTTCAAATTCTTCAAATATTTCTTAGAAGCCAATATAAAAGAGATAAAAGATGCCCTTGTTAAAGTGGGCTACAGAATCCCTGTACAAATTGAACTGCATGGTTCAGACTTTGGGAAATCACTGGTCTAAACTGGTTCTGTGGTTCATTAATCTCCTACTATATGACTTCCTTCCCAAAGTTCACAAGCTCACAAAATAAATCTTAAAGAATAGAACTGTCTAAAGGAAAAAGACAGCCTTGGTATCCTGTCTGATTACAATCACTGACAGTTTCATGGCACTTAAGGCATAAACAGTAGCACACAGAAGAAATTATCTGACTAAATTTAAATATATGTAGAAGTTATTCCTACCAGGCCATGAATCTAGTCCAAACACAGACATTATTACTAGACATAAAACTTCCTCAATTTTCATTTTATATATAAAACCAAACAAAGTTAAAATTAACTGGCACTCTAAAATTGCCGAGAGTCGTGGGTGCAGAGCTGCAGAAGTGGGCTGGCACTCCTCCTTCGCAGCACTCGCCCCGTTCAACCTGTTTATCTACAGTGAGTTACAGTTTCCTAGGACAAAGGCTATCAAAGCCTTAGGAAACGGGCAACCAACAAGATGAGTTTTCTTTTAATTGTGTTAAACTAACATGTTAAGATATGTATTACTTAACTCAATTTATCTATGCTCTCCAGGAACTGTAAATGCCACTCTAGGATTTGCTTAGGGACAGTCACTTGGGTACACCATATAAGAGAATATGTAGTTGAACTGTATGTGTTGCAACTATCTAAAAGATACTTCTATCATCACAGTAACCTAGAATTATGAATATAAAATTCTAATACCAAACAATGAGATCTCAACAAATATACAAAATTATTCTATATGGGGAGGATATTCCTATGCTTTGAAGGGCTTGTAAGTTTAAATGTAAGACTAAAGTGAGGAACAGATATTTTTAATGTAAGAGTTTAAAAATTGTTGCTAAAAATTTCCCAGATTTGATATAACAGAGAGACCAAAGGCCCCAGAAATTAGATCTTCTTGAAAACATGTAATTTTATGGACAATGCTAGGTAAACAAATATTCAAATTGTCAACTCAATTGCCATTATAAATTATAAGCCTTTAGACCAGGCTGCCTGAGTTTGACTCTCATCACTTTCTTACTGGCTGTGTGCCTTTGGGCAAGTTCATTAAACTCCTTAAGTCTAAGTTTCTTTATATGTAAAAGACGGAGAATAATCATATTTACCTCTCAAGGGTGCTATGAGGATTACATGAAATAATGCACATATAGTGTCATATATCACTTATTAGCTATGTGATCTTCTGTGAATAACTTCACCGAACCTCAGTTTTCTCATCACTAAGATAAGTCCATAGTTTTCTGCCCAATTTCTCCCTTTCTAGAAAACATTTTACTATTAAGGCCATTTAAAGAGGAAGTAAGAGACTATTCAATCCCATCAACTATTGAACTGCTTCAGGAAAACTGTGGGAAAGCTTTTCTGTTACGAAGATGGGAGGACACGTGAGAAATGCTTGGGAAACAACCTAGAGCCCTCACGCAGATTGAAATCACGACGGAAGATGTGGTCAGTAATAACAGGAAAGTGAGGGAAAGGTGAAAAATTCCAAAGTATGTTTTTTCCCCTAACATTTAAATTTTTAAAAAACATTTTATTTATTTATCCTTAGGGGGGAAGGGAGGAAGGGAGGGAGAGAGGAAGAGAGGGAGAGAGGGAGAGAAACATGTATGGTTGCCTCCCGTGTGTCCCCCACCGGGAACTGGCCTGCAACCCAGGCATGTGCCCTGACTGAGAATCGAATTGCAGTCCTTTGGGGTTCACAGGCCCGCGCTCAATCCACTGAGCTACACCAGCCAGGGCCTAACATTTAAATTTTTAAAAGGAGAATTAAAACCTTTATTTAATGGCCAATACTTATTCGGTAACCTTATATGTATATTTATAGATAGTTCTGTAAAGGAAAAGGGCTATAAAAATTACAGATCAAACAGGTCATGAATACAAATTATAATGATAACACAAATGCCAACAGTCACATATATTTTCCCTTTACACTAGCTGATTTTCCAACACAGTTTTCTTGTCACCCACTTGTTGTCACTGGGACTTCCAAAACTACAACATTCATCTGCTCCAAGTGCTGAGTTAAATACAGTTTTATGTCTGGAATGAAGGTCAGAACTTTGTTGATAACCCTGTGATGGTATTGGTTATTAAGATGACCTAATAGCTACAAGAATAAATATGTGCTGTCTGTCTCAGATAATCCATCTGTAGTGCTGGTACTTGTCCTCTTAGATAATCTTCAGATGTTTTAAAAACAGACTTACCCTTCTGTCTTCAGTTTAGTTGGATCTCATTTAATTGATTAAGTTAACTGTGCTGATAACAGGGACCTTACTGCTAAAATGGCCTTGATAAGGGATCTATGGTGCTTAGCACTCAAGCTAGAGAATATATTTTGCTTGAACTCAGGCTGTAAAATCAAAAGGCAACCGATACTGGAGGCATACTCATCATTATCCTGTTGCTCCAAGGACCAGGCATAAAGGAAAATAAGCTCAAATTATCTAAGGCCAATAATAGTATTTGAATGGAGGAATATCCTACCTTTTTGTACCAAGATTCTGTTATTAAGATGTCTACCAATAGTTGTTTCTTACTGTGAATTTTTATGGAATACACTAAAGTATTGTTGAATAAAGCTTCTGATCCTAAATCTTATAGGTGGCCAAGTTCACTGAGAGTATTATTTAGGAAGCCAAATAAATCTCTTAATAAAGAGGCTTAACATTCCTCTGAGGTAAATCCTAAACAAAATAGTAAACATACTCTCTTTTAAAAATAAAAAAGGATTTATCCAAGAATTATTCCTACATTAATATGTACCACACACTGACTCTAGATATCTTTAAGTACATAGAATTTAAAGAGCAAAATTTCTAGTTCAAACTAAATAGCAAAATAAAAAAATTAAATTTTACTTAACTTTGATTTAAGAACTGTCAGATGTAAAATGAAACCAGCAGTAGTATTTTTAATTTAAAGTAATAAAAACAATAATTTAAGTATTTCTTCAGGTGGAGGGAAAAAATCAGTGTTACTTAGCAGAATCTCTTGGAATTACAGATACTAATCAATGAAATCTGTAATGCTACTACATCCTGGGAGAATTCTAAAGAAATAAAAATCAAGACTGGCTGGGGAGGAAATATTTTAAGGTCATCAGAAACAGGGCACATTAAATCAAAGTTTTTATAAAACAACCGATAACAAGAATTTGGTAATCTGAACAACTATATTTTATAACCGTAAGAGCCAAGTTAATTTTTAAATAGTCTTCAAAAATGAGTGTCACTACAAAGCAACTGTCAATCAACAATAACATGAATTCTGACCTTTGGTGTCAGCATCAGTTATTTGGTCTTTGGCTACTTCCTCTTCTTCTTCAGCTATCGCCTGGAAGATGGCAGTCAGGAAGAAAAAAAGCAATTCACATAGTGGGCCTTCACTGTCATTTCCTACAAGAGCTTCCTCTAACATTTCTGTGAATAAAATGTTTAAAATGAATTTAAAGTTCTGTTCATGTATGAAAACAACAACTCCAATGGAATAATAAACATTTCAATCAATGACAGCCCATTTAACTATTTTCTTAAATGACCATTTATCAAAGTAAAGCAAAGTATTATCTAAGGCAAAATCAAAAACAGTTATAACAATTACAATAAATTCCAATTCCATCATAACCCAAAATCATTGCATTCAAGAAAGCCAAATTAGACTCAGTAGATCAATGTAGTATTTCATTTAAATTGAAATTTGAGGTGCAAATTAAGGCACATCTTTAAAATTACAATTTTATTCTAATTACCATTTTATTCTAATTTGAATAACAATGTAAAGATTTGTTATTGTTTCCCCATGTTCTTAAAAGCTCCATGGGATAGTACTCGTACAAAACAGTGCATAGGAGAGGTAATCAGCAGCAGTAGGTATAATCCTAACATCACATCGGAGTCATAAATGTTTCTTATGTATTCATCTTACCTAAACCAGCATTGTTTAGACCCTCTTGATCTGTAAGACACAATCTCAGCTACCTCATAAAGAGAATTTGAAGGAATGTAAAAGTCCTCCTGAAGAATAGACTCTTATTAAAAGTGGCATTACAATTGTCTTTGAGGGTCTTTACTTGGATCTTAATAAATTATTTTACTATTTGACAGCTAAAGGTCCAAAATGAGATCCAACGTTCTCCTTATAATAAGTTAGCTCTTAAAAATATTTATACAAAGTAAAAGTATATAAGTGCAGAAGCAGAACAGGATCACAAATTAAAGGCAGGCATCAGCTTATCTCCAAATACACCTGAGGTCAATTCCTTCCCTCCCTGCACTTATCTACCAGGCTGCTCTCAAGAAGGGGAGTTTATTCTTTTACCCCCTGAATCTCAGCAGGCCTCACCAATGGAATATGGAAGAAATAAGGCCTGTCAGTTCCAGGCCCCGTTTTTAAGAAAGCTGGCAGTTTCTGTTTCTTGTCACATAAGAAGTACAGGCTACCCTGATGAAGCAGGACACTGTGTGGAGGGGCGCCAAGGCACCAGGCATCTGCGTGAAGAGGCCAGCCTAAATGTGTAGCCAGGGAAGCCTTCAGGTAACTCCAGTGCTAGCCACTGTCTGACTGTAACCACATGAGACCCAAGAGAGGACTAGAGAGCTAGGTCCAATGGCTCCCCAGACCTTTGAGAGATAATAATTTATTCTTTTAAGCCGCTCATTTTAGGGTGAACTACAACACAGCAATAGTACTTGCCTAGGGATACTCCCTCAGGAAATTCATCTTGAAGATCAAAAAGTTCTCCAAATGCATTAAGGAACTCTAAAACCATCAGAGCATCACCAAAGATTTCAGGAGGTAGTCTAGTTTTCACTGGAGTTGGTTCTGGAAGTTCCTGCAAGATTAAACAATTTATGTACCTATTTGAACCAAGTATAGGAAATTATAAAAGGAAGATTATGATATGCTCTTTACCTAATAAGAATTATTTCATGTAAACTAGTGGTTTTCACCCTGAATGTTAACCATAATCACTTTCAGAACTTTTAAAATTATGGATGTCCTGGCCTCATTCCAACTTTACTAAACCACAGTCTCTAAAGGATTTTTTCCTTCATTAAATTAAGACTATAACTTTAGGCTGAAGAGTATTTCTGACTGCCTTTCCTAGCAGAGAGGGACTTTTAACCTGGATTCTGGGGTCAAGACAGCTGTGCCAAAATTATCTTCAATGGAACACTTAATCTGCTCTCTACTGACTTAGAAACACTTCCTTATAAATAGAGCTGAATGAGTTTGGCTTGGATATTTTGCTTTTCTGGAGATGGGAAGAATCTTTACCTAGTAACCAAGCTAAATGAATGCCTGGCCCCCCGTGGTTATTGTATTATCAAGGATCACATAAATGACCAACTATTTCTGCAGAATAAAAATCATTATTAAAGCTTGTTAGGAGATGCTACCTTGAAAGTCTAAATATGCATCTACTTAACTGGCTATTTCCTCTCGGTTAAATATGAGGAGGCCACTATTATAAAGAAAGATTTCATCAGCAAAGCCACACAGGCACACAGAATATGGGTGTATGAAAACATCACATAATAAACTTATACCTTAAGATCATCACATTCCATATCTTCTCTAGGTTTACTCCACTGTTTTAAGTGTTCCATATATTTTCGCTTTTCTTCACGTAATTTCTCTCGTTCCTAAAACAAAAGGTTAATAAAAATTCTTATAAACAGAGCACGGGCTGGTGTGGCTCAGTGGACTGAGTGCCGGCCTGCAAACTGAAAGGTCGCTGGATTGATTCCTGTTCAGGGCACACGCCTGGGTTGGGGGCCAGGTCCCCAGTTGGGGGTGTTCGAGAGGCAGCATCACAATAGATGTTTCTCTCCCTGTCTTTCTCCCTTCCTTCCCCTCTCTCTAAAAATAAATAAATTCTTAAAAAAATTCTTATGAGAAATTTATGAGGTAGTATCAGCATCACTTGGGAACTTGTGAAAAAGAACATACAAATACTTGAGCCCTACCCCAGATCTACTGATTCAGGAACCCTGGTGTTGGGCCCAACAACTGATGTTTTCAGAAGCCTTTCTGGTAAGTTTGATGCACGCTAAAGTGTTAGAACCACCGATCAAAACAATACCTACCTCACATAACTGCTACAAAGATGGGAAGTGTCCAACATGGTAGTTCTTGGATAAATATTAATTCAGTCTAACTCTGCCTGAAGCAGCTCTCCCCGTACTTCAATTAGTATCCCAACAATACAGGTAACAAATTATTAGAGAACCTAAAATAAAACCTCCCCTTATATCTGCATAACATTTATTGTTTTCAAGATTCATTTAAACACAACTGACAGCCTAGAGACACGCAGTGGGAGCAGTAAGTAAAAGCAATACTAGAATACAGTGGGTGAGCGTCTCTTTCTTTTTAACCCAGGCCATTTCTCTTGCTCACTTAGTCTTTTGAAACCCTTACTTCTTGGTTCTGATATTTGAAACTGCAAGATAAATACTGACCCCCAAACATCTCTAATAAAGAATATAAATAAAATGTTATGATGTTTTCCAATAAATGTTTAATTATGTTAATATTCTTTCTTTGAAATTTAGAAACACCAAAGGAAACAGATGTGCACTTATCAAATTTTCAGCATAAAACGACCAGGTGATTACAGAACTTACTAATGTGCTTTGAGTGGTTTGATGAAGTAATCATCCCCCTACTCCAACATAATTTTTATAGGGTGTAATAGGATGAGTATTCTCATTCACTTTTGCTAAGAATGTAAATAAAGCACAACATGTCTGGTAAACAAATACTCATGTATGTATACAGAAAGTTTTACAAATGTTCTTACCCTTTGACCTAGTATTCTACTTCTACAAATTTATTCAGGGAAATAATCTAAAAACAGGAAATTTATTCACAAATTTGAACAGAATACCATTATTTACAGGTAAAAAATTATAAAGCACTTAGCTACATCTATTTGATTAACTATTAAGCAGTCACTGAAAATTCCACCTTACTTAGTTTATTTAATAACATGAAAAAATGCTTATGTTAAACAAAAAGTATACAAAATTATAAATGCTGTATTTAAGGTCCAGAATAAAGATTAGAAATAATTAATCAAAGTGTTAACAATGTTATCTTTAAATGTTACCATTTAGATTACAAGTGGTCTTTTAGTTCTTTTATACTGGCATGAATGTGTATTAGACACCTCCACTCCCCACTGCAATGGCCATGTGAAAGCATTCATAAAATTCAGGCAATGTAAACAAGCACTGTATTCAACTCGTCATCTAAGGCTACTGGTGAGTATCTCAGAAAATCAATGATAATGACTGTCTTCAGAAAAAAAACCAGGTAAGAATTCTCTAAAAAATATTTACCACTAAAAATTGTAATAAAGAATTGCTGAAATGTTCTTTTTATCACGGATACCTTATTCTTTAAGGAAAATAACAACTCTGTAATAAATCTTCTTAGTCACAGATTTTACTGTATTTTTCTAACTACGTAATTTTATTTTTAAAGGTTTATGCATATCACCTTCCCTAAATTTGGCAGTCTAAAAGATGAAGAAAATTTTAGAACTACACTCTAAAAGAAGCTTTGAGGTGTGAAGGCATGTATGTATACATTGAACCTTAAATAATTCATTAAATTTTTCAGAGCAAAAAGGAGAAAAAATAAATAGTTTATCAGTGCTCTATGCACAGCTATAAATGTGAATGAAAATGGTAAAAGCATTCTACTGGTAAATTCATTCATGGTAAATTAACCACGAATTTAAATGTGTAAAGTACTACTTACTCTAATTACATTATATTATTACAACTAATATATTTAAATGAATACCTTTTCTCTTTCTATTTTAAGTCTTTCTTTTTCTTCTTTCTTCTTTAGTCTCTCTTCTTCAACAATTTTCTTTAATTCTTCCTTCTTTTTTTCTTTATCTTCCTTTTCTTTTTTCTTTGCTTCCAAGGCATCTGCTTTTTCTCTTTTTAATTTAGCCTTTTCAAAAGCTGTGGAGAAGGTCAAATTTAGAACTGTACACAGACAGAAAACAACACATTTTATAATGTAACAAAAGAATCCTGAAACAATTTAAGGTTAAATGAGATCAGCAGATTCACAGGGGTTGTAAATTCCTGGAGGGAGCTAGCAGGTAATTGAAATCTGAAAACAAAGTTGGCTGGGTTTCAGACCAAATACTGCAGTGTGATAAACATTTACCTGCTTCTAAAAGCCCTGCTACTCAAAGCATGGTCCTAAGACCAGCAGCTAGGTTATCACCTTAGAAATGCAGAATCTCTTCTCTCATTCAGACCTACTAATTTAGAATCTTCATTTTTTAAAAAAATCCTTACCAAGGATATGTTTTTGATTTTAGAGGGAGAGGAAGGGAGGGGGGAAGAGAGAGAGAGTGAGAGAGATATATCAATGTGAGAAACACTGATCAGTTGCCTCCCATTTGCACCCTCACCAGGGACCAAACCAGCAACCCAGGTATGTGCCCTGCCTGGGAATTGAACCCGAAACCTTTTGGTGCACTGGATGAGGCTCCAATCAACTGAGCCACCCAACCAGGGTCCTTTTATTTTCTTTTTTATCCTCACCTGAGGATATTTTTGCATTGCTTTTAGAAAAACAGGAAGGGAGAAAGTAAAGGAGAGGGAAACATCAGCTGGTTGCCTCCCGCAAGCACCAAGCACCTGGACTGGGGGGTCGTAAATTCCAGGACCGGGATGAAACAGGCAACCTACGTATATGCCCCAAATGGGAATCAAACCCGCAAACTTCTATTTCTGGAATGAGGCTCCAACCAACTAAGCCACATTGGCCAGGGCAGAATATTCATTCTTAATATTGTTCCTAAGTGATTCATATGCACAGTCAAATTTGCAAAGTCATGTTTTATAAGGCTGTGTGAATTAAACAAAATGGCCCCAAATAGTATGCAAGCTCTAGAAACTCCAAATTGTGCTTAATCTAACATTAGATCAGTTTAACATGGGATTTGCTATATATGCTAAGGTATAGGAAGGTACATGCTATACCCTGAAATAGCTTTAAGAAATAAGCAGGGATTTTGTTTATCATAAAAATCAATAGATACCTCAACGAAAAAAATGATTTATGCTTTAAAAAAAATCCAGAAATATGCCATTTTAGAAACATACCCCACTTGGGCCCAAAAAAATATTCTTTCCTGTATCTAAACAGTTTTTGGAGAAAATGTTTAAACTTACCCAGTGACTTAATTTCTTCTTGTTTCAAAAGTTTGTCTCTTTCTTTAGTAACTTTATTCCTATAACTTGCAATAGTCTGTTTACTAGCAACACTGTCCTCCTAAAAAACAAACAAAGAAACTAAAGTTGTAGAATCACAAGTTTTACAAACAGATGGTCTGCCTTGTTTTTACAGTAAGAATAGAAAATAAAAATGACGTTTTAATTTAAGTCATAACTGAACTTTCACTGCCCCAAGTCTAGTTCCCTTCCATTATCATGTGTTTGACTCTCTGATCCCCTTTCCCCAACCTGCCCTCCCTGCAGTGGTCCCCTCTGGTAACCACCATTCTGGTATCTGAATCTAGGTTTTCTTTTTGTTTTGTTAGTTCATCTGTTACTTTATCTTATATTCCACATGAATAAAATCATACAGTTTTTGTCCTTTTCTGTCTGACTTATAACTGAACTTTTAATAACTTTAATCAGAGTAACATACAGAATATGAGTGAATTCTACAGTCTACATATTAGTACAGAAACCTTCCAGGAGAAAACAACTGGTAATCTAGAGAGACTTAAAAAATATGCATTAGAAACACAAAAAAAGTCCTCATCAACTAGATGGTGTAGGCATCAAATACGTAAGAGGTAGAGAAAAAATATCAGAAACATTCTGTGACCAATTAAACAATGTCAAAAGTTTATTTCTATTTTATTTCTTGTGAAAGTAATGTCTTTAACCCGCTTTATTATCCCTCATATTTTAAATATATGCTTAATGTTTCAATACCATCATTTACCCCCTCAATTTCATCCTGGTTTACATTTTAGTAATTGCTTACGTGCTTGCTTCCTCGGTGGTATAAAATCCCTGTGGCTTGAGAGCTGTGTCTAATTCATGTGAAATTTCTACAAGCCTCACTGCTGAACAGTTGTCACCATACAGGACACACATTTTTGTGTGTGAAGGAATGTGTTCCTTCCTACAGGCTATGGAGGTGGGGGAGCCAAACACTACTCTTAACCTTGAAGAGTTTTATTAAGAGCTATAAAGCAGTTTTTATCCGTTCTCTCCTTACCTGACTGATAGATACCCGTTTGGGAGGTCTCCCTCTTCTCCTGTTAGTAGGACTGAAGATAAAGGTGGGTGGATCATCAGGAAAAAAATAAGAAAAATCTTGGTCTGCTATTTTATATGTTGAAAGAGATGATGCCTTTATCAAAAAAAGATATAGGGTACAATAATAACACATTAGTAAAGCATATATAGATTGACTCTAACATCTTCTATGATTAACATATTAAACCAGGTCCAAAACATTAGAATTTCTTGTGCTATTATGTAGTGTTCTATATTTTGTTTATTTGATCCTTTTAAAAACTACATAATCAGCTTTAACAGAAAGAAATCCACAACTGAAAAAAAATCAAGAATGTTTCAACAGTTTCTTAAATTCTAAAATTATTTCAAAATGACATTTATACAAGAATCCTTTTTTATTTGCTTTTGATTTTTTTTGAGATTTTCTATGTAAATAAATAAT
This sequence comes from Anoura caudifer, assembly GCA_004027475.1. Lineage (NCBI taxonomy): Eukaryota > Metazoa > Chordata > Mammalia > Chiroptera > Phyllostomidae > Anoura > Anoura caudifer. Next base: position 169,526 of record PVKU01001539.1, on the reverse strand, counting down.
CTATATATTTAACATTAAAATCCATTGTATTAACCAATAAATTTTTCTTAACCATTTCCTAACCACTGAACATTTAGGTTCCTCCCACTACCATTTTAGGGTGATAACAAATATTTTTATGTATCAAATTTTAAAGTTCATCTGGATGAAAACAGAAATACTGACAAATTCCTATAAAGCTTCAACTCAGAATTTCAGTTCAGAGCAATTAACCTCATTTTTTAAAAATTCAATTTTAATTTTTTAAAAGATTTTATTCATTTATTTTTAGACAGGGAAGAAGGGAGGGAGAAAGAGAGGGAGAGAAACATCAACGTGTGGTTGCCTCTCACACACCCTCTTACTGGGGACCTGGCCTGCAATCCACCTGGCCCAGGAGCCCTGCCTGGGAATCAACCCGGTGACTCTTTGGTTCACAGGCTGCTGCTCAATCCACTGAGCCACACCAGCCAGGGCCAATCAACCTCATCTTTACAGAAGTGGTGTGGTTCTAGAATAACTGCTAAATCCAAAAGAGTTTTCTGTCTGTTTACTTTGTATTCAGAACTTGTTCACCTTTTATTCATATCCAACTGTAGATTTTTTATTTCTGACTAGTAATTCTGAAGATTATTTTTTGTCTAATTGTCAAAATCATCATTCTTTCTCTTGGAAAAAACGTGTGCCATTTACAGAAATATCTTTCAGAAATGTGTAAGAAAATGATACACAATTTTTAATTATTGACAAAACAGGGCTATCACTATCAGGAATTCAATTTTCTCTGTATTTCCATTCTGGGGTAAAACATAGCTTTTAATATCTAAAATTCAATCAGTTCTGGCTATAATAAATCAAGAATTTATTAAACTTTACATAACTTCCATTAAGATGGTCATCTATCCCACATAAATAAACCACTGAATATACAGAATTGCCTTTTAAGTATGACTATAAAGCACAAGTGGTTTTCTTTTCAAATATATAAACTCAAAAAGGTCAAAATAGACTTGCATACATTAATTACTAAGGTTTCTTATTCATACCCACGTGTCACAACAAACATAAATACCTACATATCTGTGTACTTGCAAAAGTACTCCTAACAACAGTCTACACCCACCACACTGGGTATCAAACTCTGTTGTTCTGGGGAGGGCAGGTGTGTGTGTGTGTGTGTGTGTACACACACACGCACACTTGCATCAGATACCCATTAACAATCTTTCATTATACTCTAAGAGTAGAATGTTGACTGTTACCTTAATTTTCACTTATTTATTAAAGTGAACTTCCTTCCATGTTTACTGACTATTTATTTTCCTTGGTGAGTAACTGCTGATGTCCTTCACCACTTTTTCCAACTGAGTTGTTTTTGTTCATTGATGTGTAAGAGACCTTTGTAAATTAGAGGAATTGCCCAACTGGCTATTTACAATATACATATACAAGTATTCATACATATATTCACTGATTGCCAAGTGCCAGGCACTGTTCTAGCCACTTAACACAAGTAGCAAAACTGTTAACTTCTTAGCCCTGGCTAGATAGATCGGTTGGTTAGAGCACTGTCTCAATATCCCAAGGTTGCAGGTTCAATCCCTGGTCAGGGCACACACAAGAATCAACCAATGAATACATCAATACATGGAACAACAAATCAATGTTTCCTTTTTTCTCTCTTCCTTCCCCTCGCTCTGAAATCCATTTTAAAAAATTATACTTTGCCCTGGCCTGTGTGGCTCAGTTGGTTGAAGCAGTTGGTTGGGGCACTGTCCCATAAACCAAAAGGCTATGGTTTCGATTCTTGGTGAGGGCATATACCTGGGTTGCAGGTTCGGTCCCAGTTGGGGCTTGTGCAAGAGGCAACCAGTCAATGTTTCTTTCTCACATTTATGTTTCTTTCCCTCTTTCTCCCCCTCCCTTCCCCTCTCTCTAAAATCAATAAGCATGTCCTCAGGTGAGGATTAAAAAAAATTGTTAACTTCTTGTAAGCGTCATTTTACATAGCTATCTGATATTCAATGCTATAGATAAAGCATAATTTAAGCATTCTCCTCTCATCAAGACAAATACACAAATATGCTCAGATTTAAAAATTATTTCTTTCAGATGATTCTGTCTTATATTTTCAAATTTTTATATTTCATCTACTATGAATTTTAATCATGTCTAGTCTATTTTTTACTGAAGTGCTCATTTTTTCGAATTGATTTGAGCTCCTCATTATATTTGCTTAAGGTATTTTTCCTCTGGCACTTGAAATCTATTTATGACATTTTAAACCTACATATATTTAATACTGCCAAATCAATCTCATCATTGTTATTTCTTTTCTATTGCTCCTCCAAAGTACTTCAGCATGCATAAAACATAAGATTTGTTTCATTTCATTTTTTGAGTTAGATTTAATTTTATTCTTCCAAATAGTTAACCAGATATCCCACTTTTATTTAATAAACAATCTATCCTGGTCTCTAGAGATTTAAAATGCTACTTTTCACATAGAGTAAACTAATTCACTTTTTTCATTTCTTTTGATGAACATTTACATATAAGACATGCATCAATCTTAAGCATACAATAGCTAATTTCTGACACATGTAATACATCACATGTAATACCCATTCTATTTCTTTTTTACTTACATTTGGCATTTCTCCCAATGTGAGTTAAATGTTTTTCATTTTAAAGAATTAGTTTTACCATTTAACTTTTTACTCAGTGTATAATTCGAAGTTTCTAAACTTGATTTTTTCCCCTCTTTTAATGGTTATGAATAAAAGATGATCTACCTTCTGATGTCCTTCTTATATGTTGTTTTCCTATCTACTAGGATCTGTTTTAACATTGTTTTTTTATGTCTTTGTGAACCAGAACCACACTTAAAAAATTATAATTGCCCCACCCCACAACCTTTCTTTTGTCAAGTTTACCATCTATTCTCACGTGACTAATTTTTTTTACTAGGAAAAGAAAAAGTGGTAGCACCTGTACCACCTAGAAATTCTAGCAATTGCAAAAACAGCATTTAATCCAATAAACAGAAAGACAATTACTAAAAATTGGCTCTAGATAAAAAGAGAGCTATTTTCAACCAACTTTGATATAATATTTCAATGATATAACTTTATACCACTACTCATTTCTTTTTTCTTCTTTCTAGCAAATAATTTTACTGTTTTAATTACCTTAACTTTAATGATTCCATCTTGTGGTTCACAGTGTTGCTTTAGAAAAAGCTTTAGTTTCTCACGAGAAAATAGGTGTTTTCTCCGGCTAAAAAGGAAAAAGAAGAAAGAGGAAAGTTAGTATCAAAGAATTCAATCTGATTTCCATAATCTCTGTAAACCTGTAACAATCTCAATTTCAAGCCTAGGAAAAGGACATTAGAAGTAACAAAAAGCTTTATGCAGAAGTATTTATATATAATAAGATCTACTTGATTGGATCTATTATAAAAGTCCATTAAAAATAGTATATGTGCTCTAGCCAATGTGGCTCAGTTGGTTGGAGCATCATCCAGTAAACTGAAAGGCTGCAGGTTCAATTTCCAGTCAGGGCACATGGCTAGGTTGCAGGTTCTGTCCCCTGTTGGGGCATGTTCAGGAGGCAACCATCTGTGTTTCTCTCTCTCTCCCCCTCCCTCTGTCTGGAATCAATGGCTATATCCTCTGGCGAGTACAAAAAAATAATTGTGTATGCATTCATTGCTTAGGAACCACTTAGAAATCAAATAATCCTCAAGAAAAATATACTATAAAGAATAAACCAAATCTTATAAAATTAGATGATAATTCCTACATGTTATCACCATTAAAATTCTTTAAAAAAATTAGTATCAGCAGGCTACCAGATATGACATAACACTATGTAAACCAATGTTCAAATTGATATGTGAACAGAGTTGAACATGGATTTTTATCAAATTCTTAAATATTTTGTATTTAAATTTCACATGGCAGCCAACAAATTCATGGGACTAAAATTAAATAGAGAATTCTTAAGATCCCAAGAATATACTATTTTTGATCATCTCTTGCTCCCAAATTCAAATAGAGTAACCATAACAGTAATAAACACCACCATAACAAAACAAAAACAATAAACAACACACAAGTATTTCCGGAAAGTAATTTTTTAAATTAAATTCAATATATTTCTTTCAAGAAAAGGCCACATTAAAAGCTTCTATGAGTAAATAAACTATAAAGTTTTTAGGTAGAGGTCCTCCCAATAATATTATCACTTTTCTTTGGACATATGAGTATATATGTGGCAACAGAGATGAGAGAATAAGTAAAAATATTTTACATCAAATGAAATGCAACACTGACTTCTATGAGACAACTTGACAGTTGGCTGATGATGTCAGCTCACCTTCGGGTGACTAAGAGCCTAACCTCAACGGGCAACAATGGGGATTGTCCCGCAATGTATCTATGTATAGTGCTGATTTTTAAAACTATAAACCGCTCACTACTTTTCTCTTTTGATTATGTCTCAAAGAGGAATTTTAAAAGATACTCAACTTTTATTATTTAACTTTTTTAAGGAATGAGAAGAGACTGATTAGATGTTTGTGTCTAATGAAAAATATTATATACATGACCAGCACATTTCTAAGCACCATCAGATTTCTTAGCTTTGAAAATTGGGTTCCCTCATGAGCAGTACTTCATAAACAGGATCCTTCATAATTTCTCAGAAGGGCTCATAGAGTCTATCAGGGTTCACTTTATCAGTCTATGAGTGTATTAACGCCCATTCATTTTAAAAAAAGAAGCGACCACTTGCAACACTACCCATCTGTTCTACATCAAATCTTCTTAACCTAACATAATTATATGACTTTAAACCAGCATAGAGAAGAAACTGAATTTTACCTGATATGTGTGGCTTTAACAATGGCACACTCGTACAATTCTTTTTCAGTGGGTTGCACCTTGTACTTAAACAATAAGGGATCAATTGCATCTCTTTTCTTCCTAAAAAGAGCACAGGAAAGACACAAATCAGTTAATTATTTTTGTGGAAATGTGAGATTTTAAATGGAAATCTAGTTTCTAAGAACATATGAGTACTATAACACAATCTAATGTGTATTTATTTTAACTAGGATTTTATATGTTACTGCTATCCCTCATCATTCTGTTAGCCAAAAAAATACAAAGCACTATTTTATGTTAGGTAGGTACTCTAATTACTCCTTCGATATATTTTGCTTGGGTGAAGAAAATAACTAGAGAATAATAAGCAGAGTACCCAGTTTAGGTAGAGTTTGTAAAATTAGGTAAAACAAAGAGTTCTTATATTTGCTTTTTAAATTTTCTTCTTCATAGCTTTGTAATCTGAGAGCAAAAGTGGAGATAATGTAATTTATCCCATTTTAAGAATTGGCTGCCCTGGCTGATGTGGCTCAGTGGATTGACTGCAAGCCTGTAAACTGAAAAGTTGATGTTTCCTTTTTTCTTTTTTTAAGATTTTATTTATTTGTTTAGAGAGAGGGGAAGGGGAGGAGAAAGAGAGGGAGAGAAACATCAATGTGTGGTTGCCTCTCATGTACCCCCTACTGAGGACCTGACCCACAACCCAGGCATGTGCCCTGACTGGGAATCTAACTCGTGAGTGACCCTTTGGTTGGCAGGCCCATGCTCAATCCACTGAGCCACACCAGCCAGGGCAGAAAAGTTGTTTTGATTCCTGATCACAGCACGTGCCTGGGTTACAGGTCAGGGCCCTGTTGTGGGTGAGTGAGAGGCAATTGATAGATGTTTCTTTCCCTCTCTTTCTCCTTCCCTTCCCCCTCTCAAAAAATAAATAAATAGAATCTAAAAAAAAAAAAAAGAATTGGCAAAGAACCTACACATTTAAAACCCCTATCAACTTCTTACCTTTTCGTCTCTTTGAGGGTGCATTTACTTCATTCATTCATTCATTCATTCATTCAGTTATAAATCTCAACATGCTACAATATGGATGTGCCTTGGAAAATTATACTAAGTGGAATAAGCCAGACACAAAAGGACAAATATTATGACTCCATTTATATGAAATATCTAGAATAGGTAAATTCAAAGAGACAGAAACCAGATTAGAGGTTACTAGGAGGTGGGGGAACAAGGAAATGGGAAATTATTACTTAATGGGTATAGTGTATCTATTTTAGAGAGATGAAAAAGTTTTGAAAATAGCAGTGATAGTTGTACAACACTGTGAATGTAATTAATGCCACTAAACTGTACACTTAAAATGGTTAAAATGGCAAATGATTATGTTATACACATTCTCTCTCTCTCTGCCTCTGCCTCACCCTCTCTCCCACAAAATGCTGGTGATCATTTTGAGGACCTATAATTCCCAATATGCTACTTCAGTATATTTTGCAGGTATTATCAACTATGTGATACTGGGCAAATTTTCTAACTTGGAACTTCTGTTTCTCCTCAACAACGTAAGAATATGACCATCTACCCTTATAGAATGGGTGTGAGGAATAAACAAACAACATGTGGGGGCTGTTACACAGTTTAATTTGTGGAAAACACCTGATAAGGAATTGTTCTCTTCCCTTCAACCCACCTACTCAAACATAAGAAAATCCAGACTATGTTTTGTTCTGGAAGCAACGTAGAAGTAAATCACTTAAGTTAGGGAATTTATAGAAATAACAGAGCAAAGGTCCAAAGATGACTATGTTTCACTCTTCCTGGTATCTCTGGGTACCACAATAGCAATATAAACAACCAGGCATATTATGATTTTGATGTACAGTTAAAGCTCAGATTCTCTGAGAATCATAAACAGGTTAAATATATCTATGAATAAAATAATAGCCTAGCTTATTCAATTTTCTTATATCAAGATCTATTCCAAGTACCTATACTCGAAGGAGAAGGTACAGACTACATAGGCAGGGAAGTATTACTAATTACTCCTCTGGCCAAATTCAATTACACTTTGTGATGAGCTTCTTATAAGTGGCACAAGTGGGATTTATGAAAAGAAATATTCTTCTAAATGCTACATATAACAGGTAAAACATTCACTTACTAATTGAGATTCTGAATTAATTTGCTTTGTACCCAAGTTAACAAATTAGCCATAAAATATGCAGGCAGCTCATATTAAAACTAAAAAGAAGGGAAAGGACATTAATGTGCTGAATAACAGAGTGCTGAGCCCAAGAATCTAGACATTTCTCATCCCAAAGCACCAAAAGCAATGGGAAGAGTATATTAAAAGTCACTATAAAATAACCACAAATGATAAGTTATTTTATGAAAAACTTTATAAACAAATGCTTACCATATTTAAACATTAATTAAAAAAATTTTATATATAAAATCTGTATTAAACTGTTTGAGACTCATCTAATATACAACTCGAAGGGTTACAATCTTTGCCAAAGTCCAAAAAACCCCAGAAGAACTACTCTCAGAGCTGCTAAAGGATGTGCATTAACTACCACAATACCCACCAATTCTGCACGCTAAACTGTACATTCAATAAGAGATACAGACAAGCGACCTATTAACTTCTTTTTCTGAATAGTGGTAACTCAAGAAAAAAAGATGAGGCATATCAAAAGACTTAGTATATTGGACCATATCATGCTTTATTCATTCACCCAAAAATCATTTTTTGTCAGCTAATGTACTGGCTAGATAACCTCATGCAAAGCCAATTAACTTTTCTAAGGCTCAAGTTCTTGTTAAGTAAAAATAACAATACTCTTCCAGAACTGACAAACAGGCAAAGCAAGCACATAGCACAGTGCCAGGACACAGTAAATGCTGCAATGCTGGCTACAGATACAATAGTTCAAGTCAGAAAAAAGGGAACTTGAATTGCAATGTTCTGAGCGACAGAACTTCATAGTTACTAACTAGTATTTCAGGAGCAAAGGAGTTAAAGGAAGTTTTTAAGAGTGGCCCCAGAACTCTTGCTGGGTAGCTCAGTTGGCCCATATTGCATTAACCTGATACACTAATGTTGTGGGTTCAATCCCTGGTCTGGACACATACACAAATCAGTCAATGAATGCATAAATAAGTGGAACAACAAATTCATGTTCTTTTCTCCCTTCTTCTCTCTCTCTCAAATCAATAAATTAAGAAAAGAAAGAGTAGTCTCAGGCTTCTTATTTGATTATGGTACTATTTACTGAAAACAGGGAGGTAAAAGAAAGACACAAGACAGGCTGGAGAAAGCATTTTTAAGCCTGAGATTCTTCAAAGGCAGAGAGGGAAAAGAATGGAGCAGTGAAGAATTAGATGGTGGCTGTGGAGAACAAAGGAGGGAGGTGAATTAAAACATGTAAACAGGCTCATCAGTTGAAGACTCAGGTGAGATTTTAAATTTACCTGCAGGGAGTGCCAATCTAGATGTTCATGTGCTTTTCCTCCAAGAGAGCACTTAGGTGATGCAGGTTGTCAACTGACTGAATTTCAGAAGGGTACAGAGTTTCTTTATCATATGTACCATAAAGTAAGTAAGTCTGATAAAGTACAGAATTAATTTCCCCAAGTAAACAAAAGTGGAACGTGTGTTATTGAATGGGATGAGCTTCAATTGCTCTTAAGCTGCTAACTAGAATTAACTAGGTAAGTTTCAGTTTTACAAACTCTAGCATGTGCTGTGGAACCACATTGTTCAGCTAAATAGTATACCACAGTATAACTAGAAGAAAGTCCCTTTCTTTAGGAAGGGACTAAAGAAAAAATTGTTTCAACGGAATATGATTAGCCAATCTAATACATATTTTAAAAATTAGTAAAAATCACTTACCCATTTTGAAAAGAACTGTTTTGTGTTTCTGAATCATCACTATCACTGATAATAATAGTTTCTCCATCTACACTGCTGACATGTCCATTAGCAAAACCATTTTGATGTGATGGAGGGAGGACTTCCAAAATCCTACACTGTAACCTGAAAGAAAATGATACATTAAAAATACAAATCATTTGATATTTTATAATCAAACACTTCAAAACAATCTATTGTTGTGTACTGAAAAGATTTTTGTTTTATAGAAACTATGGCTGATTGATGTAACCAACTTTATAAAAAAGAGAATCTGTAACTTCTAATTTAAGCAAATGTTGGCTATAACTTAAAACAATACAAAACTATTTTAAAGGTCAATTATCAAGATTCTTGGCAATTATATCCTTAACTAAAGTTACTACTTAGAAAATCAAATTCTGGCATAATACTTCATTATACAGATTAGGCCTTATAGTTTTTCAAAGCCTCCAATATTTTAAATTATGAAATTTTCCTGATTATAGTCTTTTTCATTCTCATGGTAACTTTTTTTGTGATTTCTGATGTCTGGAAAGCTTCCTATTCACTAATTCTATTACCCCTACCTTGACTTCCCTTACCTCTGCCCACTCTGTCTGGGTTTTATGCACTACAGTTTCAGATTCATTCACCATAATTGAAATATTCCTCAATCCCATTTTACTGTGCCAATTTTCAACTGGAATAAAATGTTATATTGCCAGCCCTGGCAGGTGGCTCAGTTGGTTGGAGCATTGTTCTGTACACCAAAAGATTGTAGGTCTGTATACCAGTCAGGGCATATAACTAGGTTGCGAGTTAGATCCCCTGCCGGAGAGGGTAATGGAGGCAACTGATAGATGTTCATCTTTCACATTGATCTTTCTCTCTCTCTTCCTTTTTCTGTCTCTAAAATCAACAAACATATCCTCGGGTGAAGATTAAAAAATAAGTAAAATAAAATGTGGTATATTTATACAACGTAATATTATTCAGCAAAAAAGAAAAAAAAAAAAGGAGACTTCCGGCCAAGATGGAGGCGTAGCTGGACATGCTATGCCTTCTCTCACAACCAAGATTAAGGACAATGAAAATATAGGAACCCCCCCCCAAAAAAAAAAAAAACCCAACCAGGACAGAGAGAAAATTGAATTGTGCGGGAGTCCGACAACAACAATTCACCCAGACCGGTAAGAGGGGCGGACTCAGCGGCTGGCTGAGTCCATGGCTGGCAGAGTCCGAACACGGTGGGATAAGACGGTGGTGGTTCTGGGCACGCAGTCACTCCAGGCACACAGGTGGCGGTGCTGACGAATGCGAGGAGGCCAAGAGGGGCGCACAGGTTGGCGGACGTGGACACACATTCCCGCACAGATAAACCAGGCAAAAATGGGCAGCAAGACAGACTGAGCAACGCAGGGCCCCAGCCCAGGAAGTAAAGCCTAAAAGCACCCATTGAAAATACTTGTAGGGGCTGGGGTGCTGGGAGGAAGTCCCAGCCTCACAGGAGAGTTTGTTGGGGAGACCCACCCACATGGAAATCAGTACCAGAAGGGCCCAATTTGACAGGGGAAAAAGGCTGAAGGGACTGGAATCCTTGAAAGAGCACGGAGCAAGCGCCATTGTTCCCTCTCGGACCCTGCCCCCACATCCAGCAATACAACCCAGCAACTGGGCTACCCTGCCCTGGTGAACGCCTAAGGCTCTGCCCCTTACTATGTAACAGCTGTGACCAGACAAAAACAAAAAAACAAAACCAAAGATGGCTCAAAAAGGAGAACAGACCGGGGTCCCGGGGCTAATTCATCTGAGCAACCAGGAGGTGGTCAACCTATCAGATGCACAGTTCAAAGCTCTGGTGATTAGGAAGCTCACAGAATTGGTTGATTTTGGTCACAAATTAGAGGAACAAATGGAGGCTACAATAAGTGAAATGAAGAAAAACACACAGGGAACCAATAGTGATGGGAGGAAAAACTGAGACTCAACTCAATGGAGTGGACCAGAAGGAAGAAAGAAACAACCAAACAGAAAAGAAGGAAGAAACAAGAATCCAAAAAATGAGGAGAGGCTTAGGAACCCCCAGGACATCTTTAAACATCCCAACATCCAAATTATAGGGGTACCAGAAGGAGAAAAAGAAGAGCAACAAGTGGAAAACTTATTTGAACAAATAAGAAAGGAGAACTTCCCCAATCTGGCAAAGGAAATAGACTTCCAGGAAGTCCAGGAAGCTCAGAGAGTCCCAAAGAAGTTGGACCCAAGGAGGAACACACCAAGGCACATCATAACTACGTTAGCCAAGATTAAAATGAAGGAGAGAATTCTAGAAGCAGCAAGGCAGAGTCACCTACAAAGGAGTTCCCACCAGACTGTCAGCTGATTTCTCAAAAGAGACCTTACAGGCAAGAAGGGGCTGGAAAGAAGTATTCCAAGTCATGAAAGTCAAGGACCTACATCCAAGATTGCTCTAACCAGCAAAGCTTTCATTTAGAATGGAAGGGCAGTTAAAGTGCTTCTCAGATAAGTTAAAGGAGTTCATCATCACCAAGCCCTTATTATATGAAATGTTAAAGGGACTTATCTAAGACAAAGAAGATAAAAAATAGGACAGTAAAAAGACAGCAAACTCACAGATATTAACAACCACACCTAAAACAAAAGCAAACACTAGACCAGGAGCAGAAACACAGAAATGGAGATCACATGGAGGGTTAGCAACAGGGGAGTGGGAGGGGGAGTGAGGGGGAAAAGGTACAGAGAATAAGTAGCATAGACAGTGGGTAGAAAATAGACAGGGGGAGGGCAAGAATAATGTGGGAAAAGTAGAAGCTAAAGAACTTATGAAAAATGGACATGAACTAAAGGGGGGAATGTGGATGAGAGGGGGTGTGAAGGGAGGAGGGGAATGATAGGGGAGAAATGGGACAACTGTAATAGCATAATCAATAAATATAATTAAAAAAAGAAGCACCAATAACATGCTACAGTATGGATAAACCTTGAAAGCATTATGCAAAAGAAACCAAGTGTTAAAAGCCACATATCATATGATTCCATTTGCATAAAAAACCAGAAGAAGCAAATCTATAGAGACATAAAGCAGATGAGGGGTTGCCAGGAACTTCAGGAACTTGGGGGTGGGGTGGGGGAGGGTAAGAGATGAGCACAGAGGGCAGTGACTGCTAATAGGAATGGACTTTCTTTTGGGATATAGAAAATGTTCTAAAACTAATTTGTAGTGATGATTGTGCAACTCCATGAATATACTAAAAACCAGTGAACTGTACATTTTAAATGGGTAAATTTTATGGTATGTGAAATATATCTCAAGTTGTTAAATAAATGCAGCCACAAGTAAAAGCAGGGTACAGGAGGGAGGGAAGGAGAGAAAATGTGAGCACTGTTGGAATTATATCTATGGCACTTCTGCAACTCTTAGACAATCCAGGGGGAGGTTTTTTTAACCAAGAATGTCTGAAAGCACATACATACTACCAATATGTAAATCTCTATTCTCTAAAGTGGCTCAAGATTAGAAAATTTGCTCGCTGTGGCATTCATTTGGTCATCCCATGCCATAAACAAGTTTTGAGACATTGTGGGCATTCATAAGACCGCCTGCCTGTCCATTCACTAGCCCAATTCTCCTGAGAACTTCATTCTTTCCACACACCCCGTTCTTCTCTACAACTACTGGTAGAGCTGTGAAACTCCCACAGGACCCTGGCTAGAGTTAGTGGATACTGGGTGGGCACCTTTTGCTGAGACAACACATCATTTTCTAAGATTTTAAAATCTGGAACCTATAAAGTTAAAATCAGTTCCTACCCCATCACAGAATCTATAAAATATAAAATTTTGGTGCTGTTGCCACACATATTTCCTATCATATAGAGTGGGCCAGTATGCAGTGAGAGAAGATTTTAAAAAGCTTACAAGAGAGAAGAGAGATGGCAAGGGTACTACTAGAGGTAATCAGTTCTCTTTTTTCTGTTCTTCCTCAGACTCAGATGCACCTTGCCATCTCAGATTTAGGTGGTTAATCTTTCCTTTGATTCAATAAATTGACAATTTACCCTTTCATATGTTTTTTCAAAATGAGGGTTTGACACAGCCAAAATAAACAGAAGCATACAATTCCAGAAAGACAAGAAGTATATTTAGAATCAGTTCCTTTTGGGGACTTCCAACCAAGATGGAGGTGTTGGTGGACACTTTGCCTCCTTGCACAACCAAAAGAAAGACAACCAATTTAAAAACAAAATATAACCAGAACTGCCAGAAAAATCAAACCGTATGGAAGTCCAACAACCAAGGAGTTAAAAAGAAAAAACATTCACCCACATTGGTAGGAGGAGCTGAGATGGGCAGCCAGGATGGAGAGGATTCATGGCAAGGTGGTGGCTGGTGGAGTGGGCGGTCCCACATTTGCAGGCAGGTAAGCCAGGGGGAACAACTGCAGAGCGAGACAGACCTCGCAACCCAGGGTTCCAGTGCGGGGAAATAAAGCCTCAAAACCTCTGATTGGAAAAACCTGTAGGGGTTACAGCAGCAGGAGAAACTCCCAACCTCACAGGAGAGTTTGCTGGAGAGACCCACAGAGTCTGAGAACGTACACAGACCCACCCACCCAGGAAACAACACCAGAAGGTCTCAATTTGCTTATGGGTGGTGGAGGAAGTGACTGAAAGCCCTACAAGAGCTGAACAAGTGGCACTGTTCCCCTCAGACCTCTCCCCCACATACAGCATCACAACACAGCCAAGTGAGTTGCCCTGCCCTGGCGAATACCTAAGGCTCTACCCTTTCTATGTAACAGATGTGTCAAGACAAAAAAAAAAAAAAAAAAAAAAAAAAAAAAAAAAAAAAAAAAAAAAAAAAAAAAAAAAAAAAAAAAAAAAAAAAAAAAAAAAAAAAAAAAAAAAGGCCCAAATGAAAAAAAAAGATCAAAGCTCCCCCCCAAAAAATACAACTAAGTGAAAAAGAAATAGCCTATTAGGTACAGAGTTCAAAACACTGGTAATCAGGATTGTCACAGAAAAGGTTCAGTATGGTCACAAAGTAGAAGAAAACATGAAGACTATGCAAAGTGAAATAAAGGAAAATGTACAGGAACTAACAGTAAAGGGAAGGAAACCAGGACTCAAATCAACAGTTTGGAGCAGAAGGAAGAAATAAACATTCAACCAGAACAGAATGAAAAAACAAGAATTCAAAAAAATGAGGAGAGACTTAGGAACCTCTGGGACAACTTTAAGTTTTCCAACATCCAAATCATAGGGGTGCCAGAAGAAGAAGAGGAAGAGCAAGAAATGGAAAACTTATTTGAAAATGTAATGAAGGAGAACCTCCCCAATCTGGCAAAGGAAATAGACTTCCAGAAGTCCAGAAAGCTCAGAGAGTCCCAAAGAAGTTGGACCCAAGGAGGAACACACCAAGGCACATCAGAATTACATTACCCATGATGAAAGAAAAGGAGAGAATCTTAAAAGCAGCAGGACAAAATGAGAGAGTTACCTATAAAGGGGTTCTCATAAGATTATCAGATCATTTCTCAAAAGAAACTTTGCAGGCAAGAAGGGGCTAGAAAGAAGTATTCCAAGTCATGAAGGGCAAGTACCTACATCCAAGATTACTCTATCCAGCAAAGCTATCATTTAGAATGGAAGGGCAGATAAATTGCTTCCCAAATAAGGTCAAGTTAAAGGAGTTCATTATCACCAAGCCTTATTATATGAAATGTTAAAGGGAATTATCTAAAAAAAAGAAGATAAAAAATATGAACAGTAAAATGACAACAAACTCACAACTATCAACAACCTAACCTAAAAAAAAAAAACAACCCAAAAATGAACTAAGCAAACAATAGAACAGGAACAAATCACAGAAATACAAATCACATGGAGGGTCATCAGTGGAGAGGGAGAAGGGGGAGAATGGGAGGAAAGGTACAGGAAATAAGAAGAATAAATAGTAGATACAAAATAGACAGGAGGAGGTTAAGGATAGTATAGGAAATGGAGAAGCCAAAGAACTTATATGCATGACCCATAGACATGAACCGAGGTAGGGGAATGATGGTGGGAGGTAGGGTATAGGGTGGAGGGGAATAAAGGGGAGAAAAAAATGTGCGAACTGTTATAGAATAATCAATAAAATATATTATTAAAAAAGATTGTAAGAAAATACTATGGACAATTATATACTGATAAACTGGATAACCTAGGTGAAACAGACAAATTCTTACAAACACACAAACTACCCAAACTGACTCAAGAAGAAACAGGTAATTTAAAAGGATGTATAACTAGCAAGTAGATTGAATCAGTAATTTATAACCTCCCCCCCACCAAAAACTCCCAAGTCTACTAAGTATTTAAAGAATCAATACCAATTCTCAAAATCTTCCAAAATACTGAAGAGGAAAGAACTCTTATAACTCAACAATAAAACAAACAATCCAATTCAAAAATGGTCCAAGAATGTGAACAGACATTTCCCTCAAAAAGACACAAATAGCAATAAATACATGAAAAGATATTCAGGATCTTTAGTTGTAAAGGTAATGAAAAATCAAAACTGCAATGAGATCCACTCATACCCACTAACATGACTATTATTTATTTTATCTTATTTTTTATTGTTGTTTGAGTAGTTTTCTGCCTTTTCCCCCCACTAACCTGACTGTTATTTAAAAAAAAAAAACAAAAATTGTGAAAAATGACAAGTGTTGGTGAAGATATGGAGAAATTGTAACTCTTGTACATTGCCCGTGGGCAAGTAAAATGGTACGGTATTGTGGAAAACAGTATGGTGATTCCTAAAAAGATTAAACATAGAATTAACAGATGACTGGCTATTCTACTTCAAGGTACACACCCAAAAGAAATGAAAATGAGAACTCAAGCTGTGGCTGGTGTGGCTCAGTGGGTTGAGCGCTGTCTTGCGAACTGAAAGGTCGCCAGTTCAATTCCCAGTCAGAGCACCAAAAAATAAAGATATGTGACACTGTTAGAAAAATAACTCAAAAGATACTTGTATACCAGTGTTTATAACAGCATTATTCACAATAGCCAAAAAGTGGAAACAAATCAAGTACTTATCAACAGATGAATGGATAAACAATGCTGTACACGAGGTCTGTTGGGAAAAAGTCCAACCCATGTTAATATAACGAGAACAGTTTGTGAGGCATGAATGTAACCTGGCAGCCAAGGAGAGTAGACTGGAATGTGCATTCGTGAACAATGATGACTTCACTGTACTAGTCAGTGGGGGTGGTAGACGCTGTTGAGTGAGCCTATATATTGTGTGGCCCTCGATTCAAAATGGCTGAGCAAGTAGAGCAATGAATCTGCATCAAATTTTGCATTAAGCTTGCACATTTCTCTATGGAAAATACTCAGATAATTCAGAAGGCTGCAGCTATAAACAACTGGTGATTGGGATCATCACAACAATGCACTGGCTCATGTTACATGTCTTATGTAGTGCTTTTTGGCAAAACACCAAATCACCCTGCTGACTCAGCTCCCCTACAGCCCAGATTTGGCGCCCTGTAACTTCTGGCTTTTCCCAAAACTAAAATCACCTTTGAAAGGGAAGTGATTTCAGATAGTTGATGAGATTCAGGAAAACAGACAATGGGCAGCTGATGGCAATTGGGAGAACTGTCTGAGGTCCCAAGGTGCTTACTTTGAAAGGGACTGAGGTGTCATTGTCCTATGTACAATGATTCTTGTATCTTGTATTTTCTTTAATAAATGTCTCTATTTTTCACACACACACGGCTGGATACTTTCTGGACAGACCTTGTATACACATACCATGAAATATCATTCAGCCATAAAATGCTGATCCATGTTACAACATGAACCTTGAAAAAATTATGGTCAGTGAAATAAGCCAAACATAAAAGAACAATTATTGTATGAATCCATTTATCTGAAGTATCTAGAAGAGGCAAATTCATACAGACAGAAATTATATAAAATAAAGACTACCAGGTACTGGAATAAGGGACAAACGAGGAGTTATTGCTTAATGGGTACAGTTTCTGTTTGGGATGATAAGAAAGTTCTGGAAATAGTAATGATGCTTATGTTAACACTATGAATGTACTTAATGCCACTGAATTGAACACTTAAAAATGGTTAAATGGTAAATTTTAACTTACGTTTACTTTACCACAATTTAAAGAAGAATTTTTTAATGCTAAAAGTGAAACTTAAGAAGGCTCAATTACCAAGACTATATTAGCAGCAAATGGAAATGGTGTCAAAAGAATTGAATGTTTACTTTCACCACTGGCTAATAGAACTAAACCAGTGTTTCTAAAGAAGATCAACTACAGAAAGTCATATCTAAACTTGTCAGGTAATTATGTAGACTAATAACAAACAGGTTCTGTAATTTAGTGACATGAACTGCACAAAAATATGCAACAAATCAAATGGACCCACTTTTGAAGCATCTGGGTATCACTTCCAGGATCATACGGCTCAGAGTTCCAGGAGGTGATAAAGAATGCTTTTCAGTGAAACTTTGACAAGGGTGTTCAAGTTAGAAAAAGAGATGGTTTTCAGTGCCAGGGCCCAGCTGAGTCCCCTAAATGGTGATGGTGGTCACAAGGAATAAACAAAGTAAATGAGCCTGCTCTGGGTGCAGGTATGGTTGATGTGGGGCCTCAAAGGGTTTGACAGTCCATTGAAGGGAATAGTACATGACCCAAGTGAGGCCCACAGAGCTACAGTAACTTAAGAACGAACTTATTTAAAACTAATAAGCAATTAACAGCTAGAAATGCAATTCCCCGACAGAGGAATAATGGAGAAAGAGACCAGTACAGCATATGGGCATTGCCTAGAATGTAGCAGATGTTTTATTTATAAATTATACTAGTTATTATCAATGCTACTGTTAATTTTATACCACACCAAACCACAGGTATCAGTTCTTGTTAATCCAATAAAGGCTAGGCCTCTTGTTAATGCTTACTTAAACTTCAGTTAACTACACAAGCAACACCTTCTAATAGATTTCCAAAAATACTTCGTCTATTTTTTCAAATCCACTTGCTACAATTTCTTGGTTCTAGGGAGTCTGAAGACTAGAGAATTAAAAAGGTTAAAGAATCATGAAATAAAACCCCATTAGTGGGTCTTTAAGAGTACAGAAACTTTCTAAATTAAAGTTATGCTCAATTATTTGAGGACAGAATGGAGGTTGATTATTATTATTAGAGTTCCTGTGTGCCAGATAAGTATGTAAATTATACATATTTCTCTTCTCATATCAACTCTGCTCAAGTTACACAGTTTTCAGGAGTTGAAATTTGGGGTCAGAAAAGTTCAATTATTTGCTCATAGTCATATAAACCAGTAATGGTACAGCCAACTTTTTAACTGTTTGACTCTGAAGCCCATATGCTTTCTAATCTCCCACTCTGTTACTGGGTTGATGCGCACAGCAACACTATATTGATCCCAGGGTTATTTCAGAGATTTAAGTCTAGCTTCTCGACTGAGAAGCTCCTAAAGTGTCAACTACTTAAACTCATTTCCCAGTGAAATCAAGTCTGTGAAACAGAAGCAAGAACAGAAGGAAGACACAGCACAAGTCAGCCATAAATCTGTGACAGTGAGAAGCTAAATAAGGAAATAGCCACTTATGAGAATATTTTGGAATAGTATACACATATACCTCTCCCCCTAAAAAGTTTGTTTTAATAGTCATTTATTTTATTTTAATAGTCATAGTTCAACTTATATCTCAAAATACAAGTTTACTAAAACAACAGCAAATTATAAAACATTCAGAATTGAAATATATGCAGAAGTTTTACAAGGCATTTAGGGTCAAAAATAAACATTTAATTTAACGGCAAAAGGAAAGAAGACTAGAAACCTCAGGAGACCTATTGAGAGGAGGACCGCCCCTCTCTGTCTGGGTCTCTAAAAGGGTACACTGAATCTATGGCATACTTTATACCTGCCCTCCTGGGCTGCCTCAGTAACATTTTATTTTCTTAAACATTTATTTTAATGCTGTGCTTAGATAATAACCTCAACTTTATTAGAGTTTAAAAACTCAAATTAAAGGAGGTTATGTGATATCTCATTTTAAGTGGAGGAAACTAGTTAACAATTCTGCTACATCAGGCAAGACTGCGAATTATGCTGATTACTACTAAGTGGGGAAGAGGAAATATGAAAAGGGTGTTTCGTGTGTAATACCTCACTTCTTAGACTAATTAGAGTAGCTCAAAGAATATTTCATTTTGAATGGTTCCAGGACATTTTTTTACTCCCCAAGACTCTTTATGGACCAGAGAACCATGTCTTGTAATTTCTACAATTGGCATTTGACCTAATATAAACCTGAATATCAAAAGATAACAAAAATCATCAAAGTCTTACTAAAGACTAAGTCTGTTTATTAAAAGGGAGCTGGGGAGGGCTGGGGCGGTGGGCTGGGATGGGAGTAGAAGACAGAAAACTGTATAAGAACAACAATTAAAATAAAAAAGAAGATATATAGCACAAATAAAAATCTTGGGAAAGAAAATTCTGGATATGATATATGGATTAAATCCTTCATATTTCTAATAAGTTTCAAACACCAGGATATTATCAGCATGCTGTTTAAGCTCTTTAATATTCAAAATTATTACCTTAAAGCCACACGAGTTAGTCTGGCTGAAGTATCAACCAAAGTAATTAAAGCTTTACCAAAATACTTAAAAATTCCAACTAGTTCATTATTTAGACTAATATGTATGCCAAGTGTTTGTGGGCTCAGCTTTATGCTGGCCTGGCGTGCTGATGCCAACGCGTACAAAGCGATGCTAACCTTGTGAGGAGGCAAGCGATGTATGAAGATCAGAGACAACTAAACATCAATAAAATGAAAAGCCACCACAGACTTAGCAACAAGAACCTTTGTTTTCAAGATGATAATAGTATTATTTTAGAACACTTAAATAGGCTTCAATGCGAAGGATGGATAAAGGCAGAGAAGCAAGCTTTCTTGAACAAAGAAAACAATGGTCATAACCCTGGGATAATGGAACAGAAAACAGGAAAAGGCCTGCATTCCTGACAACTTCGTGGGCCTGCATACCCAGTCCCATGCTACAACTTCTGTACTGAGAGAGAAATTTACATGAGAGAGAAATTCCTATTTTGTTCATGCCACTAATTTTTTTCTCTTATCTGCACCAAGTCAAATTCTGGCTGATAAGAAAAACCAATAGACAATCTATTAGTTGTACTGGCTATTTTTATTAAACACTGATGGTTTATAAACATTTTGTCTATGTTAAACTTGTTTTGAGTCAGTGTTGTATTACTCAATTCAGCCAATAAAAGCTGAATAAGATTTTCAAACTTGAAAGTTACCTTGTTATTGGCAATACAGATTTTAAGTCACATTTGTTTCAGGAGACTGAAAATCTAAAGAAGGAAAATAAGTTCAACAATCTATGAATTGTGGGTGTGGCTATAAGAGAGCAACAGCAGGGATTCTTGCAGTGGCAGGTACATTGTGTGTCACGACATATCAACGTCAACATCCCGGTTGTGGCCCTGTACTATAATATTGCAAGACAGTAGTATTACTGGGGGAAAGTCTGTATTATTTCACAACTGCATGTGAATCTACAGTTCTTTCAAAATATAAAGTTTAATTTAAAAATCCTTATGATAAGTATTAGAAAAGCATTAACTCCAATTAATACTCATTTCACACCAAGAAAAAAATCAATGAAAGAGTAATTTATACTGTATGTATTACTAAAAAAGTACAGTGAATAACGACACTGTAGTACTGGCAAAGGGATAGCCATACAAATAGAGTCCAGAAATAGATCCAAGACTCCATATGTATTTATATTTTGTAAAAGACAAAATTATAAGGAAAGAAAACAGATCAATGGTTGCCAGAGGCTAGGAGGTAGGGGCAAGGTTTGATTACAACGGGGTACAAAGAAACTTTGGGGGGGTAATAAAAATGTTCTTTATGTCTTACTGTGGTGGGTTATATGACTGTAGACGTAAAAATTCAGAACTATACACTAAAAAGGGTGAATTTTACCATGAAGCAGGAGTGTACTTTAATAAAGATTTTATTAGACTACGTAGGAGGATAAAGGCCTACTGATTTTAAGTTATTTAAATTCTTCTTTAACTTAAAAAAAATATTTATTGCTTTTCTGAAAATACTAACACATGAGAACGGCAGACTGCAGAAGGCCCGCTTGTTGGCTCTCGCTGAAGTACTGACTGGTCCTCCACAGCCTACACTTATCAGAAGACGAGCCAGAGAACACTGGGTAACGCAAAAACTACGTGAAGGGAGCTCTGTCCTCCAGTCTGCTTCCTTCTCAACTATAAACATTATAAAAATTCATCTTAAAGCCCCTAATTTTCATTAAAGAAGTTCAATGTACTAGTGCTCTCTTTTACAACCTGAGTTAATCAAGTCAAATCAAGTCAGATGATTTCTACACATCAAAATACAGGACATAAAAATAAGAATTTGCAAAAAAATTATTACATATACAACTAACAAATCATAATTTTTAGGATATTAAAAAGATTTCCAGGATGGTGTCCCAATTTATGTTATTATACAAGTACATAAGGATTCTAAATAGGAACTGTTACACTTGCGATGACAATCTGGGAGTCAGTCAGGCTGTGAGTACAGGTCACTGGTATACAACAAACACAGTATCTATCTCAAGATGGTTCCACTCTAACTGAGAATTCCAAAAACAAAACAAAACCTCCCAGCTGTCCCAAACAGCCTCCTTTCTGTTTCTAATAAAAATTACATTATCAACATATTAGGTTCATTGGGAACTAAAGATTAAAAACAATTTTAGGATGTTTCTTAGTACTCTCCTTGGCTGAGAACCAGGAATTTTGACCTTAGAAGGTCAGTAGTGCTGGTCAGAAGCTGACTAACAGAAGGCCTTCTTTCTGAGAAGAGCTATAATAAGTTTACATTGATAAAAATTCTACACTATCTTTTGCACCAAAATAAGAAGCCTTCTGCTTTTAATCCTTTCTATTAATTTATATTTTTCTCTGCCTTCCCATTTCTAGTTAAGAAACTCTTTTCCAAAAATTTCTCCTTGGTTAGTCCCACCTGGACCCAGTTACTGACACCCAAGCATGTACGTTTAAATAAAAATAACTGCACTTTTTCATTTACATCTTTTGTTCCTACTATGTTCTCAATATGTTTAGTATTTCTCTTTGTCCTAAATAGTAATTCATTTTAATTCATTATAAATCACTAACGCCATTTAGGCTAGTAATATAAAACGTCCATTTTCTCATTTCCAATTCTAATATATATTAAGTGCCTGCTCTCTTGTATGATAGATTTTTATGCTTAATTTTCTCATACTTCATTAGACTAAAGTGCTTAGAGCATTCCACCAATGCAACATGGCCACAGGGGACATACTTTAATAGTTCAACAGATAAGAGTTCTAGCTGACTGGTCACTATTCGATTCCAAAATCGATATAGTTTGTAAGATTAAAAAGTATCTATAATCTTTATTTTACAAGGCAGTTCTCTAAAAACAAGTGAACAGTGGTGTTTTTTTTTTTTTTACCTTCTTGACTAGATAACATCTTAAATTATACATTTTAAATCTAAATAGTATTGGGATAATAGTTGGAAAAATATAGCTACAAATGAAACCCTTGTATAAGTCCAATTCTGCTATTTTACTGATTTAAACTACTTTGGGAAAAGGTCTGTCATTCAAAGTTAAGGATTATTTGGAAGAAAATGCAGTTTATTATTTTTAAAGAGAGAATTCACACTGGCTAGCAAAAGGAATAACTTTCTTCATCCTCAGAAAAAGGCAATGTTACAAGTAAGCTTTTTAGGATCTGATAGTTTATCTAGTTTATGCAAAAGCAATTAGAAATGGTGCACATCTACATCTTCTGACACAGGAAGACATCCAAACCATCACTAAGCGAGAAAGCTCCTTGCTGTTTTTTTAACTTAGTATAGAAGAAAACTATGCACTAATTTTTTGACAGTAAGTTATCTCTGAAGGGAGGATTTGGGAAACGCACTGTAGGCTTTCACCTTTTGTACTGATATATATGAATCTTCATAGGTAAAAAGCAGATTTAAAAAAAACTATAAAGTTCAATCTTAATAAGCAGAGCATATAACTTTTTTAAAAATATAAACACTCCACTTTTATAGAGCAGTTTTAGATTAACAGCAAAAATGAAAGGAAGATATTGAGATTTTCCATGTACCCCATGCCCCATACAAGATACTTAAATCAAATGACAATATTACATAATATAGCTTTTAAAATTCACATTCATTATGTCATTTCATCCTGTGAGGCAATTTAACAGATGAAAAAGACTAAAGCTTAAAGAGTTCAAGTTACTTGCTCAAAGCCATACAGCTAATCATAAAGGGCAGAATCTAAAACCGAGGAGACAGTGATACATTGAAAGAAATGGATTTGTAGATGTAACTGCCTTTTGATCCCACTGCTGGGACTATACCCTAAGAATCATGAAACACCAATTCAATAGAACCTATGTACCCCTATGTTCATAGCAGGACAATGTATAATAGCCAAGTGCTGGAAATAGCCTCAGTGCTCACCACTAAATGAGTGGATCAAAAAACTGTGGTACATTTACACAATGGAATACTATGCAGCAGAGAGGAAGAAGGAGCTCACTCTCCCCCTTCGTAACAGCATGGATGGAACTGGAGAGCATTATGCTAAGTGAAATAAGCCAGGCAGCGAAAGACAAATACCACATGATCTCACCTAATGAACAAAACAAACAAATAAGCAAAATAGAACCAGAGACATGGAAATAAGGAACAAACTGACAGTGACCAGAGGGGAGGGGAATAATGGGGGAAAGAAGAGGAAGGGTCTAGTCAAGGAACATGTATAAAGGACTCATGGTAATGGACAACAGGGTGGGGAATGACTGAGGGGGAGTGGGCGGGGCAGGAGAGAGCAAGGGGGGGCATGGAATTGGGATAACTGTAATTGAACAACAATTAAAAAAAAAGAAAAAAGACTTCCAGCCAAGATGGAGGCGTAGGTGGACACACTGTGCCTCCTCACACAACCAAAATTAAGGACAACAAAGATTTAGAAACAAGAAAGCAACCAGAACTGATAGAAAATTGAACTGTACAGAAGTCCAACAACCATTCATCTGGACCGGTAAGAGGGGGGAGTCGCAGCAGGAAAAAGTAGAGGTTGGTGGACAGGGCGCACAGGCAGCAGCGGCTGGAAGATCCCAGGCACACAGGTGGTGGCTAGTGGACCCCGGGCACAGGGTGGCAATGGTGCAGACCCAGTGAGGCCGTGCAAGGCAGCTGGCTGGCCAGGTGGTCCCATATTCGCACGCAGATAATCCAGGTGAAGGGGAAGCGGTGGAAGGGACTAGAATCTCACAGAGAGCAGAGTAAGCGCCTTGTTCCCTCTCTGACCCCTGCCCCCACATACAGCATCACTACCCAGCGACTGGGCTGCCCCGCCCTGGGGAACACCTAAGGCTCCACCCTGAGGAACACCTAAGGTTTCACCCCTTACTACATAACAGCTGCGACCAGACTACCCCCCCCCGCAAAAAAAAAAAATGGCTCAAATGGGAGAATAAATCAAAGCCCCAGAGCCAATTCATCTAAGCGACCAAGAGATAGCCAACCTATGCACAGTTCAAAGCCCTGGTGATCAGGATGCTCACAGAATTGGTTGATTTGGTCACAAATTAGATGAACAAATGAAGGCTACAATAAGTGAAATGAAGGAAAACGCACAGGGAACCAACAGAGATGGGTGGACAACTGGGACTAAAATCAATGAAGTGGACCACAAGGAAAAAACAAACAACCAAACAGAAAAGGAAGAAACAAGAATTCAAAAAGATGAGGAGAGGCTTAGGAACCTCCAGGACATCTTTAAACATCCCAACATCCGAATTATAGGGGTACCAGAAAGGGAAGAGGAAGAGCAACAAGTGGAAAACTTATTTGAACAAATAATAAAGGAGAACTTCCTCAATCTGGCAAAGGAAATAGACTTCCAGGAAGTCCAGGAAGCTCAAAGAGTCCCAAAGAAGTTGGACCCAAGGAGGAATACACCAAGGCACATCACAATTATATTAGCCAAGATTCAAATGAAGGAGAGAATTCTAGAAGCAGCAAGGGATAAGGGGACAGTCACCTACAAAGGAGTTCCCATCAGACTGTCAGCTGATTTCTCAAGAGACCTTCCAGGCAAGAAGGGGCTGGAAAGAAGTATTCCAAGTTATGAAAGGCAAGGACCTACATCCAAGATTGCTCTATCCAGTGAAGCTGTCATTTAGAATGGAAGGGAAGATAAAGTGCTTCTCAGATAAGGTCAAGTTAAAGGAGTTCATCATCACCAAGCCCTTATTATATGAAATGTTAAAGGGACTTATCTAAGAAAAAGAAGATAATAAATATGACAGTAAACAGATAGCAAACTCACAGATATTAACAACCACACCTAAAACAAAAGCAAACTAAGCAAATAAGTAGAACAGGAACAGAACCACAGAAATGGAGATCACATGGAGGGTTAGCAACAGGGGAGTGGGAGGAGGAGAGAGGAGGGAAAGGTACAGAGAATAAGTAGCATAAATAGTAGGTAGAAAATTGACAGGGGGATTGCAAGAATAGTGTGGGAAATGTAGAAGCTAAAGAACTTATGTCACATGTACATGAACTAAAGGGGAAGAATGTAGGTGGGAAAGGGTGTGCAGGGTGGAGGGGAATGATGGGGGAGAAATGGGACAACTGTAATAGCATAATCAATAAAATATATTTTAAAAAAGAGCTAAAAAAAGAAAAAGACAAAGACATGGCTTTGTAAGTCAGCCATACCTGAATTTGAATCCTACCACTATTTGTAAAGCTGGAATAGAAGCTCCATGACTTTGTTCTGTTCGCTGCTATATCTCCAGGGTCTAGAACAGTACAATTTAATAGCAGGAGATCAGTGCATACAGGCTGAACGATTATAAAAAGTTATTTTCTTTGGATCTTTGGTTCCTCATCTGTAAATTAAACGTAAGTTTTTGCCTTATATCTGCCGATACAATGTGTACACAAAACATCTGGTAGGCATTTCAGAATTACTAGACCTGACTTCCACCTAGTTTAATGTTTTTTTCACATGACTGTACATCTTCTCACTCCTTTAGGCTCTAAGGAAGGAGCAGAGAACTAATGTCAGCATGATATGCAGGCATATTGGGTGGTAATCATGATGGGGAGGGTAGAGAACTAAACTGTTGGCTCAATTAGTTAGTTGTTGTCTTTACTTTCTCTGTCATAGCAATGACAAAGGATCTACTAGAAGAATCTGCTTATTTTGAAACAGGAAGTCTTGGTGGGGAGAGAAGCACCTCATCTATATTTGTAAGATGCAAGAAGAAAGTGAGGAGGGATATCTAAAGGTAATGAGACAATAAGAAAAAAAAACTGAGGTGAGAAGATACAGAGTGCCTATACTAACTAATTCAACCCCTATTTATGCCATTTCTCTGTGATTTAGCATACTTTTTCCAGTAAATTTAAGTCTAATGGATGCAGCAGTCTTTAGGAACACTGATTAGTACTGTGAACAGAGACAGAAACAAAAGATAAATGCTATGGATGAGTAGAAACAAAAGTTAAAAACAAAGAGAGAATGTGCTGCAAATGGAACTACCAAGAAAGTGAAAAGGCAACTCAAAGAATAAAGCAGATATTTGTAAATCATGTATCTGCTAAGGGACTTGATTCCAAAAACAAAGAATGCTTACTTACAACTATATAATAAAAAGATAAATAACCCCATTTAAAAATGGACAAAGAACCAAAACAGACATTTCTCCAAAGAAGATATACAAATGATCTATAAGCACATTAAATGATGTTCAACATAATTAGTCATTAGGGAAATGCAAAACTACAGTGAGATACCACTTCGCACATGGTAGGATAGCAAAATAAAAAAGATGGACAATAATAACAAATTGTCCATACCTATGACTTGGTGAGGATATGGAGAAGCTGGAACTCTCATACCTTGCATGTGGGAATGTAAAATGATGCAGCAGCTTTGGAAAACAGTTTGGAGTTTCCTCAAATGCTAAACATGGTCACCATATGACTTAGCAATTACTAGAATACTAGATATATATCCAAGACATCTGAAAACATATGTTCACACAAAATTCTGTACATGAGTGTTCTTAACAGCATTGTTTATAATAGCCCAAAAGTGAAAACAACCCAAATGTCCATCAACTGATAAACAGATAAATAAAATGTAATAGATTCATACAGCAGAATTTATCAATAAAAAGAAATAAAATTTTGATAGATGCTATTGTACAATATGGATGAACCTGAAAACATTATATGTAGTAAGTGAAAGAAGCCACACACAGAAGGATACATATTATGATTCCATTTGCATGAGATATCCAGAATAGGAAAATCCATAGAGACACATTATAGGTTAGTGGTTACCAGAGTCTGAGGGGAGAGGGTAATCAGGAATGCCTGCTAAAGGGTCCAGGAGTTCTTGGGGTGATGAGAATATTCTGCAATTAGATAGTGGTGATAGCCCCATAACCTTGGGAATATACTAAAACCCAATGAATTGCACCTTTCAAATGGACAAATTTTATGGTGTGTGAATTATATCTCAATAAAGCTCATTCAACAACAACCAAAAAAAGGCAGAGGGAGATGAAAATATATGCAGTTTAAGCAAGTTCTTGTAACTTCATATTCTGTGGAGAAAGGATGAAGAGTGATAGGTGGGAGGGGAAACACAGATATCTCATACTAGTGGGCCCCATGTAAGTCCTTGCTATTTCTCAGTCATTGAGGAAAATCCATTTATTTCTCTAAATAAGCCCCCTGATGATAAACCTCATGCCAATGCCAGGTAGAAAGGCCAAAAGAGCCTACAAATAAAAATCAACAGGAATATTTAGGAAATTCAACCTGGAATTTCTCTCATCATAGGCTTGCCCTAGCCCATCCCTTGAGGATGCAAGGGCTTACCATGACCATTCTCAATATTGAACTCAATCCTCAAAGTTACACAAGTAGATGTGAAGCCAGAGTGATCTCTCGATCTCTCTCTCTCTCTCTCTCTCTCTCCTTGGGGGTCCAGAACACATTCCAAATAAAAAACATCATGCCAAGTCATTTCCCCATACCAATATAACAGAATGAAATTTTTTTTGTTTCATTTTCTAATATTAATTTTAAAAGATCTTTATTTGACTGGTTTGTAGCAGCCTGGAGATTAAGATGGCCAGTACCTACATATTATCCCTTAAAACTTCTCTATGGAAAACAGCAGGGGAAGCTACTCATATAATAATGAAATCAAGACTATTGACTGTGGCTTATTAAAGGGCACAGATACCCTCACCACCACAGGTGGAAGCAAGAGAACAAATTAAAAGGGTCCTTTTAAGAGCTGTCCTCAGGACAGAACAGCACTACACAGTATTTGAAGGTGCCAGAACACAGGAATGGTCACTGACTTGGTGGTCTCTGGCCACCTAAAATTTCCACCACCCCCTCTAATCCAAATTATAAAAACAAAAACCCAAACAGAAAACCCAGAAACTACAGTTAGGATAAAAGTTTATAAGCATGACAGAGAACTCAAAAATCAAAATGGAAAAAAATTGACTTTTTTTTACTTGTTTTTTGAGCACTTGCTGTGTACCCAGCACTTCATATGCAGCATCTCAGTTAATCTTCACATTAATTCTACTAAGTATGCAAAGGAGAGATAAGTGATGTTAAATATTTGCCCAAAAGTTATGCAAGTGTTAAATAGGTGGTAGAGTCACAGTTCTAACCAAAGGAAATCTAGTCATTAGGCAAGTTTACATAATAAAGTTATTTTCGCTGAAATTTAAGTGAAAAAGGTAAAAGGAACTTAAGCATCTAAAGTAGCAGAAATCTTAAGTCAGGCTTGAAGCTTAATTATAAAATGTAATTTTTATTAGAAAAGCTAGTCAATAATAGAAAAAAATATTAACTTACATATAAATCTCTTGAGCCAATAGCACCCTTATCCCCCGCACAAAATGCTACTACTGTATTCCATTTATGTAGCAATTCAAAATGCATACCCCCCACGCATTCTCATTTCAGCCTCCTAATAGTCTGAAAGAATGCCATTGTCCAAGTCAGTCTGACTCCAAAGCCTAGATCCTTCACTCTCACACTGTTCTGCCCCCTATAAAATTAGAAACATACAACTTTTCTCAAACTATAAGCAAAAATCAAAGATAAAAGTATTCTATTAAAACCAAGTGGAAAGGATCAAAGGATCATCAAGGAACATGTATAAAGGACCCACGGACAAAGACAATGGGGTAGGGGGAGGACTGAGTGTGGAGGTGGGGGTGGGCAGAGCGGGGAAGAGTAATGCAGGGAAAATGGCGACAACTGTAATTGCACAACAGTAAAAAGAGGGAAAAAGTAAAGTTTCTACAATCTAAACAAAAATAAAATAAAATAAAATAAATGCATTGAATATCGATTGTACTTTTATTCCTTATTCCTTAATGATATAATTATTGTTCTATACATATTTAAAAATTTTTATATTAACTGCATATTTAATTAAGGAAAAACAACAAAAAATGAAAAGGAAAAATATTTGCAACAGTAAGACAGAGTATAATATGCCCAGTATTTATTTATTTATTTTTAGAGAGAGGGGAAGGGAGGGAGAAAGAGGGGGAGAGAAACATCAGTGTGTGGCTGCCTCTCTTGCACCCCCAACTGGGGACCTGACCTGCAACCCAGGTATGTGCCTTGACTGGGAATCCAACCAGCGACCCTTTGGTTCGCAGGCTGGCACTCAGTCTACTAAGCCAAACCAGCCAGGGCTATGTGTAGTATTTAATAAATAGCTCTTATGTATCTATTGAAGACAAGCAAGCCAAAAGAAAAATGGGCAAGGGACCTGAACAAGCAAATAAACACTTGAGATGTCATCAGATTTGGCAAAGATTAAAAAACTAAAATATCTAGTGTTAGCATAAATGTAGGGAACTCAGGCCTAGCTTTTATGGCACTCTGGACCTGGATGCTCCTGAATTATTATACTCATACATTTACTTATTTTAATACTTTAATACAGGTCAAAATGTTTGTCTTTCTTAACTGAATCTTGAAGGGCATCTTAACCCCTTTTGTATCCCCAGTACCCAACCCAATGTCAGTCCTGTAAGTGACACTTATGAGTCACTAAGCAACATGTGAAACACAGTATCAGAGCAATCGGAAGTATCTGGATCCCAGCTGAAAGCAGAGCTGGCTAGACTCATAATACTACTTCCTGAGGTTTCTGCGTCTCACCATCCATTCAGTTGCCAAAGGCAGAAAGTCAAGGAGTCTCTCATAATTTCTCCTTTCCCGCACAAAGATTAAGAACGGCCAACATATAATATAAAAATTAAATCTTAAAAGTTTGCAGAGAAATACCAATTTCTTATACTTTATAATTTAAATACTTCTTAAGCAAGAAGAGGTATGCTTCCTGATGAATAATAATCAATAAAATTGTGATTCCCCGATTTCCTATTTCTAGAATGCACCCCAGTCTACTACTGTCAACAGCTACAACTACCTAAAGTCCACTAACCACAACAAAAAAAAAACTGTGCAAAACACAATGAATCACTACATTTCTAGATGTAAGCTATATTCCTAATGTTAAAGATTAATGCACCCCAGTGATTTGTAAATTAGAAAATACTCTTAGCATAAATCAAATAAAAACAATGACTATAGAAAGAAAAAAGCTGTCCTGGTACCCTAACATGGCCCTATTATTTCTTTTGGGGATATACTGTAAATT
The DNA here is from genome assembly GCA_004027475.1 of Anoura caudifer. Taxonomy (NCBI): domain Eukaryota; kingdom Metazoa; phylum Chordata; class Mammalia; order Chiroptera; family Phyllostomidae; genus Anoura; species Anoura caudifer. Next base: position 138,815 of record PVKU01001539.1, on the reverse strand, counting down.
GAAACACAAAAATTTGTTTTATAAGTATATCACCAAAAACCATAAAACATACTCCAAAACAGTATTTATAATTTGATCTCTTTTTAAAAGGATAGGTTTTTGGTGGGATTACTGGTGACATGCTAATCTCTCCCCTAAAAATAAGGATATAATTTTTTCCAAAAGTCACTAGACATGAAAAATTCTTCAATTTTTACCATTTGTTGCTTCTACTTAATAAAAAAATTATCCAATTATTTATCAGAGTCAAATCCAAACAAATTTAGATATTAATGTAAACATCTCTTGGCTTCAAAAACATTCTTCAGTTTTTAGAAAGAGAAACATAGATTTGTTGTTCCATTTATTTATGCATTCATTGGTTGATTTCTTGTATGTGCCCCGACCAGGGACTGAACCCACAACCTTGGCGTGTCAGGATGATGCCCTAGCCAACTGAGCAACCTAGCCAGGACAACATCTCTTGGCTTTTTAAAATCCATGTATAGTAGCATTTGACAACTAAAATGGATCATAATATTTTAAGATATTCTGAAATTACATATAGACTCATGATGATTCTCCAAGATAAAATAAAGAACATAATTAAATAACTTCTGACTGCTAGAATTTAGAATGTAGAAAAAAAAAACTGCATTCAGGTCAATAAAGAGAGGGAAGAAACAGTCAAAAAACATTTTATAGTCACTGCACTAAAGTAAAGAAGGCTATAATATCATTTTAAATTTTCATACATAAAAAGATCTTTTTTTTCTTGAAGACCTGAGTTACAAAAAGACCATAAAACTCAGTCCTCATCAAAGGAGCCACTGAAACCAGCAAGAAAAACAGGCATATTTAAACTATCATGTAATATAATGAGAACACAGTAGATATCGTCATGTAATTTTTTTTACTTTTAAATAAAGATGAAATTTACATATAATGGAACTTATTATACAGTAAATACAAAAGAGAAGGAAGGTGATTTATAAGGCAATGGACTGGCCTTCCAGATATTTTAAGTGAAAAGGTCTAGCCTACAGTATGTTACCTTTTGCATTTAAAGGGGGCAGGAGACTGTGCATGTACATGTTTTTGGTTGTTTATATAAACATTAGCTTTAGAAAAATACATGAGAAACTGCTAACACCAAGGCTCTGTGGGGAGGGCTAACAGGGTAAGCTGGAGGGTAGTAAAAGGGAAGTTTTCTTCATTTCAGCCTTTTGTGTATTTTGAATTTTAAGCAATGTGGCCTTTTTTTCATTATCAAAAGAAAAAATTAAAAGTACTTTACCTTGCACCATTGTTCCTAATGACTTCCACAGTTTCTTCAACAAAATATCGATCCTTGACATATGCAAAAATATCATCACAAATTTCATGTAAGCGTGAACGATGGGTAAGGTTGGTCAAGTATAAAACTGGAATAATTAGTGGTTCTGGAAAACTCTGAAGATTCTGTCTTGCTCTTTTTTCTGACTCAAGTGCTTCCTGATAGGTCAGTCCAGGTCTACCCGTCACAGCACAACTCCACACAAGACTGTTGCACAGAATGGTTCGTTCAAAAAAGTCACTGATTAAAAAATAAAAAAAAATCCATTACCTATCATTTCACAAATTTTACATTGAAAGCTGACAAATAGCTGTGCCTCTATTGCAAAAATTTATACAGAATCATAGAACTCAAACAAGGATTTAATAACTGATGAACTTACACATTAATACAAACCTAAGAAAGAGTATATTTAAAATCAGACATTGATATTTTGCAATTTAAAAGTATATTCAGTCAAAATTAAACTTCGATTTCTATCAGTTTTGAAACTGGAAGTGCAACTAAAAATAAACTCAATATTTCTTTGTCATTCGATTTTTTTTTAAAGATTTTACTTATTTATTTTTAGAGAGGGGAAGGGAGGGAGAAAAAGAGGGAGAGAAACATCAATGTCTGGTTGCCTCTCATGCGCCCCCTACTGGGACCTGGCCTGCAACCTAGGCATGTGCCCTGACTGGGAATCAAACTGGTGACTCCATGATTTGCAGGCTGGCATTCAATCCACTGAGCCACACCAGCCAGGGCACATTCTAATTTTTAAGCTCATTGTTCCAAAGCCTTCAGAACACTGGAATTAATTCAAGAGTTTAACTGTGAATTTTATTTTTATTTATTTTTAATATGACTTTTAAAAGACTTTAACATAATAGTGAAAAACTGGGAAATCTAAGCATCTAACAATAAGAGAAAGGTTAAGTATAGTACTTATAGTCATATAGTACTTCATATGATGAAAAATTAGTCATTAAACAGAATAAGGAGAGTTCTTAAATAATGTTAATAGCAAAAAACTTTCAAGTTTATATATATATAATAATATGGCCTAATTTGTGTTAGAATAAAAGAAAAAAGGAAGGAAGAAAAAGAGAACCTAGAGAAGCATAAAAAAATTTCTGGAATATTATACAAAAATCAAGGTAACAGCTACAGGGTGGGGATTGGAATAGGTGAATTACTGGAATTTTTAAATAAGGGCATTTCTTTAAAAAATTCTATTTTGTCACGTTTTAAATGCAACAGATCTATAATTTGGAAATATTTCTCAGGTGTACTGAGTAGAAAAAACTCAAATCATTGAATAACACAATTTCATATACATTGATTATAAAAACAAAAATGTGTGTATTTATATAAATACTATACTATACGATACAAAAATATGATCCCTATAGAGAAAGGGAAGAACTGGGAAGAAAGAAAAAGGAAACTTTGTTATACTAAATATTTCTATGTTTGAATTTTTTCAAATTTTATTTTAATTGTTGTTCTTGTACAGTTTTCTGTCTTTTACTCCCATCCCAGCCCACCGCCCCAGCCCTCCCCACAAATTTTTAAAAATATTTTATTGATTATGCTATTAAAACTGTCCCATTTTTTCCCTTTATCCCCCTCTGACCTGCACCCCTCTTCCCTCCAGCATTTCCCCTCCCTTAGTTTATGTCCATGGGTCGTACATACAAGTTCTTTGGCTTCCCCATTTTCTATACTACTCTTAACCTCCCCCTGTCTATTTCTGTGCCTACCAATTATGCTTCTTATTCCCTGTACCTTTTCCCGCCATTCTTTCTTGACTGCCTCCCTGCTGATAACCCTCCATGTGGTCTCCATTTCCGTGATTCTGTTCCTGTTCTATTGTCTGCTTAGTTTGTTTTTGTTTTTTAGGTTCAGTTGTTGATAGTTGTGAGTTTGTTATCATTTTACTGTTCATAGTTTTGATCTTTTTTTTTTAGATAAAGTTGTCCTGGAGGTTCCTAACCTTCTCCTTTTTTGAACTGTTTCTTCAGTCTGTTCTGGTTGAATGTTTATTTCTTCCTTCTGTTCCAAATCTTTTATTTGAATCCTGGTTTCCTTCCCTTCACTGTTGGTTCCCTGTATATTTTTTATTTCACTTTGCATAGCCTTCACTTCTTCGTCTATATTGCAACCATATTCAATAATTTTTGTGAACATCCTGATTACCAGTGTTTTGAACTCTGCATTTGATAGCTTGGGTATTTCCTCACTGCTTAGTTTTTTTTTCTGGAGTTTTGATCTTTTCTTTCATTCAGGCCATACTTCTTTGTCTCGGCACACCTGCTAAGGGGCAGAGCCTTAGGTATTCTCCAGGGTGAGGCAACCCACATTGCCTCTGTGTTGTGGTTCTGTATGTGGAGGAGGTGTCAGAAAGGGAATACCACTTGCTTGGCTCTCTCCCCACTTTTTGTGACTTCCTTCGCTTCCCACAAGTGGATTGTGCCCTTTCAGGGGTTGATTCCCAAGCAGGTGGGCTTGTGTATGTTCTAGGATACTGTGGGCCCCTCCAATGGACTCTCCTTTGAGACTGTGAGTTTCTCCCTCCACTGCACCCCCTCACAGGTTTTTATAGTGAAGGGTTTTAAGGCTTTAGTTTCCCACACTGGAACCCTGGGTTGTTCAGTCTGTCTTGCTCCCTAGTTGTTCCTCTCGGTGTATCTGCTTGTGAATGTGGGACCATCTGGTCTGCCAGCCTCTGCCTTGTTGCGCATCCTCTCTGTCCTGGCTGCCATCTCTGCCCCTCCTACCAGTGTGGATGGAGGTTTCTTTAAGTCCTTGGTTGTCACACTTCATACAGAAACTCTAGTTCGATTTTCTGGCACATCTGGGTGTTTTTGTTTTTAAATCTGTTGTTATCCTTCCTTTGGTTGTGTAATGAAGCAAAGCATATCTATGTATGCCTCCATCTTGGCAGGAAGTTCTCTATAATGGGATTTTTATAATGATCATGTACTTGTATTATTTTTATAATAAACATATTTTTCAAATACAGGATGTTAGATATATGTGAAAAGGTTAATAATAGTTGCCTGAAAATGGCAAGATATGTGTATTTCCTCTATCTATACTCTGGTCTACTTTGCAATAATTATATGTAACTGATACATTTTGCCATTCTCTAACTTTTTCTTCTTCTGGAAATACCTCTTTCCTTCTCCCATCATTCTAAAAAGTATTAAAATGCTAGATGTTTACTTCCTGGTTACTATTATCTGTTTAGGTTATCCCTGTAGTACTCTGATCTCCAAAGATTTGAGTAATCCCATTAAGATAGTCTCATTTGTATATTGGTCTACAGAACAAGGAAGGAAGGAAAGAAGGAAGGAAAGAAACTAATCATACTTTAACACAAATGAGATCTAAGGAGATAGCGTATAAGCCAAGTTACATGACTCTAATTCAGTACAAAGATCCTTTTGAAGTATGTACCCTTTAGTAGAGCAGATAATAGATATACAGTATTAAAATACAAAGTAGAAAGTGATTATCTTTACAAGACAAAGGCAGATATCCTTCAGGAATTCAGAGGAAGGGAGGAGGAGTAGCAAGCAAAAAAGATCAAGAAATACTAGAATATGTTTTAAAGGAAGTGACACTAAAGAGTTAGGGTTGCAAAGAAAACACAGAGTCAAAGCAAGAAATGCCAGAGAGAAAAAAGGAATATAATCTGATTCTTATAAGCAAGAAAATCTGTCAGATAAAAAATTTATTAGCTAAGAGGGAGGCAACAGACATACTCAATAGGTGGTTATCAATGGTGCAGAATAAAGTGAATGAATAGATCTTGAAAGAGGTTTTATTTAATTTTTTTACTGCCTAAACTGCAGTTCACTTAGATAACTATAGATTTTAAACTTTTTTCCTATGGAAACAAACATATCTCTAAGACTTAGCTTCCCAAGCCAACACATAGCACATGATATAGTATGTATGCGTCTAATGATTTAAACTATAGTACTACTTAAGAAAAACAAACCTCAAATCTAGACACCTTTCACATTATATAGTCTCTAAAACAGTGGTAATAGAAATAGAATGCTAGCCACACATATAATTTAAAATGTTTTAGTGGCAACATTTTAAAAATTTATTTTATATTTTATTTAACCCAATATATCCCAAAATAATTTCACTTCAGTATGTAATCAATATTGAATTATTTTACATTTTGGGGGTACTAGGTCTTCAAAGTCTAGCATGTACTTTAAACTTATTGTATATCTATTTTTTATTTTATTTATTTATTTTTAGAGAGAGGGAAAGGAAGGGAGAAAGAGGACAGAAACATCAATATGTGGTTGCCTCTCATGCGCCCCCTACTGGGGACCTGGCCCACAAGCCAGGCATGTGCCCTGACTGGGAATTGAACTGGTCACCCTTTGGTTTGCAGGCTGACACTTAACCCACTAAGCCATATCAGCCAGGGCATTATTGCACATCTTTATTCTGATACATTTCAAGTTCTCACTAACCTTCGTGCCAATGGCTCCTGTATTGGACAGCACAGCTCTAGCCATAGCAGGTCAGTATTTGTTAGCTTGAGGTATTTAGTACATTAGGTGCCAATGCAGGGGAACAGACTTTATATACTGAACTACAATAAACACTACGCTTGTTAACACTATTCAAAATAACAGGGAGGGCAATGGCACAAGTGCCAGAAATCTCTACCAAACTATGTTGCCAGGCAGAAAAATTGGATAGTCAGTAACCAGTGACCTACAGCTGTCCTTCTACAGCAGATTGCCACCACCTCCTGCAAAGCGTTTGTACTGTTTGTTTCCTTTGTGTCTATCTGCTCTACCAAGTTGTTGTTATATTATAGCCCTGCTGTACACAAAGATCTACCCTCAGGAGGAGAGCGGCCAGGCACACTACCACAATGGCAATTTTAATGCAAGGGGAAAAAGGGCTATTTTTCCTATTCATTACCCCCTACCAGCATGGCCCCATCGCTAACATTACCTTCACTTTCTCCCACTTTTTAATTCTGCTCTTTACTCATTCATCATACCCATTCAAATGTGTAGGATTCTGTTAATAATACTAAACTCTAGGGCAGGGGTGTCAAACTCATTTTCACTGGGGGGGCCACATCAGCCTTGTGGTTGCCTTCAAAGGGTCGAATGTAATTTTAGGACTGTATAAATGTAACTATTCCTTAACAGTTAAGTGAGAGCTTGGTGCAGCTGGGTAGAAACAACTGATAAAACAAAGTGGAGGGCTGGATGCAGCCCACCGGCCTTGTGTTTGCCACCTGTGCTCTACAGGGTAGGTTACAGTGCTTATTCAATTTCTATGTTATAAAATGAAACTTTTACAAGCACATTTTACTACTGTAAATAAAAACTGATAAAATACAAAGTACTGTTTTAATGAATATACGTTTAAGCTAGTATAATTATTGGGTTGGCCAAAAAGTTTGATTTCCCCCCCATAAGATGGCTCTGGTAGCACTTGTCTTTAACTTCATTCAAAACAATTTTGTTATTGTATTGTGACAGCTGTCACATCAGTGAGCATTTTTTTTTAATTTATCAAAATTGGTGAATTTTTGTGTAGCCATTTTAATATTGAGGATGAAAGAAAATATGTAACATTTTCAGCATATTATGCTTTATTATTTTTAAGAAAGTTAAAAACACAACTGAAACACACACAAAGATTTGTGCAGTGTATGGAGAAGGTGCTGTGACTGATCGAACACGTCAAAAATGGTTTGCAAAGTTTTGTGCTGGAGATTTCTCACTGGACGATGAGCCATGGTCAGGTAGACCAGCTGAAGTTGACGGAGATCAAAATGAAGACATTAATTGAGAACAATCAACATTATACCATGTGGAAGATAGCTGGCATACTCAAAATATCCAAATCAATAAAGTTTTTAGTGAAAATGAAAAATGTGTTTTTTATTTTACAGAAAAAATTAAATGGACATTTTGGCCAACCCAATAAATAATCAGAAAATTTTTTTGACTATTTAAAAATGTAAAGTTTAGTTTTTAAAAAACTAGTGAAATATTACTTTTGCATTTTACTTAGTGCTATCAGACAGACTTAAATAATGACGACATACAAAGCAGGCTCCTAAAAGCTGCAGAGGACACTAAGGTGAGGAATGGCAATAAAGAGTTTTTAAATCTAGAGAACAAAACCTTAACTAGAAATCAACAAGTGAAACTTTATACTAGATTAACAAATGTCCTAGCTTAACAATAATATGAAAAAGGTGAATTTCAAATGAACTGCAAATTCACAGTTTTGTGCCTTTTTATAATTTTCTCTGCTTAAAAAGTATGCTTCAGAGCATTCTCTGCCTAGAATGCCTTTTCCTCATTCTGTGTCTCGACAGCTCCATCTTTCCTAATTTGGGGTTTTCTCAACTCCACGGTTGAGTTAACTCAAAATTGAGTTACCAGCGCAATTTTCTATGCTCCCATTATACTGATTCTCATAGCATATATGTGACTGTGTTATAGAAAGACATTCATTTCTCATTATAGGGACAAATTATGTCAGCATCTCCAAAAACTCTCCAAAGTATGGTGTCAAGAATAAACAAATGGCCCTGGCTGGTGTAACTCAGTGAATTGAGTGCCAGCCTGCAAACCAAAGGGTTGCTGGTTTGATTCCCAGTCAGGGCACATGCCTGGCTTGTGGGCCAGGTCCCCAGTAGGGGTGTGCAAGAGGCAACCACACATTGATGTTTCTCTCCCTTCATTACCCTCTGTCTGACCATAAATACATAAATAAATATTTTTTAAAAAAGAATAAACATATTGGCAGTCATTAATTTTTTTTTTGTATTTAGACAGGAAAAGTACGTATGTGAATAGAAAGGAGAACAAAGTGTCTGAATCTCAGCTTTCCTACCTGTAGAATGTGAATTTGGGTTAAGTTATACAAGCTTATTGAACCCAGCTCCCCTTCTGTAAAATTAAAGTAATATCTTTCACAAGCAGTCGATATGAAAATTAAATAAGGTAAGACAGAATACACAGGAGAATAATCAGTATGGTAGAGGAACAACATCAGAGGAACACATAAAAGACTCGAGAATCTTTGAAGAGAAAGTTTGTTACTGGGAAGGGGGATAGGAAGAGGGATTAACTAAGAACTCATCAAGGAACATCCAAAAATCTATGATGACCTAGGTATGAAATCTTAACAAGTGCTTTGTGGTAGACTGTTTGCAAAAAGGGTTGAAGGTATGCAGGCTCCTTAGAAATATGACTTGGATACTCTTCTTACAACAAGTGGAATCTATTTTACCACTCCTTGAATCTGGGCTGGCCTTGATAATGGCTTTGACCAACAAAATACAGAAATGACATTGAGAGACTTTTGCTCTCACCCTGTTGGAACCATGAGACCAGCAGGTGAAGAAACCCAGCTTAGCCTTTTGAGGATGAAAAGGCTTTGTCTCACCACCTGGTGAGACAAGCTATCCCAGTGTATTATTACCACTAATGGACAATTAGGTTGTTTTCATATCTTGGTTATTGTAAATAATACTGCAATGAACTGGGGAAAGCCTATATCTTTTTCTTAAAGATTTAAATTATTTTTAGAGGGGAAGGGAGAAAAGAAAGAGAAGGAGGGAAATGTTGACGAGAGACATCAATCAGTTGCCACTTACACACACCCAGACTGGGGACTGAACCTGCAACCCAGGCACGTGCCCTGAGCAGGAATTAAACCTGTGACCTTTTGCTTCATGGGATGAAGCCCAACCAACTGAGCCAACTGGTCAGGGCAAGGGATGCATACATCTTTTCCAATTAATGTTTTTGTCTTCCTCACATAGATACCCAAAAGTGGAATTGGTAGATCCTATGGTTAATTCTATCTTTAATTTTTTTCAAGGAATCTCCATACTGTTTTCCATAGTAGTCACACCAATTGACATTCCCACCAGAACGGTTCCCTTTTCTCTACATCCTCACCAATACTTGTTATTTCTATTCTTTTTGGTAACAGCTATTCTAATAGGTGTTAGGTGATAATCATTACAGTTCTGATTTGCACTTGCCTAATAATTAATGATGTAAAGTATCTCTTCATGTTCTTTGGTATGTCTTCTTTGGAAAAATATCTATTCAGATCTTCTGCCCATTTTTTAATTGGATTGTATAGCTTTTTGCTATTGAGTTGTATGAGTTCTTTCTATATCTTGGATATTAACCACTTGTTATGATTTGCAAATACTTTCTCCTATTCAGTAGGTTGCCTTTTGATTTTTGTTGATGATTTCCTTTGCTATACAGAAGCTTTTTAGTTTGATGTAGTCACACTGTTTATTTTTGTTATTGATGTCAAATTTTAAAAATCATCACTGAAATTGATATCAAGGAGTGTATTACCTATGTTTTCTTCTAGGAGTCTTATGGCTTCAGTTCTTACATTCAAGTCTTTAATCCATTTTAAGTTAATTCTTCTGTATATTTTAAAATAGTTGACCAATTCCATTCTTCTGCACTTTAGCTTATGCATTTGCCTACAATTAATGTGCTACTTTTAACAAGTCTTCTTTACTTATGAAAAGCAGGTCAAACGAGTTAGCAATTAGTTAAAGCACATGTAGTTCAAACAAACAAAATAAAGGAGTTCGTACTACAAAATCACTAAAGATCTATCCTGGTCATAGTTCCTGTCTTGAAGAATTCAGGGTCTAGGAAAAGAGAAGATGTGAGGCAACAAATGCATTGCATTACAGTGCAATAACAGCAGATGTTAGACTAGATAAAATGGAGGGGGTGATCGCCGCTGCCTGGACGCACAAAGGAGGAAGTGTGAGACTGTAATATTAAGTAAGATAAAGACAGAAAAATACATGGCTATTAAAACTGCCACTAGCAACCTCTACTAACCAGAATTAAGGGTAAAAGTACTCTGCATTGTGTTGGGAAGTGAACAAAGCTGGGTAGTACAGAAAATCTCTTCGAGATTGACTGTAGAGAAAGTTACAGTCAATAAATAAAAAAACCAACAAAAACCAAAAACGAGGAAATAGGTGAGTAGAGGGGTCTGCAGACAAATATGAAATTCAAGATAATACACTTAAAGGATAATCTTCAAACAAAGTCATATAAACCAACTGGTGATTTAATGACTGAGTGAAAACAGAGGTTTCCTTCATAGTTTCTCCAGACTTGTGGCAAGGGTCAGATTACCACAACACTGCAGACAACCATACACAATACCATCTACTGTGAAAACATTCTTTTTTGTAAAGATCTTTTTATAATTATCTAAGAGAAAGATAAAGTAATACAAAATTTAACACAATTACATTTTCCAATTTTGCCAGTTCAGAGTCCTAAAGATTAATACCCCAAAATACCAGTAGTTCTGCTTTAAGGTAAATGATTAAATATCCTTGCTCCCAAGCAAATCAGAGCTCCTGAACTGCTTGTAATTTCTCAAAACCCAAGCACATCAGCAGAGATGAAATTAAAAAATAGTTTTTTTTTTAAAACAATGTCATAAGGCTACAAAAGACACAGTTCCTTAATCTTAATGGAAGGTAGTAGATTGGGAATACCAAAAATCTCTTCCTTTATTTCAGCATTTCAGATTTCTCCATGATTAAGTGAATCATCAAGAACCAAATTATATATTAAAGGTATTTAATTAAAAAAGATAACATCCGTGTTCAGTCTCCCGGATAAAGTTGACAAGATCCTCTTAAAAAGATTGCTTATATCAAAGGACAGAGCAGTTTAAAATCTAAGCCTGTTTCATATTTTGTTGGTACTCTTAAGTACACTTTTTAAAAATTTTTGGAATTATTACCAAGGATTTTAACTTAAATTTTAAAAAGAAAGAAAGCATCATCCTTGTCAAGTTACCTAATCCAAATTCACTTAAGGAGTTACAAGTAATAAAACAAGTCTGTACAGGAGCAGAGTAAGATGTGCACTCCTATTTTAAAGTAGTGTCTGCTGAAAAACTTCCCTAGATCTAACATATTCTTGTGTAACTCCTTCCGTGGAGCTTAAGAAAAAGGCTTACTTAACAGCTCAAAGGAACCGACTTTTCTAACTTTTCTTATGTATTCATTTCTCAGACAGGTGCAGATTGGCTAATAGCACTCCCTGGATCAAGCCCCCACTCAGAAAAGATGCGTCCCACACACAATTTATTTGGTTGTTGTAACACTTGGTTTCTCAGTCACAAAGGATTCCTTCTGAATGGAGAGGATAAAACATTTAAAAAAAGAGAGAATCAGGCTGTTTTAGTGATTATTAATTAAGGCTCTCTCTGGGAGATACTGTGTTTAAAACACAGGATCTCTGAAGCACCTCCCTGTTTGGTGCTTCAAATAGCAGAACAACAGGATCTCTTGGGATAAACCACGCAAAGGACTGAAAATTTAGGGGTTGAAACTACACACGCAGCAGCTCCGGATTCTTATCAAAACAATAGCGAGTGGCACATGTCAGGCAGCCCACATGCGCAAGGGGATAAAAAAGAGACTGGCTGAGGCTGGCGTTGAACTTGTCTTAACCCCCTCCCCCCAACTCCCATCTTGCCCCTCCGCGCAGCGCGAAAGTGAAAACCCGGTGAGCCCAGGGCCCTGCTCTCTACTCCTCCCCTTCCCCCGCCCAGCCCCGACTTCTTCCTCACCCGGTCTCCCGGGGCGGAGACGCTGAGCTCCCCGAGACCGGGAGTTAGTCACCCAGAAAAGGCGGTGACAGAGCACACGGCTCGCGTCCCACACTGCGAGGCCTAGCCGCATCGGACCGGAGGCCGCTGGGGGACAGTCTTGTCCCGGGCTCCAGGGCCCGTGACCAGCCCCCTCCTTCCCCGACTCTCAACTCCGCTCCCTCCCGCCTCTACCCTAGGCAGCTCCAATGTCAGGCTCCACAACAGTCCAAGAAAACGACGCCCAGCCCGGCTGTTTCCTGGCCCCGGGGGCGGGGATTCCCTCTCCGGGCCGGGGGACGGCGGCCCATTGCCACTGACCCGAGCGGGGATCCCCTCTGCTGCCGGGCGGGGATCCCGGAACTGGCCCGGGAGTACGCGTGTGGCCGCAGCGGGGAGGGGCCAGGCGGGGAGTTTCCCCCGCCGGGCAGCCGGGTGGCAGCGGCGGCTAAAGGCGGTCCACACTGGGACCCCAGCCGCTTCGCCCCTGCCCGCTCAACCCCACGTGCTCCACTGCCTGTCGGGCCGCCCGGGGGGCCTTCGAAGTCACCGGGTCGGGTTCAGGGACAGAGAAACGGGGGCCCCCGGCTAACCGGCACTTTCAAGTCTCCCCGCCAGAAGCCTGGGCTGGGGGAAAAGGGAGAGAGACAAAAGGACGCTGGGGAGGGAGCCTGCCCCACACTCCCTCGCAACCCGCCCCCCCTTCCCCCTCCCCTTCCCCCGCGCGCCGGCTCGGTCCTTACTCGTAGTGGCGGAAGATCTCGTTGGTGACTTTACAGTAGAAAACTTCCTCGTCGGGCCGCAGGTCCGCGGGCGGCTTCTGTCTCACAAACGGCTTTCGGTGTAGCAGCGGCATCTCCTGTCCGACCACGGACTCACTCTGACGTTCGGCCGCCCGCGTCCGCCCCGCTTCCCTATCAAAATTGGAGGGAAAGGAAAGCCGGTAAGGTGGAGAGCGATCGGCGGTGGCACGGGCCGGTCCACGCGCCGGGGAAGCTCGACTGTCTTTTGTGTGACCGACACTCCACGGCTGCCACCTGAGCCGAGGTCGTTCCCGTCGCGGCCCGGGTGTTGAGCAAGCTGAACCACGGCAGCCTCTGCCCTCCCCGCGCGCCCCACCTCCGCACGCCGGTTTGCGGGCTCACAATGGGGCGGGACACCCCGCGGAGGACTGGCCGGCGGCGGTGCGGTAGCAGCCGAGGCCCCCTCCCCCAGCGCCGGCTCCCCGCCCGCAGCCGCCTCCAGCTCACAACGTGCTCGCGGAGCAGCCGGCGGCAGACCCTATGCCGCAAGGCAGCTCTCCGCGGGAGGACCCCGGCACCCCTCCGCTTTGTTCCCCGGCTCGCCTACTTTTCCTTGCCGGCACTGGCCAGCTCCCGAGCGACCACAGAGCCCCTCACCTGCGAGCACGCCGACTGCCACTTCTCCACCTTCTCAGCTACAAGGGTAGCGAAGGGAGGCTCTGACCTCCCTGGGGGTCGCCTCTTGCGGGCCCCGCCTCGCCACCAGCCGCCGCTTCTCTAGCTGCCACGGCCTGGCTCTGCGCGGGGGATCGCGTCCCACCGCCACTTCCCCGCCTCTCCGAGCTCCTGGGAAGTTTCTGATCTACTTTCGGCTCTGAAGGAGGAAGAGCTTTTGGGAGGAGCTTTTCACTTCTCGCTACTACCTTTTTATTGGCTACTCGATGACTTTTACAGCTTGTCACAGATACAGGAAGAGACGGCGGAAAGCCTGGGAGAGCTACATTATTAATTAATGGAGCAACCCCTTGTGAAGAATCAGAAGCATCCTCCATGTTTGAGATTATCAGCCAAAAGATCTAGAGAAAGCACTGGGGTTTCATAAACACAGGGCTAACAAAGTGAAGCCTTCATCATCAAGTCTGGCACCATCGCTTGTTATATGATGGGAAAACCATTACAATTAAGATTTAACTTGTATTTTAAACATGGAATGAAGAATACGGAATAAAAAGTATTTTGATCTTCAAAATTAGAATTTTCGTGTCTAAAACAATATTTTGCTTGTATAAACGTCCATCTTGAAAAGAAAATAACTTTGTTGACAGCAGTTCTCTTTAATACTTAGGGCAGTTCAAAGATTTAGCAGAGAAAAAGACCAAAAAAAGTATACGTTAGAAAATGTCATGCTTATTGGACACCCACCCCTCAAATATTTAAAACTAAAAAACACAACTTTAAAGAGTGATGTCTAGAATACACTGTGAAAATGTTTTGCAAATGATCAATATTTAATTCACTCAGAATTTTAAAGATTATGAATTTACTAGTGAAATTTCCCTGAAAGCGACTTTTCCATATTTGTAAGTTTCATTTGTGAAGTGAATTTTAATGCACATAACACATGACTTGAATTAAAAAGAATTTTCGAAACTACAAATAACTCCAAATGTTTGCCAGCTTTGTTTTAAATGGTCTTTTTTGCTATTGCCCTCCTCGACAGCTGCTTATTTGCAGGCTAACATGAAAGAATAAGTCTAGAAGACAGTAAGTTTGAAGAACAGCCATCCAACAAAGAATGTAACTAATTACCAATACTGTGAAATGATCATAGTTATAGAAACAATATGGGATCATCGTTGCATCTTCTAATTAAGTACATGTGAACATTGGAGCTGAAAATGTAAGGAATCTATCCAAATCTCAAGAGTTCCCATATTTTAACTCCTTTCAAGAGCCCATGAAGGTAGACTCAAAAAGGGGACAAGGAGAATGAACAGTTTTCAACCACTATTAAAACATTCTCACAATTCAAAATCCCAGCTTAATATTAAGCTAAAAACATGACATTTCTCTGAATAGATAGTATTTATATTTCTTATATTTCACTATTTGATAAATGTAAAGTAATTTTGTTAAATTCATAATTAAAAATAATGATGTTGCTTTTATTAAGTACACATTTTTAAATAATTGTATTTTTATACTAACTTAAAAATTGAGATTTTATTTTACTTCATCAAACTACTATCATACTCAATTTCCCTTGTACTATACTCACATTTGAATACTATCATATCTCAATTCTGAGTTACATGCATTTTAATGATTTATGACATTTAATAAATGTTATATTCGTAGTTGTTCTTTGTTAACTCAGAATAAGTTTAGTAAATTATAATTAACATGTGGGTGGAAATGGGAGGGAGGTGGGGAGGGCTGGGGGGGTTGGCTGGGATGGGAGTAAAAGACAGAAAACTGTATTTGAACAACAATTAAATAAAATTCACTTTAAAAATTCTCTTCATGTGTACAGTAAAACAATACTATTTTCCTATTGCTTCTGCAATAATACACAAACTACTTGGATATACATTTAAGTGTTGTGTAATAAATCATTTAAAACTGAAGTTATAAATATAGTCTAAAGCTAACAGCCAATAAATTATCTTTAAAAATCCTGAAAAAAATTATAATTAACATGTTAAAAAGTTTAGTTTTGATGTGTTTTCAGTACTTGACCAAATTGATAATATATCTATGCTACCTCAAAATAACACTTCTCTTTAAGTTATCCTGCACATTTACTACTAAAATCTTACTGAATACATTATTTTTATTTTTGTATCATGATTACTTTCTTGCTTTATTAATTACTACTTCTAGGCTTTGGAGAGTGAAAAATTCATTGCTGTGTTCAAATATTAAAGAACACTTGTGAAGTATGACTGTGTAATAGAGTGGTATAAAAAATTTTGAAATATAATGCAAACTGAAGGGTACAGCATCACAGAAAAAATAAAATAATTTTTAGCACCTTAATTCAATTAAACATTTGTCAGTCTCCTTTATGTGCCAAGATACTGCACTAGCTCATGTGAGGAATATAATACAAATGTATCTTGGCCTCAAAAAAATACACTCCTCTGGATTTACTTTTACATTAGTGACCCCTCTGGATGAAGATACCAATGACCCATAATTAAATGAAAAATGTAAATACGCTAGTTAGGCAGGACATATATTAATCTAGTATCATCAAGACAGTTTAATACTTGAGAAGGTATACTGCCTTACATGGCTAACGACAAGACTATGAGCTACGTATATTTTAAAAACTTGAACTAGAATCTTTTGCTGTATTCCACTAAGAAAGGCTTTATTTAGGTCACTTGGTGAGACAGCTGAAAGAAACTTTAGGAACTCATTTCTCTCATTTTGCAGCTGAGGAAATTGAAGCTCAGGAACTTGACTCTTGGCCTCCTGACTCCTTGTCCAGTTTCTCTCAGGGGTGTCCAACCTGTGGTCTGCCACCCGCCTGCGACCCAGGATGGCTATGAATGCGACCCAACACAAAATGGTAAATTCACTTAAAACCTTTTTTTTTTTTGTTCATCAGTGTACGTTAGTGTTTGTATATTTAATGTGTGGCCCAAGACAATTCTTCCCATGTGGCCCAGGGACACCAAAAAGTTAGACCCCCCAGCTAGACCATGGTGCTTTTTCTTTGGATTCAATAATATCTATTTTCTCATATATCCTACTCACATTGTATCTATAAATGAGCTAAAGTACCAATTCAAACCTTTCCTAAACTGCTAAATGTGTAAGGAAGTAAGATGTATTATTCATGCTTAGGAATAATTTATTTTTGAGAATTATCCAGGAAAGCAATGGGGGTAGTAAGATTATTAAATTCTTCATTTGACACATCTAACAAATATAAACACTTATTGTCCCTTACTTCGAAGTAGCAGTTATAAAAGTATTTAAAGCTACCCCAAGGTCTCCTGAGAAAGATGTCTTATAAATATATACGAGGAATATATTTAACTTTGTAACGCTCTTCCTTAATATCTCTGATACCTGTTTCAACCCTTCTAGTTTCTCTTTTCAATATTCCAAAATAGTTCATGGCATTTTACTATAAAAGATTTCTATATATTGTTTCTTAGAAGCAATTAGCATATTTCCCTTCATATCTGAAATCACTAGCCTAGTATTAGGATAGTGATTCTAGATCTCAGCGGCCCATTGAAATCACTAAAGGGGTTTTTGAACAAGGCTAATGTCTGGGCTATGCACTAGACCAATTAAAACACTCTCTGGGGTAGAGACCTAGGCATTTGTAGTTTAAAATTCGACTCAGGTGATTCTAATGTACTGCCATGGTAGAGAACTACTATGTTCTCTAGAGGAGATTGGATTGTTCATGCTGAAGTGGTGACGTTAGCAAATTTGGAATGCATTTTTTAATTCAACCCCTTGTATCTAAATGAATGCATTATGGCACGGTAGGAGGAGTTGAAAGAATAGTCTATGGCCATCATCATGATCACAGTAATAGTTTACATTTAATGAATGCTTCCAGCTTATCAAGCCCTATGCTAAGGGCTTTAAATGAAACACCTCATGCAATTCTCACAATAAACTAAGTATCATTTATCATTTCCACTTTACAGATGAAGCCATAAAGGCTCAGAGAAGTTAAATAGCATACAGAAACAGAAAAGAAACAGGTCATACAGCCAGAAACAGCAAAGCTCGAATTATCAACTCCAGATTCCAAGCTCCTTATTGCTATTCTATATTTCCGTGGAATGATTTGCTAATATAGCTCAGATATAAATTGAAACAGGGAACTTGATCCTAGGCACTAAACGATTTTGAACTTGTGATGATTAAGAATGTTTGTTAATCATAAAAGTACTGCAGGAAACTATGAAGAATTATCTCAGAGTGGGGAAAGCCTAAATATAACAAAGTCCAGATTTCATAAAGATAACTCAATAAAATAAAAATAAAAATTTCTACACAACAAAAGCTACCACAAACTTGGAGGACAAATATCAAACTGGGAAAAAATTATTTGCATCGCACTAACAAAGGGCTAATTTCCCTAATGTACAAATAATTTCCTATTTTCCTATTATATAAGTAATCATAAATCATGGTAACCCAAGAGAAAAAGAAAAGGAAATACAAATGGACTTAGAAATATCTAAAAAAGATTCTTAACCTCACTCATAATAAAAGAAATACAAATTAAAACTACATTGAGATGACATTTTTCTTCCTTCAGATTTGCAAAAATCACCATCATATGTTGCCTAAGACTGGGAAAACAGGCACAACCTCTGTAAGGGGCAAATTGGCAGTATTTATCCAAAATTATAAGTGCACACAGAAGTTCAATCTCTAGGAAGATATCCTGCAAATTTTTGAATAGAAGACTGTTTACTTTGGAATAGCATAATATTAAAATTAATGGAAATGTCTATAATTAAATAAATTATGATATGTCCATACAATGGAATAGTATGAAGACATAAGAAAGAATGAGGAAGTTAAAAAAAAGCAAAATGCAGAAAAATATGTACGGGGTTTAATATATACATATTTGCTTGATACATAAAATGCATCTGAAAGGCTAATACAGGAAAATAACACACTGGTTTTCTCTGGGAACACAGTTGCCTGGTGTCAGGGATGAAATGGAGGTTTTCCATTGTGGAAAGATGAATGAAAATTTTTAAGATACAGAGATTAGACAGTAGAGAGGCAGGTCAGGACAGATAGCTGATGTAATGAAGTCTTTCACAACTGGGTTTAGAACTGCAAATACAAAGTAAAATATGTCTGCGTTAAATATTTTAAGGGACCTAGCATAGTGCCTTTCCAATGAAAAGAATTCAATACACATTTGTTGGACAGATGAGTGGTTAGATAGATATATAAAATACAAATTTAATTTGATTACAGTGAAATAGAGTAGGATGGTTACTGTCATTTTAACATGGAAACAGAATTTAGATTAAACATTTCCAAAAAATTCTCTAGATTG
The DNA here is from genome assembly GCA_004027475.1 of Anoura caudifer. Lineage (NCBI taxonomy): Eukaryota > Metazoa > Chordata > Mammalia > Chiroptera > Phyllostomidae > Anoura > Anoura caudifer. Next base: position 120,034 of record PVKU01001539.1, on the reverse strand, counting down.
CTTATGCTAATGACTAGTTATATACCAATTTACAGAACAAATTCTACTAATGTTCAGCAAAATAGATTTATTATTGTTTTAAAAAATAAGTTGTATAAAGAACAAGTAGGTTTCAAAATGTGAATTACAGGATTCTTTTTCTTATGTTTAGCAACTACAAAACTGATTTTTAAGTTTTAGTTTATGTGCAGTAAAATAGCTATGAGAGAAAAGTTGCACTAATATTTGCCATCTCATTTATTGACTCAACTTTATTTACACAGGAGTAAAAAATGGAATATATTTTGTTCCTCTTTTACTTTCCCTTTATGGTTCAGGCTATAACCTACTATCAGATACCATTTTAAATATTACTACACATTTTTTTAAATCTTTAAAAAATATTTACTACAATGCCTGGAACATAGTAGGCATTCAAATTCTGTTATTAAAAAAGACTATGTAATTTCATTTTTCTTATAATATTTTTGTAATATTTAAATAATTAATATTTATAATACCCAATTTATGGTATTATAATTAGGACCATATCTTTTTTTTACCAGTTAGCTCTTGTGGTATTATCAATTTTGATGCCAATAACTAGCATCATATTGCAATGCATGTTTCCTTAGACTACTAAGCAATTATGGATGAAGAGATAGAATTAAGATAGTTGAAATTCAGAACCCAGTACTGAACATATTGTTGCTAAATTCTAATGTAAGACTTCTTAGTGAAACATATTCTAATGCTACAGGTGCCTATAAAATAAAACAGCTACGGTTTTCTCTCTTTTATTTCTGTTGCTATCATCACACTTAGAAACCAGGAGTCACACTAATTCCCTAATTTCTCTAGTCTAAATGCTCAGGTCAAAATACTCATCTCTTATTTTCTTAGCACAACTAAAATGTTATCTTTTTAATTGAAAAAGATTAATTTCTCTCTAAGCTACCAGTAAATTGTTTCTCAATAACTTCATAGCATCTAGACACCACATACCTGACACCTAGGAACCAGTTCACCTACCAGAATAAGCATCTTGCCCATTTCAAGTGCAAAAACCAAATTCCCCAATAGTAGGCATCTTTCTTTTTCCCATTTCAAACTTTCCTCTTAAAATAAAGACCTCACCCTGAGTTCCAGTGTGGCAGGCATAGAAATAGACCTCAAAGATATCTATGGTCTAATTCTCAGAACCTGTGACTTTGTTACTTTATACTGCAAAAGAAACTTGCAGATGTGATTAAGGTAAGGACCTTTGAGATGGGGAGATTTGCCTGGATTATCCTCAGTGGGCCCAATGTAATCAGTCAAATCCTTAAAAGTGGAGAACCTTGCCTGGCCACGGTTAGAGATAGATGGGATAACTGAAGAAAAGTTAGAGAAATACGAGGGGTTGCTGAGTTGGAACGAAGAAACCAAGGAATGTATTGGTCTCTAGAAACAAGCTGAAAGAGGCAAAGGAAAGGATTCTCTCTCCCAGAGGCCTCCAGAAGAGAACATAGTCCTGCGAACACCTTTATTTTTGCCCAGTGAGAACTGTGCTGGGCTTCTGACCTCCGCTACATTTCTGGTAATTTGTTAGAACAGCAATAGAAAACAAATACGTCCAGTTGCCAGTCAGAAAATATTCTTAAATCCTCAGCTGATTTTCATAGCAATAGTAAAAGATACCTTTGAACCTTAGGGAATGATTTTGCTCTTTCAACCTGAGGTTATTAGGCACCCCAACTTCTAGAATTTTTTGTAATGATTTATCCTGCTGCTATCCTTCAAGTTGCAAAAACTCATCTAATCACTTCATAAAGCATCATTGCCTTAACCACACACAACCAAAATATATATACAGTCCATATAAGCATGTATGTATTAAGAAATGATTATAAATGGACAAAGACTTTTTTCCCTCATTAGAGTCTGTCTCCTCAGACCTACTTAGGGATCTTGCTCCATCAATGTCCCTCTAGTATCAAGCTCCCCTTTACCACTGAGATCTCTGCCCTTGGGCTGTAATCTATTGCAAGTCTCTTTCACTGTGGGGGTAAAAATTAAGTACATCTCTATCTTCAGCAGGTTCTTTTTTCTCACAAGATTTAAAAAGGAAACCTATGTCCCTTGTTTCTACTTCTTTATTTCTCATCCCTCTATAGCCTCCCTATACTCCCTGTTAGAATGTACTGGGACCTGGAGGATCCAAGTCACCAAGTATGCTGGAACAAAGAAGGTTTGCGTCACTGGCTAAATACCTGACCTCGAGGTGCCCTATTACCAGAAGCAACTGAGGCATAGCCGCCAGCATCCTGCCAGAAACCAGTTGAATCCTCACTGCCCCTCCCCTGTCCCTCCAGCTTTTCCCAGAGGCAAGACTCATAATTCTCCTGGACTTCCTGTCCCTGAATCAGCCTTCCCTGGTCAGGGGACTTTGCACACACACCTATACCCAGGACACCTGGGGCTGATCGGCAGGGTGACCCACCCTCCCTGGGGGTCTGCTACACACTGTTAAAACCCCTCCTACCCTTTCCCTCTCTGCCATAGTCTGCTCCTACTCAGCTCACCTGATCAAAGTGTCCCCACCTTGAGTAAAAGCCCTTAATTGGGCCTTTTTGGCTCCCAGTTCTTTCTTAGCCACCTCGGCTACCTAATGCTCCCCTAAAACTGCTCTTGATTCTGTCCTCCTAACTGCCAATCCAATAGACTCACCAGGGAAGAGTCCACCTTATTCATTCTGCTCCTTGACATCCTCTCCTACCTTAACGTCTGTGGTAGACTCTCCCCTGGTTCTCCTCCTACCCCTCTGAACTGTCCAGAGTCTCCCTGGCATCACCCCTTTCTCCAGAACCTATTCCCTAAACCTTGGGGCTTCCCAGCTTCCCCCCCCATCCATTCTGTTCTCTGGTCACTCTTCAGGGAAGCCTTCTCTAAATCAGCTTCGCCTTCTCTCTGGTTAACTGCACCCATTCTCACTGGAATGTGAGCTCCTCTAGGGTCTTTTTGTTTCCTTAGAGACTCTACTACAGCTCCTTCAAGATTTTTGAGATGAGGAATGACTCATCAAACTGACATTCTATAAAGATTAATCTGGGTGTGGTACGTAAGACTGACTGGATTGGGTAGAGCCTGGAGGCAGGGAAACCAGTCGAGAAGGCAGAGCAATACAGGCACAGAATAACAACAGCCTGTATCACCTTGGCAATGGCAAGGAAGAAAAGCCGGAGAAATATTTCAGTGGAAATACAGTCATACCACATTGCACCACGCACCTCAATTTATTGCGCCTCACAGGTGTTGCATTTTTTTTTACAAACTGAAGGCAAGATGCTCCACTAGCAAAAAGATTACAACTCACTTTATTGTGATACTTGCTTTATTGCAATGGTCTGGAATTGAACCCACAATATATCCAAGGTACACCTGTATTTAGTGACAGAACTTGATGACACATTAAGAAGAGGAAATGTCAGAGATGACTCAAAAGTTTCAGACATGGGAGATGAGAAAACTAATAACATCGTTAACAGAAATGGGGTAATTAGGTATAGAGATAGGTTTGGGAGAAAGATGAAGCATTCAGTTTTAGATATGGATCATCAAAGCCAAGATGTCCTACAGGGCAATTGAAAGACTGGGCTCTGAAATCAAAAGAGAAATCAGGATTGAGGCTATAAATTATGGAACTGTTTCCAGAAATAAGATAACAAAAGCTACTGAAGTTGATGGGTATACAGTAAGTAATTAACATTTACTAAATAAATAAATCCCTTGATGTTCTTTCCATTATTCAAGCACCCAGTGCAAGCACCAGGATGCCCTAGATACTCACCAGTATTCAATAGCACTCTAGAATAATTCTCTGTCCCACCATAAGTAACCCCCACCATTTGCTTTTCCTATGGCTTCTTCCTGGTCAATCACTGCAACATACTACAAAAACATGCTCTCTAGCCGTAGGGCCTTCACAGACAAATGCTAAACTCCATTTTAGGTCATCTTAAGTTGACACATACTTACACAGGTTTTCTAAGCATCTTTTCATTTTTCTCAAGCCTCCAACCTGATATTCCATTCTTAGCCTTATCTTGCTCTTGACATTCACTTTGCCCCCAAATATATTTACAATATCTGGGCCATTCAATATGACTTCTGTTCTGAATCCATTTGTCTTTTATTCTCACCCCACCCTTTTTTCCTTCCCCACTGTTTTCTCCTTTCCAAGGCTGTATCTGTGCCTTTGATCACCTTTCACCCTGCAGGCCCTTATCCCAAGACCTCTTTCTCAATACCTCCCTACTGCCGTTCTTTCCTTTTTTTAAAAAAATATATTTTATTGACTATGCTATTACAGTTGTCCCATTTCCCCCTGTTTATTCCCCTATGCCCTGCACACCCCCTCCCACCCATATTCCCCCCTGTAGTTCATGTCCATGGATCATACGTATAAGTTCTTTGGCTTCTACATTTCCTATACTATTCTTAACCTTCCCCTGTCTATTTTCTACCTACCAACTATGCTACTTATTCTCTGCACCTTTTCCCCCTCTCTCCTCCTTCCACTTCCCTATTGCTCACCTTCCACGTGATCTCCATTTCTATGGTTTTGTTTTTGTTTTAGGTGTGGTTGTTAATAACTGTGACTTTGCTTTCATTTTACTGTTCATATTTTTTAATCTTCTTTTTATTAGATAAATCCCCTTAACATTTCATATAATAAGGGCTTGGTGGTGATGAATTCCTTTAACTTGACCTTATCTGAGAAGCACTTTAACTGCCCTTCCATTCTAAAGGAAAGCTTTGCTGGTTAGAGTAATCTTGGATGTAGGTCCTTGACTTTCATGACTTGGAGTACTTCTTTCCAGCCCCTTCTTGCCTGTAAGGTCTCTTTTGAGAAATCAGCTGACAGTCTGATGGGAACTCCTTTGTAGGTGACTGTCTCCTTATCTCTTGCTGCTTCTAGGATTCTCTCCTTCATTTTAATCTTGGCTAATGGAATTATGATGTGCCTTGGTGTGTTCCTCTTTGGGTCCAACTTCTTTGGGACTCTCTGAGCTTCCTAGACTTCCTTGAAGTCTATTTCCTTTGCCCAGATTGGGGAAGTTCTCCTTTATTATTTGTTCAAATAACTTTTCCATTTGTTGCTCTTCCTCTTCTCCTTCTGGTACCCCTATAATTTGGATGTTGGAATGTTTCAAGATGTCCGGGAGGTTCCTAAGCCTCTCCTCATTTTTTTGGATTCTTGTTTCTTCATTCTTTTCTGGTTGGATGTTTCTTTCTTCCTTCTGGTCCACACTGTTGATTTGAGTCCCAGTTTCCTTTCCATCACTATTGGTTTCCTGTACATTTTCCTTTATTTCACTTAGTGTAGCCTTCACTTTTTCATCTAACTTGTGACTGAATTCAATCAATTCTGTGAGCATCCTGATCACCAGTGTTTTGAACTGTGCATCTGATAGGTTGACTATCTCTTTGTTGCTTAGTTGTATTTTTTCTGGAGCTTTGATCTGTTCTTTCGTTTGGGCCATTTTTTTTTTTTTTTTTTTTTTTTTTTTTTTTTTTTTTTTTTTTTGTCTTGATGTGCCTGTTACGTAGTGAGGGGCAGAGCCTTAAGCAATCACCTGGGCCAGGAAATCCATGTCACTGTGTTGTGACACTATATGTGCAGAGGGGGTCTGAGAAGGAACAATGGTGCTTGCTCCGCTCTCTGCCAGATTTCAGTCACTTGCCCCGCTACCCACAAGCAAAGTGGGCCCTTTTGGTGCAGATTCCCTGGTGGGTGGGTTTGTGTACATTCTAGGACCCTGTGAGTCTCTCCAGCAAACTCTCCTGTGAGGCTGGAAGTTTCTCCTGGTGCCTCAACCCTCACAGGTGTTTTCAATTGGTGGTTTGAGGTTTTATTTCCCTGAACTGGGACCCTGTGTTGCGTGGTCTGTATTGCTCCCCAGCTGTTCCTCCTGGTTTATCTGTGCACGAATGTGGGACCGTCAGCTCCACCAGCCTCCGCCTTGCTGGGAGTCCTCTCTGCATGGCTGCCCATCTCCACCCCTCCTACCGGCTGGATGAATGTGTCTTCTTTAACTCCTTGGTTGTCAGACTTCCATACAGTTCAATTTTCTGTCAGTTCTGATTGTTTTTTGTTTTTAAATTGTTATTGTCCTTCTTTTGATTGTGTGAGGAGGCACAGTGTGTCTACCTACACCTCCATCTTGGCGGGAAGACTGCAGTTCTTTTCTTTTGGCCTACCTATGAACATGTGAAAGCCTGCCTTGTTTTTTAAAAACCTTTTTCATTCACTTTGATTCCCTTAGAGCTACCATCTTGTCACTCATTTTCTGTGCTACTGACTAGTATAAACTTTACAACTGTATGTAATCTTGAAAGTGGTTTGAATTTTCAGTAGGATGGTTTTGTTATGTGCCCTTTGTGTTTGTGTCACTCACCAAAATGTAAGTTACTGTAGCACAGAAATCATATGACAGTTCATATGATCAAATGTTTTCAACTATGACTAATCAAGAAATAGTTGTGAGATTTGGGATGCTGACTTCTGAGAAATAATAAATAATATAATACTACTTTGCCTTTATCTGTTTCCAATGAGTTAAGAGTGTAAATGTACTTAGAGTTGTCACATGACGGTTATCTCTTAATCCTAAAACAGGATTTCTCTGGTGTCTATAATAGCCATTATACTCATTTAAGGCTGTAAAAAAGAGTCTTGGACAATCTCTAAGCAATGAATGTAGATGTTAGCAAGAGAAATGAGCAGTCAAATTTTAAACAGCATTATAAGAATACTAATTTTCTTCATTGTTAATTTAGATACAATCAATTTTACTTTATAAAAGTTACCTACTTTATATTTTAGAACTTTCTAGCAGGAAGGTTGACAGTGCCTTCCCCTCTGTATTCTACATATACACCTACATTTCTCCTTCTGTCCTAAAAAACTACTTTTTAGACCTATTCCACTATAGCTACCTTTTTGATTATTGATGAAGTTAGAGAAAATGCCAAAATGTGAGTCAAATTATTTGGATCTAAGGGTCAGGAATGAAATACTTAAAAACAAATTAATTTTTATAACCAACTTTTAGAAAGAGTTATTTTTGTAATTTTATAAAATAAAATATTTTATACTATTCTTATAAAATTAAGTACCCACAACTAGAAATCTACTGAAAAGTATTCAAGAATATTGTGATTTACAGTAGCGCAAGTTTATTCTTTACAATTAAGTATAAAAATTCAATTAAAAATTATTTAGAGAGCAACTGCTAGGTATAGAGCATTTTGTCAAGTACTAAGCTTAATATTGAAGTATGAGAAAGCTATAATGGCTCTGGCTGGGTAGCTCAGTTGGTTAGACCATCATCCTGATACCCCAAGGTTTCAAGTTTGATCCCCAGTTAGGGCACATATAAGAATCCACCAATGAATACATAAATAAGTAGAACTATAAGTTGATCTTTCTCTACCTCTCAAATCAATAAATAAAAACTTTTTAAAAAGTAATAATGGACATGTATAGAAATACATTCTATATTATTATTCCTATTTTATAGATAATAAAGCTGAGCTTTAGCAGGATAAAGAAATTGTCCAAATTCTCACAGTATGCAAATGGAAGAGCTGGGATCCAAACTTAGATTGATTAGCTGTGAAAGTCTATTCACTCAACAAATGTTTCTGAATGCCTTCTCTATGCCAGACACTCGCTGTTCTGGAGTTGGGCTACATCAGGAAAGAAAACAGGAGATCCTTGCACTCTTGGTGCTTATATTTATTAGCTGACAACTCCTCTGTCTTCTCCCCTGCCTCTTAGCTACACAAATAAAGTAAAATGTGCTTTCCTAAGACTAACCCTTCTACTTAGGTTGTCTTTATCAGAGATCTTTGAAATGTGGCTTAATGAATGATTGCTTCTTCCACTTCCATCCAACTACATTAAATGTACACCAGTCTCATCCTGAAAAAATGCCTTTACTTGTCCTATTTCCATTCCTTTTTCTTACTCCATTCCATTCTCCAAATTTCACAGCATTCATTCTTTCTAATCTTTTGCTACCTTGTTTTCCTTCCCAAGCTTGTTTGCAGTCCTCATGCCTCTCAATTTCTCCACAACATTAGTCATGCTGGTCACTCCTGAAAACTCCTGCCTTGACTGAGGGGAAGTCACCTTATCCTGGCTTTAAAAGGATGGCGTGTCTATATCCATGAGTATCTTTAAGAAGAAGAAATAGGGGCCTTCTCCTGTGAATACTATCTTTACAATGAAATGATGAGTAAGTCAGAAGTTTGGGTAATTTTTTTCTTGAAATCTTCTAGAGGGTTTCTTTTCATGTCTTAAAACTTTTCTAATACAAATAAGATGACACATTCATGTACATTGTGTCATGCATTTTACTGGAAAATAAATATAACTACAAGCTAGTATAAAAGTCTGATACAATTTCTACCACTCAGAAGGTGACTCAGAACTGCTTCTGACTCAAGATAAACACTCAGAAGCAGATACCAGGATTTTTAAAGCACAGATTTGTAGTCATTTCACATGAGGACAAAATGTCCCACATAAATCAAGTGTATTCTAGTCCAGTAATGACGGTGTTTATTATAGTGCTTCTAAATCACTGAGAAAAGATAAAATTATGTTTAATATACTATTTAGGAATCTGAGAATGTGTATATTGTGTATAGACACATACATATTTCAACCCTTCCCATTGCAAAAAACAGTGCACAAAATACCATACAGCCCAATGAATTACCGTAAAAAAACACTACCCAGCCCTGGCTGGTGTAGCTCAGTGGATTGAGTGCTAGCCTGTGAACCAAAGGGTTGTCAGTTTGATTCCCAGTCAGGACACATGCCTGGGTTGCAGGCCAGGCCCCCAGTAGGGGACGCATGAGAGGCAACCACACATCGATGTTTCTCTCCCACTCTTTCTCCCTCCTTTCCCCTCTGTCTAAAAATGAATAAATAAAATCTTTAAAAGAAAAATACTACCCAGATAAAGAAAGAGAAGAGAGCCTGAACTCCAATGTTTATTCATGTATGAGATTCATCCATGTTGTTACACATAGCTGTAGTTTATTCATTTTTGTTGCTATGTGGTATTCTATTGTATGCATTCACCATAATTTATCCATTCTTCTGTTGATGAACGTCAGGTTGTTTACAGTTTTATCTGTGAATAACCTTGTCCATGTCTGTTGGACATGTGAGTGTGTAAGTAGGAGTGGAATTGTTGGATCATAGAATATGCATATTTTTAGCATTAAGAGATATGAATGGTCTTCCAAAGTGGTTATATAAATTGGCACTCCCACCAGCAGCATTATATAAATTCCAGTGACCTGCATATTCTCACTAATACTTGATAATGTCTTTTTTTAAGCCATTCTGGTAGTTACATAGTAATATCTCACTGTAGCTTAAATTCGCATATGTTTTTATATGTTATTTGCCATTTAGATTTTTCATTGGTGATATCCTTTTCACATTTTAAAAGATTTTCATATTAAATGGTTTCAAATAGGAGGAATAAATTTTGTTAGGTAGAACAGGGACAAAGGGCAGCCATTGTGCCTCTTTAATTTGCCATTGGGCTTCTTTAACAAAGCAAGAAAGATCAACAGTTGCTCTGCCTAGCAATATGGAATCATTGTTTCTATGGACTGAGCTTGAGACCATCAAATATAGGGGAAATGTTATTTTATCAATAGGCTATAGAGAAATTTATCTATGTTTCAAAGTTCAATGTGTAAATTCTGTGGTGTCTACAAGAACAGGGAGGCCAGATGAACCCTGTTCTATCACATTCCCTCCAAGGCCTCAGGAGAGAGAAGACAATAGCTCAAAGACTGGACTCCAATCAGGTTCTAGTGGCTTCGGTAGCAGAAGACCACTGGTCTCATAACCAGAAAATATTTTTGAGAGAGACTGTAAGCCTGACTGGTCCCACAGGCTAAAAGCAAAGCTGCAGTGGGGGCTGGGAAAGGAGGGACAGCTAACCACTGGGTGATCATGTATGGGAAATTCACAAATATAGAAGAGTTTCATTTCCCCTTCTGTCAGACTATTGAAGGTATTGGTAAATTCTGTTCCTTCAAATAAGAGAAGAATTAATCCCTTACTTGCCAGACATCCCTAAAATAGTTAAGGGTAATTAATCATGCTAGAGAAATGATATGCTGTTGCCCAAGGCGAATGCCTCTGTTAAGATTGGGTTTTTAAATGTCCCTCTGGCACATAAAACCTTGGGAGACAAAGTTTCCTCATCTATAGAGAGTGTACTACCTAGCAGAGCCTAGGTAGATTCCAGGTTTATAAATGTTTCTTTGTACATTCTATCAAAACTTTAAGGCATTCATGCATTATAATCAATAATATCTAGTCTATTTTAGAAAAGAGGATGCTATGGAAGTTTTATTATTCATTTTACAAGTTAGCATGACCTGAGAACAAAATCTACGGCACGTGGCACACACACAAAAAGAAAACCACAGAGTAATATCGTTTGTGAAAACTGATGCAAAAAAAAATCCCAAATATAGTGTTAGTGTCAAATCCAGTAATGTATTTATAGAATAACATGCCGTCACCAGCAAGAGCTTATTTTGAGACTGTAGAGATGATTCAACATTAGATCAACAAATAAATTTCAATACATTAATGAATCAAAAGAGTAAAAAACCAAGATTGCTTCAAGAGGGAACAAAAGAGAATTTGATAAAATTCACTCTAATCTTGGCTTGTAAAAAAAAAGGGAAAATAAAGACACATAAAGCATAAATGACAAATTTCTAACAGACATTAAAACTTTAATTATAGCCCTGGTGGGGTGTCTCAGTTAGTTAGAGCATCGTTCTATACACCAAAAGGTTGTGTGTTCAATTCTCAGTCAGGGCACATACCTGGGTTGTGGGTTCCATCTCCATTTGGGGTGTATACAGGAGACAACTAATAGATGTTTTTCTGTCATGTTGAGATTTACCACTCTCTCTCTTTCTCTCTCTCTCTCTCTCTCTCTCCCTCTCTCTCTAAGATCAGTAAACATTTCCTGCTCTAGCTGGTATAGCTCACTGGATTGAGCGCAGGCCTATGAACCAAAGAGTCACCAATTCAATTCTCAGTCAGGGCACATGCCTGGGTTGTGGGCCAGATCCCCAATAGGGGGCATGTGAGAGGCAACCACACATTGATGTTTCTCTCCCTCTTTCTCCTTCCCTTCTCCTCTCTCTAGTAAATAAAATCTTTAAAAAAAATTAAATAAATAAAATAAATAAACATCTCCTCACGTGAGGATTAAAAATATTTTTTAAACTTTAATTACATTTCCACCAAAACTAGAAATAATAAAAAATCCCTGCCCTGGCCAGGTTGTTCAGTTGGTTAGAGCATTGTCCCAACACGCTAAGGTTGCAGGTTCCATCTCAGGTCAGGGCACATACAAGAAGCATAAATAAGTGGAAAAGCAAATAGATGTTTCTTTCTCTCTCTCAAAAATCAATAAATTTTTTAAAATCCTCACCATTATTACCATTATTCTTATCTGTTCAGAAAGCTAGCTAGTAAAACAGGAAAAAGAAATAAGAAGCATGCTATTAAAATATTAGAGAAATGTATAATTCTCTAATTATATGTAGATGTGTACATGATCTAACTGGAAAAGTAAGAGTCAACTAACAAAAACTATTACTACTAACAAGAGAGGCTCAGAAAGATGTTCAGTTACAAGATAACTTTCCTGTTACAGTTGTAGTAACCCTTTGGAAAATACAGGGGAAGGAAGATCCCATTCAAAAAGAGCCCAGACTGAGGCCTTTACATTTGATATCTCTCCTGCTTCAAACACTTCCCCTACATCTTTGTATATCTGTTGTTCTCATCATTCTTTTCTCATTTCATTTGCCTGTTCTTTAGAAATACTTCTCCCCTTTCTAGGCCCTAACACTATTAAGCACTTGCCTAGGCAGAGACTGCTGCTACGTATGTTTACACATACTTTCTTTTCCTTCTGGGTACACAGAACACATTTCCCAGCCTTTCTTGTAGTTAGAGGGGCCCATGTGACTGAACTCTGGCCAATGTAATAAGGGAAAAAGTGCCACTTGTAAAGCAGGGGGGTGGAAAAGCTCTCAGGCATTTTTGTACTGCCCCTTCTCTTTTCCCATCAACTAAATGAAAATATTCCAAAGACCTAGAGATGGCAGAACCACAAGATGGAAGGACCCTAGGTCCCTGAACCACAGTTTAGAAGAGAAATGCTCCAGGGAGCTGCCTATTCAGGAACACACCCACTGGCCTGTTGCATGAGCAGGAAGTAGTTTATTTCTTACAAGTAAGAAATTTTGGGATTGTTTATTATAACATTAGACAACTGGATAAATACATGTACTATATGTCAAATATTACGACATTTTAAATAATTTAGTCCTTACAACTTCAGTTTCACATGAGAAAATACAAACTTAATGACTTTAGTTTGTTTGCCCAAGGTCACTTAAGTACTAGAGTGGTGGAGCCACTTGTCTTTACCACTAGGCTATACCGGCTCACCAGAGCAAGAACATTTTTTTAGTCCTCACCTGAGAATATGTTTATTTATTTTAGAGAGAGAAGAAGTTGGAGGAAGGGACAGAAAGTTGATGTGAGAGAAATACTGATTGGTTGCATTCCATACGTGCCCTGATGGGGATTGAACTGAGCAACTGAGCCAGGGCAGCAAGAACATTTTTGGAAAAAAAGTAATGAAGTGAACCTTAGATTACCAGAAACAAAAACATAGTGTAAATTTATAAAAATAAAAAAGATTAAAGAGAGATAGATACATAGATCAATGGAACAGAGCCACATATAATTCCAAATAGTATGTACAAATGATCATTGACCAGGGCAAAGAAGCAAATAATGGAGAAAGGGTAGCCTTTTCAATAAATGGTGCTAGAGTAATTGGATAGCTATGGGAAAAATAAATAAGTAAACCTCAAACCTAATACAAAATTAACTCCAATGGATCACAGCCTTAAATATAAAACATTAAAAACTGTAAATTTTTAGAAGAAGAAAAATCTTTGGGAACTAGGCCAAGGCAGAGAGTTCTTGTCTGGTCACCAAAAATCATGACCCATAACATCCAAGACCCTGTTAAAGGGATGAAAACACAAGCTATGGATTGGGAGAAAATATTTTCAAACTAATATCCACCACCAAAGGAATTATGTAAATTTAATATATAAAGAATTCTCAGATCCAAGATGGCAGAGGAGTGAATGGAAGTTACACTAACCTCCTCCCAGGACCAATCTGGAATTACAACTAAATTGTGGAGAAATCATCTAGAACAAATAACTCAACAATAGCAAGAGAGAAGCCTTATAACCACAGACAGAAGAATCAGCTTCAGCACAAATCAGCTTCAGCACAATGTAGCTGGTAGGGAGTGCAGTGGACATGCAAGAGGGCTGGCTGAGCGTCCACAGAAGGCAGCTGAAGTGCTGGAGGGATACTTAAGCAGCCGGTTGGATCCCCTTGAGAAGTGTGGGGCCTAAACCCTAAGCTGGAATCCCCAGCCTAGAGCACTGGATCCCAAAAAATACACCGATAACATCTAGGGGTGAAAAGCAGCAGGGTTTCTCTCTGCCAGAGATGCATGGCTGGAGACACAAAGAGACGTTTAAAGGGCCAGTGCATAAATTTTCATTTTCAGTCACTTACCCTGGGCTCTGGCAAAGGTGGGGGCAGAGTGGGCTAGAGATGCCTGAGGAGAGACTGGGGACAGAGGCTTTGGGGAGAGAACCGAGAGAGTAGCTGCTGGGAGCCCAGTGCTGAGTTGTCTCCCATACTGCAGTAGCCATCTTGCTCAGGCAGACCGCTCCCCTCCAAGCAGCAGCAGCCTGAGTGGAAACAATAGCCCCGACCCCAGGAGGGATTCTGACCCACCCTGTGGTGCTTAAACCTGACTACTGAGTACAAAGTGACTAGATTAACAATGGAAGGAGTCAGCCACAGACAGTAGATTCCTGGTAGTCTTGGAACAGGCTGCTGAAGGTCAGACCATGTCACCATCTGACATTACCAGAGGTGGATCCAGAAAGAATAAAAAAGTAGTAAATACTAGACGTTACCAAGACAAAATCCACTGTAATCTTCACCATGATTTGCAATATTTTCTTTCCTGTATAGCTTTTTAACATTCATTTCCTGTCCTTCAAGTTTGTGCATATTAAGTCACTACATTTTATACTATACTTTATTTCAATTCACATATTTTTGCCCTGACCTCCTCTTACCCCATTTTACTTTCTTCTTTCCTCTTATTTTCATTTTAAATTTTGTTTTCCCTCTTGCTACAACTTGTTTCCATTCTGCACTTTTATTATTTCTCCCCCATACAGCCCTCAGACCAATTTTCTCGTCAATGGTCATCTCATATTTTTCCTGCTCTTAAAATACTCACACTCTCTCTCCAATAACAATCTTTGTTCATTGGTTGTGGATAAGGTTGTTGTTGTTGTTGTTGCATTTTTTTCGATTTTATTTCTAGATCTTCACTAATTTTGTATTTCAAATCTGAAATTTTACTGTTCCACTCCCCTACTCTCTCTCTCTCTCTCTCTCTCTCTCTTTTTTTTGTCTCAAAGTTTAATTTTGTCCTGTCTTGGCCTGTTTTTTTTTCTTTTTTTCTCTTTCATCCTGCCTTTCTTTTTTCTTTTTATCTCAAATTTTAATTTTTCCCCATCTTAACCTGTTTTTCATTCCTCACTCTTAGTATTCTTTCTCCATCACCTCAAAGTCACTTTCCTATCCTCTAGACATCTCTTACGGTTTTCTTTCTTTCTTTTTCCCCCTCTTATTCCCATCCCATCTATATTAATTTTAGCTCATTTGTTGTTGATAGTGCTATAGTGAATCTTTCTCTCCAATTAGGTTCCTATTTACTTACTTTTGTCCTTTTTATTTCTCTCTCATACTTTCTTTTCTTTTCTTTTAATTTCTGTTTAAACCTAATACTTTATGCTTCCCTTATCTTACTCCATTCCACCTCCTTCATTCCCTTTTTTATTTATGAAGTAAATTTTACTTTCTGTCTTTGCATTGCTCAAATTCCTACTTTTATTGTTGCTCCTTCCTCTACCCTCTCAAATCATTTTTCTTTCAGTACATCATATCATATTCACTCTCCTTTCTTATGATAGTCTTTTAATCTCTTTATACCTTTATTAATACTGGTTCATTTGCTGTTGATAGTAGGATTGAGGGTGGGAGTTATTTTTGTGGGTGTGGGTTTGTTTCCTGGGCTTAGTGGTTTTGTTCTGGCAGCACCTGCACAACAGCACACAAGATGTGGTGGGTGGAGTGACTGTCAGTCAAGCAGCTAGAGGGAAGGACCCACCAA
The DNA here is from genome assembly GCA_004027475.1 of Anoura caudifer. Classification (NCBI taxonomy): domain Eukaryota; kingdom Metazoa; phylum Chordata; class Mammalia; order Chiroptera; family Phyllostomidae; genus Anoura; species Anoura caudifer. The sequence goes on along the minus strand of PVKU01001539.1, from coordinate 104,651 downwards.
AGAATGACCCAACAACAATCAAAACCCAATTACATCCAGAGGGCCAACATATATAACATGAAGGGCACCCCAAGAGCATTGAGTTCAGATCAAGGAGACTGCACCATGGAATCCCACAGGTATCCCATCATAGAAGTCTATGCCATAAAGACAGGGAGTCAAAACAAATCAATTTAAGAAGCAAATAAGAAGAGTCTCCCCAAAAACGGGAAGACAAAGAAACAACCCCCAATCAAAAGGAAAAGAGGAATCCCCAGAAAGAGTGCTAAGGGAAATTTAGCAAGTAAACTATCAGATATTGAGTTCAAAACAATGGTTTAAGAAAGCTCAATGAGCTCAGAAAGAATTACAAAAAACTACATGGAAGCTACAAGGAACTTACTGCAAACTACATTAGCATGAAAAAGGACATAGAAACTATCAACAAGAGCCAGGAGGAAATGAGGAATAAAATTTCTGAATTGAAGAACAAAATAGAAGAAATCAAAACCAGGCTAGATGAAGCAGAGGATTGAATCAGTGAGTTGGAGGACAAGGTAGAAAAAAAAATCCCAGAAAGAGAAAAAAAAGGAAAATGGCTCAGAAAAAACAAAGAGGAATTAAGGGGATTGCAGGACAACATGAAACATAATAATATCCATATAATAGGGGTACCAGAAGGAGAAGAAGAGGAGCAAGGAATAGAAAGACTGTTTGAAAAAGTAATGATGGAAAACTTACCTAATTTGATGGGAGAAAAAGTCACACAAGTCCAGGAAGCAGAGAGGGTTCCAATCAAGATGAACCCAAAGAGGCCCTCTCCAAGACACATTATAATTAAAATGGCAAAATTCAAAGACAAAGAGAGAATCTTAAAAGCAGCAAGGGAGAAACAGGAAATAACATACAAGGGAGCTCCAATAAGGCTAGCAGCTGACTTCTCAACAGAAACACTGCAACCAAGAAGGGAGTGGCAAGAAATATTCCAAATAATGAAGAGCAAAGGCCTGCAACCAAGACTACTCTACCCAGCAAGCCTCTCTTTTCAAATTGAAGGTGAAATAAAGAGTTTCCCAGACAAAAGAAAGCTAAAAGAATACACCTCTACCAAACCAGCATTGCAAGATATGCTGTAGGAACTGCTTTAAGAAGAAGAAGAAAAAGAGTGAGAGAGAGGAACACAGGCACAAAGGGGGAAATGGAAATAAATAAGTACCTATCAATAATAACCTTAAATGTATAAAAAGATTATATACCATGTCAAGTGGGCTTAATCCCAGGGATGCAAGGATGGTACAATATTCACAAATTAATAAATATAATACATCTCATAAGCAAAAGCAAAGACAAAAATCACATGATCATATCAATAGATTCGGGAAAAACATTTGATAAGGTACAGCACCCATTTATAATAAAAACACTTGGCAAAGTGGGAGTAAAGGGAGCATACCTCAATATAATAAAGGCCATATACAAGAAACCTATGGCCAACATTATACTCAATGGACAAAAACTAAAAGCTTTCCCACTAAGATCAGGAACAAAACAAGGGTGTTTGCTTTCACCACTTGTATTCAACATAGTATTGGAAGTCCTAGACACAGTGATCAGACATGAAGAAGAAATAAAAGGCATCCACACTGGAAAGGAGGAAGTATAACTGTCATTGTTTGCAGATGACATGACAATGTACATAGAAAACCCTATAGATTCCACCAAAAAAAAAAAATACTCAACCTAATAAATGAATTTGGCAAGACAGAGGATACAAAATCAATATTCAGAAATCAAAGGCATTTTTGTACACCAACAATGAAATATCAAAAAGGGAAATCAAGAAAAAAATCCCATTTTCTATAGCAACAAGAAAAACAAAGTATCTAGGAATAAACCTGACCAAGGAAGTAAAAGACCTGTACTCAGAATATAGAATGCTGAAGAAAGAAATTAAGGAAGACACAAATAAATGGAAGCATATACTATGTTTATGGATTGGAAGAATTAACATCATCAAAATGTCCATACTACCCAAAGCAATTTATAGATTCAATGCAATCCTATTAAAACACCAATGACATATTTCACAGATAAAGAACAAACATTTCAAAGCTTTATATAGAACCATAAATGACCCTGAATAGCCTGAGCAATTTTAAGAAAGAAGAACAAAGTAGGAGGCATCACAATACTTGGTATCAAACTATATTACAAGACCACTGTGAACAAAACAGTCTGGTACTGGCATAAGAACAGGCACATAGATCAATGGAACAGAATTGAGAGCCCAGAAATAAATCCATGTCTCTACGGTCAATTAATATTTGACAAGGGACAGGAGTATCAAATGGAGTAAAGATAACCTCTTCAACAAATGGTGGTGGGAGACCTGGACAGCTACATGCAAAAAAATGAAACTTGACCACCAACTTACATCATACACAAAAATAAACTCAAAATGGATAAAAGTCTTAAATATAAGTTGTGACACCATAAAAGCCCAAGAGGAGTGCATAGGCAGGAAAATGTCAGATACTCCACACAGCAATATATTTCACCAATATGTCCCCTAGAGCAAAGGATATAAAGGAAAGAATAAACAAATGAGACTACATCAAATAAAAAGCTTCTGCACAGGTAAAGAAAGTATCAGCAAAATGAAAAGAAAATCTACTGTATGGGAAAATATATTTGCCAATGATACCTTCGACAAAGGTTTGATCTCCAAAATATATAAAGAACTCACACGAATCCACACCAGGAAGAAAAACAATCCAATTAAAAAGTAGGCAAAGGACCTGAACAGACACTTCTCCAAGGAGGACATACAGAGGGCCCAGCCCAGAGATACATGAAAGGATGCTCAGCATCACTAGCCATCAGAGAGATGCAAATTAAAATCACAATGAGATACCACTTCACACTGGTCAGAATGACCATCGTAAACAAATCAACAAACAACAAATGTTGGTGAGGTTATGGAGAAAAGGGAACCCTAGTGCACTGTTGGTGGGAATGCAGACTGGTGCAGCCACTGTGGAAAACAGTATGGAGTTTCCTCAAAAAACTAAAAATGGAATTGCCTTTTGACCCAGCAATTCTACAGCTGGGACTATCCCCTAAGAATCCTGAAACACCAATTCAAAAGAACCTATGCACCTCGATGTTCATAGCAGCACTATTTATAATAACCAGGTGCTGGAAACAGCCTTGGTTATTGTAAACAGACAGCATATTAACTAGGAACTGATCCATATATCAAGTGGGTAGATCACAGAGGTTAACTACTTATTGACTGTCAGAGGTGTAAATTTTATTATCTATAAAAGCTTATGCCATGCTGGGATGAAAGGCATTCAGAAGTAATGCATCGTTATCAGCAGTGCAAACACAATGTGCACACACACCTTTAAAAATATATCTAAAATACCATTTCAAATTTTGTAAGAAGTCATGCAAATGTGTCATATCATGGCTACCACCAACATTAGAAATAATCCAAATTTTTACTAATGCTTTTTATAGTCAATTATTTTTAGCTAAGATATGTCATCTTTCTTAATAGAACTTAAGCTTCAGCTATATTTTAAGAGGGTTTGGTTTTGTTTTATCGTTGTTGTGGTTGTTAATATAATGAGCCTGCAAATCACTTCATCTCTAAAACATGACTGTATTTCATGGTAAACCACTCCATTCTCTCTTAATTCCCATTATCCACTCCATAAAAGTCCCTTTTTTTCTTTTAGACATCACACAAATCATTTTAATTTTTCTACCATCATCACTATCACCATTCAAATCTGAACCAATCAACTCTTACATTAAATAGTACCATAGCTTCTTAATCTGTTTGTATTTATTCTTCTCTCCAGCAGCTCTCCATGCTACAGTGATTTTTTTAATCAAAGATTTTATTTATTTATTTTTACAGAGAGGGTAGGGGAGGAAGAGGGAGAGAAACATCACTAGAAACATGGATAAGTTGCCTCTTTTTTCCTTTTAAAATTGTTTCTACCTTTAATTTTTTAAATTGTGATTCTATTACAGTTGTCCCAATTTTTCCCCTTTTGCCCTAGTCTGCCCAGCCCCCTGGGCACCCCCACTCCCACAGTTGAACCCCACACCCTTGTCCACATCCATGGGTGTGGGGTTCATGTCCATGGGTCATTTATACATGATCTTTGACTAGTCGTTTCTCCTTCTGTCCATAATTATTCCCCTCTCCTCTCCCCTCTGGCTGCTGTCAGTCTGTTCCATGTTTCCATGTCTCCAGTTCTGTTTTGCTTGTTAGTTTATTTTGTTCACTAGATTCACTTCATAAATGAGATCATATGTTTTTCATCTTTCACTGACTGACTTATTTTACTTAGCATAATAGTCTCCAGTCCCATCCGTGCTATTGCAAAAGGTAGGAGTTTCTTCTTTCTTTCTGCTGCATAGTATTCCATTGTGTAAATGTATCACAGTTTTTTGATCCACACATCTAAGGATGGGCATTTAATCCATTTCCAGCACTTGGCTATTATAAATATGCTGCTATGAATATCAGGGTGCATAGGTTCTTTGAATTGATAATCTGGGATTCTTGGGGTTTAATCCCAGCAGTAGAATTGTGTCAAAAGGCAGTTCCATTTTTAATTTTTTGAGAAACTCCATACTGTTTTCCACAGTTGCTGCACCAGTCTGCATTCCCACCGACAGTGCACTAGGGTTCCCTTTTCTCCACAACCTCACCAGCATTTGTTGTTTGTTGATTTACTAATGATCGCCATGCTGACAGGTGCGAGGTGATATTTCATTGTGGTTTTAGTTTGCATCTGTCTTATGGCTAGTGATGTTGAGCATCTTTTCATATGTCTATGTGTCCTCCTTAGAGAAGTGTCTATTCAGGTCCTTTGCCTACTTTTTAATTGGATTGCTTTTCCTTCTGGTGTTGAGTCATATAAGTTATTTATATATTTTGGAGAGCAAACCCTTGTCTGATATATCATTGGCAAATATGTTCTCCCATACAGTAGGTCCCCTGTTCACTTTGAAGATAGTTTCTTTATCCATGCAGAGCTTTTTAATTTAATGTAATCCCAATTTCAATTTTTCCTTTATTTCTGTTACTCTAGAAGATATATTGGCAAAATATATTGCTATGTGGGATATCTGAAATTGTACTGCCTATGCTTTACACTAGGCCTTTTCTGATATCACTTATATTTAAGTCTTTCATCCATTTTGAGTTTGTTCTGGTGTATGGTGTACGTTGGTGGTCTAGTTTCATTTTTTTTGCATGTACCGTTCTAGTTCTCCCAACACCATTTGTTGAAGAGACTATTTTCACTCCATTGTATGCTCGTGCCCACTTTGTCAAATGTTTATTAATCATAGAGACATGAGTTGCCTTTTGCATGCCCTCAACGGGGGACCTGGCTGCAATGCAGGTGTGCACCCTGACCGGGAATTGAATTGGTGACCTTTTGGTCTGTGGGATGATGCCTGAACCACTAAGCCACACCAGTGAGAGCCAGTGGTTTTTCTTTTTTCTTTTTAATAAACATAATTGTCACTTTCAATTTTAAAACCTTTAAAACCATTCTTTTTAAAGTCTAATTCCTTGGCACTGCCTTCAAAACTCAGGACATTATGGTTCCTCATCTATTCTTCAGGTTCCTATTACAACACACTGCTCTGGCTTTCTTCTCCAGCCACACTCACTTCCTTTCAATCCTTAGAACTCCCGATCTTTCCTGGTGTTTTCTATGTCAGGAATATTCTTCCCACTGTTTTTGGCAAGTCACTTATACTCATCCTGCAGAGCTCATCTGTCGCTGCCTTTTGGAAACCTAGTGTGACTTTTTTACTAAATTAAATCTGTTTGTTATAATCTCTCATGGCACCATGTGTATCTCTTTTAGTCCTTACCACGAGTACTGCTTTACATGTATTTGTCTAATTACTTGATTATTTTGCTTTTCCCACTAGCTTATATATTCCATGAGGGCACAGACTGTTTTTGCTCACCATTGATACACAGCTCCTAAAACAGTTCCTGGCATATAGATGTTTGATGAATATTTGTTAATTCTGTTCTATTCATGCTGCATCTAGATTTACCATAGGCACTAAAATAATAAATATTTGAAAGAGGGAATTTAAAGAGCAGGATCATAAAAAATGGTATACTGTTCAGAAATTAATAAATTACTAAATCTGAAAATAGAGAATTACATGAGATTGGAGGATTTATGTAATAAATATTTTCACCAGCAACAACATTTTGACTAGTATATATTAATGTCATTTTTGAACTGTTACTATAAAATATAAAAGTTACAGATGGGATTTATTGAGTGCTTACTATAGACAGGCACTGTGTTAAGTGTTAGACATTCATTATCACAAATTCAATCCTTGTCATACCCTGAGGCAGGTATTATTAAACCCATTTCATTCTTGAAAAAATTAAAATTAAGTTGACTTGCTCCAAGTCAAACAACTACTATGTGGTAGAGACAATATAGCCAATAGTCAACCCTGACCTGTCGGACTGCTGATCCCCTCCCACCCTTTCGTAACCACAAACACCTGTGTGCTAAGAGATACCAGGACATCACAGGCTTTGATGTTAGATCAGCTCTGAGTTTGAGACCCAGCTCTGGCACAGACCAGCGATTTGGTCTTTGACAAATTATATAACCACCACCTTACTCCCATCCCTAAACTTCAGCCTCTGTTAAATATAAAATGGAAACAATAGCACCTGTCTTGTGGGGTTGCTGTAAAAATTAGGTATTTGATATATAAATTGCCTGACACATGGCAGATATTCAATAAATCACTTTTTATTATTGTTTGATATGATGTCTTTATTTTACAGGTAACTGGTATTTGGCAACCCTGTGTTTAGATTGTCCAGGATAGTCCTCATTTCTATGATTCAGAAACACTGTCACCAAAGATACATTTGTCAGAGCATGTGTCCTGCTTCTTTGGTTTGGAAAATAGGATCATTATACTCAAATATCATTTATCCAGCTGCTAAGTCTGTAAAAGATCACTGATAAATCCAAATCAAATAACTGAATGATTATTATATAGCAAAAGTATGAAGAACTCACAGGTAAACAGAAAAATCTACTTAAAATGGATCAGAAAGAATAAGCAGATTTTACAAATTGCCACTGAATTTTACCTCTGATTTATTAAATTCTGAAAACATAGGTTCAACTTAACTTTTACAATTTATGCAGTAATGAAAAAGCAGCACCACCGCCTGCACATTTAAATCTATGGATACTGATTAGTCAAAAACTTATGATTCACCATTCACACAAGCAAAAGATATGAGTAAATGTCATGTTTACTAAAATGATGTACAATATTTGGTCATGCTTATGTGAAAATCCGAAATTTTTTGACTAACTGAAAGAAATACATATGATGCAAACTGCCCACAAAAGTAATTAAAATGAAACAATCCAGATGATGGTAAACATATACAAGGACTTTTCAATGTAATTGCTGAAAAATAATTTTGCTGTCACAACTATGCCAATTTTTCCCCAATTCTAAGCACTTAGGAGGAAACTCAAATTAGGTACTGTAGTTTAAAAATAGAACCTATGAGATCTGCAAACAAAACAGTACTTGGGTTATATATTGTGCATGAAACTGAAAATTATAACTCAGTTTATATCAATCAGCAGTATTGCTTCAGAACCTATAATTAGCACTGATGTAAAGTGCCAGTAGTTTTATTTTATTCTGACTTGCTAATTAGGAAAAATGTTCACACACACATAAATTAAATTTACAGCAAATTCACTTTGAGTCTTTAACACTTTTAGAGTTTTATCCAACCTGATTGAATATTTATATGAATGAATATTTCACACACTTTTTAAATTATAAATTTGTAATGCTATATTTATTCTTGTGTAATTTTATAAATGACTGTTGTAGAAAACCAGATTATGATTTTAAATATAACTATTATTTAGTCAGTCAATATTTACATTTATAATGTAATGAATAATCATTAATTTTCATGATATTCCAATGAAATATTACCACATTTTATTCCTATTTTAGAAATGATTAACTTAAGAATGCATAGCAAAAAAAGCTAGGAAAAATATGGTTCTTTTTTAAAATTATATTTTATTGATTACACTATTACAGTTTTCCTAATTATTCCCCCTTTACCCCCCTCCACCCAGCACTACCCTACTCCCTCAGGCAATACCCCACCATTGTTTGTGTCCATAGGTAAGGCGTGTAAGTCCTTTGGCTTCTCCATGTCCTACACTGTACTTCACATCTTCATGGCTATTCTGTGACTACCTTTTTGTACTTCTTAATCCTCTCACTGCTTCACCCATCCCTTTATACCACCATCCCATCTGCAACCATCAAACCGCTCTCCATATCATGATTCTGTCTCTGTTCTTGTTTGCTTAGTTTGCTTTTTAGATTCAATTGTCAATAGGTATGTATTTATTGCCATTTTATTGTTCATAGTTTTGATCCTCTTTTTCTTAAATAAGTCCCTTTAACACTTCATATAATAATGGTTTTGTGATGATGAACTCCTTTAGTTTTTTCTTGTCTGGGAAGCTCTTTATCTGCCCTTTGATTCTAAATGATAGCTTTGCTTTGCTGGGTAGAGAAATTTGGCTGTAGGTCCCTGCTTTTCATGACTTTGAATATTTCTTGCCAATCCCTTCTAGCCTGCAAAATTCTTTTGAGAAATCTTATAGGAATTCCCCTGTAGGTAAGTAACTGCTTTTCTCTTGCTGCTTTTAAGATTCTCTCTTTATCTTTAACCTCTGGCATTTTAATTTTGATGAGTCTTGGAGTGGGCCTCTTTGCATCCATTTTGTTTGGGACTCTCTGTGCTTCCTGGACTGCATGTCTATTTCCTTCACCAAATTAGGGACGTTTTCTTTCATTATGTTTTCAAATAGATTTCCAATTTCTTGTTCTTTCTCTTCTCCTACTGGCACCCCTATGATGCAAATGTTGGAACGTGTGAAGTTGTTCCAGTGGCTGCTTACGTTATCCTTGCTTTTTTGGATTCTTTTTCTTCTTGTGTTCTGTTGGTTGTTTTTTGCTTCTTTATGTTCCAAATCACTGATTTGAATCTCAGTTTCATCCACTCTACTGTTGTTTCCCTGTTGTTCTTTATTTCAATTAGTGTCTGCTTCATTTCTGACTGGATTTTTTTTTAAGATTTCATTTATTTATTTTGAGAGAGAGGGGAAGGGAGGGAGAAAAACATCAATGTGTAGTTGCCTTTCACATGACTCCACTGGGGACCTGGCCTGCAGCCCAGGCATGTGCCCTGATTGGGAATAAAACCGATGACCCTTTGGTTCGCAGCCTGTGCTCAATCCAGGGCCTGACTGGATCTTTTTTATGCTGTTGAGGTCCTCACAAGGTTCCTTGAGCACCCTTATAACCAGTGTTTTGAGCTCTGCATCTGATAGATTGCTTATCTCTATTTCATTTAGCTCTTTTTCAGGAGCTTTGATGTGCTCTGTCATTTGAGCCATGTTTTGGTCTCCTTGTTTTGGCAGCCTCCCTGTGTTTGTTTCTGTGTGTTAGGTAGAGCTGTTTTGACTCTGTGTCTTGGTAGTGTGGCCTAATGTAGTAGGTGTCCTGTAGGGTCCAGTGGCACAGACTCCCCTATTACCCAAGCTGGGTACTTGAGTTGTGCCCTTTGTGAGGGCTGAGTTCACCCTCTTATTGTAGTTGAGCCTTGATTGCTGTAGGAAGATCAATGGGAGGGATTTACCCTGGCCACTCAGCAGCAAGGATTGGCTGTGACTACTGACCACCACCATCTGCCCTCTGTGGATGATCAGCTGTGCAGGGCAGGGTGGTGGTGCTCCAATGTGGTCTGTAGCTGTCCACTGGGTGCACTGGCCCTTGGGTTTCCTGAGTGGTGCAGGCCAAGGTCAGCCCCCTCTTGTGTTTTCCCTGGGGCCACCCTGCTTGGGCTATAAAGCAATCTGAGATGGCTGCTACTTGTGTTTGGCTTGCAGATTCTCCGGTGAAGCCAAGCTTCGAATCTGGGCTGGCTGCTGCTAGTGCCAGGCCTGGGGCTCACTGAGGCCAGCTCTTGCTTGTTTGAGAGGATTTAGGAAGTTGTGAAGCATGAGTCAAGTCCAGCCATTCAGACAGAAAAGGAGCTTGGGTGGATGCATAAACTGGGTGGGGCAGAGTCTCTAGGGATCTCCAAGGTGGGTCAAACAAGGTTAGGTAGGTTGACAGAGGCTCAGATATGGCACTAGCTTGCTGGCTCTTTTGGGGAAGGGTTTAGAAAAGGGACAGTGGCTTCTGCTTGCCTTGATGTCAGACACTCCAGTTCCTCCATTTATGCCACTGATGCCTTTCAAGTTGCTACCCTGGTGCTGGAGCTCACAGGGAGAGTCTGAGTAAGTCTGTGCATGGATTATTTAGGAGGCACTACTTGGGGCTCCAGCAGTGTGTTCCACTGACTCAATTCCCACTGGTTTTTGCAGCTAGTAGCTGTGGGGACTTATCTTCCTGTCCCTGGAACCCTGGGCTGGGGGGACTGGTGTGGGGCTGGGACTCCTCACTCCTGAGATATCCCTCCTGGATTTTTAAAACTTGGGTGAGGGACCAGCCCATTCTGCAACTGCACCCTTCCTAACAGTCTGGATGGATGTGGTTTCTTTAATTCTGTAGTTGTCACACTTCCACTCTACTCGATTTCTGGTGGTTTTGAGCGATGGTTGTTCTATATTTTAGTTGATTTTAGTTGTAATTTTGATATGGTTGCTAAGAGGCGAGCCATGTGTGGTTACGCCACTGTCTTGACCAGAAGTCCAAAGACAAGTTTCTGAGACGTGATTTTGGAGTTAGTCTCCTAATTCTCACTTAAACTCTGGATATTAGAAAAAGAAAATTTCCAGGGTGAAAGGCAGAGGGGAATAAAGGGGAGGAAAAAAATGGGACAACTGTAATAACACAACCAATAAAATATATTTTTAAAAATTTCCACCTTGGAGACACAATTAAATCTAAGCAATAGCCCCCTTAATAAATAACTATTTTACATTTAAAGAAGAGAGTCTTTTCAAATGTCAATACTTGTTAGTACTTGTCGATTAATTTGATAAGGAAAAAGATAATTCTTGGAAATAAGCTAATCTGTTGCCCAGGTAATTTGAAGGCCACAGGGAGAGGCCTATCCTCTACCTCTTCCCCAAATTGCCATGGCAGCTGTTAGCCACGTTAATATGTTAATTTGTTAGTTTGGATTACTTATCACTTACCAAGCTGTTTAGGACTTGTAGGATATAGGAGCTCACTGCAGACAGGGAGAGAAAGGACAATTGCCAGCCTAGTGAATCTGCAGTGGAGATAATAGGCAGTTTGGTGAGCAGCAGGATAGACACCCTAGAACAGCGATTTTCAACCTGTGTGCTGCAAGAATTTTTAAAACATGCTAAAGCTGACAATTGTCAGGGACACTGATCTCTTTTCCTTTAGATTGCCAAACAAAAAAATTACTATAGCCAACACAACAATAGCTGACCAGCGTGAGTGAATAAAAATTATACCAATTTTTTTGTCAGATCAGCAAAAATATATTTTTTGGCATGCCACAGAAGTTTAGTAATCAGTTTATGTGTGCCATGAAATGAAAATGGTTGAAAATCACTTCCTTTGAAAAATAGAAAGTGTAGAAAGATACCACAGAAACAGTTAAAATATTCATTTAAAAAATTTGTCCTATTTCAGTTTTTCAAATAATCTGTAGTATTTAATTTATACAGTTGATTCCAAACAGTGTTCAAATAAAATAGACCTCAAATACTAAATGTGGTTACAGACAACAAAACATCTAAACAGCTAAGAAGTACTAGTTACCTTTTTTGGTGTTGAAAGAAATTATAGTCTGAATTTCATATTGCTGTGAGTGTATTCTATTTATTTTACTGTTTTTTTTTTCCTTCTAGCAGTTAAAAACCAGTAACCTACAGGAAAACAGTAATGTAATCTCAACATTCCATTAAAGTTGATCATAATCAGTAGCTGAGCCAATACTGAAGTGGTAAGGTCATTTATTGTACTTTATAGTGAGGTAAAGATATGTGTGTTTTCTTTAATTTTTTATTAGGAAAAATGAGATACTGAATGTTTAAGTTATTGGAGGAAAACGTATTCTTATTCTCTCTTCTCCGTTATTCTCTGTACACAATTCTGATACATGGGCTATAATTGGGTGTTGAGTTCAAAATCTGAATATGTAATATAAGATAAAGTATTTGGGAGAGGATATACGTCCATATCTCTGCCTGTTTCAGGTTTGTGCAGGAGTGCCAAAGGCAGAAAAGAAAGCATATATTCCAATAGGCCGTAGGGGCACCTCTGAGTCCAGGAACCTTCACAAAGCGTAGAGCAGAAGGGCTGCAGAAGGGCCATCCCCCACCTTTTTTGTTTGTTTTGTTTTTATATGATGTCTCAGAAGGAGAGCAGAGTGTTTTATTCTAGTAGGCATCATTTCCAGCCTGAGTCTTCACTATCCCACTGACAATTTGAAGGAAGGCAGGAAGGCAAGCTTCACCCAATTTGTAGCAGAGTGGACAAAAGAGGCAAAGAGAGCGAGCAGTTTGTGTGGCAGCTCCTCACTTACGCTCTGAAGTCAGGCAGGCTTGGGTTTGAATCCTGTCTGGCACTTACCAGCTACAGATAAACAATGTCCATGTCCATTTCCTGCACCTGTGCCTATTTCCTGATCTGTAAAGGGATTTAATGAGAGTGCCTACCTCAGAGGGTTGTTGTGAGGATCAAATAAAATAAGCGCTGGGCACCAAGTAAACATTGATATGCAGTCATCATTATTAATTGTCTCCCCTACCACTGTTTTGAAGTTGGAAAAGATGAATTTTGAGGCACATAATAAAATATAAGTGACTTATAGTAAATATTTGTTGAGCCATCTGTCTTTAGCATGCTGGCCTAGAATCTTAAATCTCTATTTTGATATAAGTTTTTCTTTATCTTTTCTCTACAGACTCTCTTTAGGAGTTTGTGGGAAGACATACTTTGAAAAAGAAATAGGCCTACTGCTTGAGGAAATGGTATGATTTTAGTAGCCGGAAAGAAGAGGGTGGGGCTACTATATTGCTTCCATCTTCCAAGCAAAAAGAAATATTTTCAAGCTGGAAAAAATCAAAATACTACTTGGAAACTAGTCTTTAGCCCCTCCAAGATAAAACTGAATATTATCCACACCCCCGGGACAAGCTTTAAAAACTGAAAATCCCTTAATATTGTGTTAGAAATTTAGAACTTTAAGGCTACGTGCTTTCACACACAGAATTTTATCTACCCATCCAGTCTGTCTCATTCATGCAAGGCTGTGAATTAGTTGGGCACAGACATGTCACCACCACCTCCAGTGGAGAGCAAACTCCTTGATTATTCAACTGTGTCCAAGTCAAGTTCAGTACATCATGGTGCTTCATTCATGTATGTTAAATGAACAAACCTAAAGGTGGACCACAGGCCTGCAATATGTGAAGAAATAAGGACTATTCACTCACTTTAGCAGAGTTCAACACTCCAGGACTTCTGAGAATTATACCTTTAGATGCTGAAAGAATTTGCCCATTGAAGCAGAGTCAGTGTTAGTGATTGCTGAGAAATAACGTATGAGAGATTCTGAGAAAAAGGGGCAGGTTTCTGGAAAGCTATAAACTGGTAACTTACTGAAATTTTAATAATTTATACTCCAATAATTACATGGTAGAAAGTTTGACTGATATCCAGCAGCATGCTAAATACAAGTTCATTAAACAATGGCTTCTGAGCATTTATGGAAGTACACAGTGATCATTAGAAGCCAACAGGTGTTCATTCAGCATGTCATTAAAAATAAATTCCCTTTCCTCTTTTGCAAAGGTTATTGGGTTGGTATATGTGGAGAATTCTACAGCCTGCCTTCACTAATCACTGTGGCTGAACAGGCAGATGAGCTGAGCATTGTGATAGCCATTTTTGAGTATGGAATTTTAATTTACAAGGAATTAAAATCTCTTAAGCCAAAGCTGGAACTAGTAGGTAGGAATTAAACTATATCAGGTTCATGAATAGGAATAGGACAGAAACACAGGCAGGAACCAATCTGTGGCTCCTTATTAGAGTAAGCAGACAAACCAGAAACTTTTATTGTATGTTAGAACAGAAAGATGAAGAGGTGGTTAAGTTATCAGAAATAAGAGTCACTTATCTAGGAAAACAAAGAGATGGTGAAAGAAAAAGCCAAGCCAGGCAGGTGCAACAGCTAAGAAGTTCTGGCAATGCATTTTGCAATAGGTAACACTTTTGGGTTATGGTTGTTTTCTAGTGACACTCCATCAAATAGATGATAAAGGCATCTTTCCTGTTTTTAAGGAAAGGAACAGGACCCCAACAATGGTAAGCTGTAATTATAGAGCACTGTTTCTCAATTCTGGCTGCAATTAAGTGTTTTTAAAAATATCAGTGAAAAGGGTCCCAACCCTAGACCAATTAAATCAACCTCAAGGGGTGCAGCCCAATCCTCAGCACTTTTTAAAAGCTCCCTCAGGTGAATGTAATATGCAGTGAGGCTTGAGGATGACTATCCTAGAGGGAAATCTCTGTTATACCCCGCTCTCAAACTCTCAATGTGCACCACTTGGGGGATCTTGTTAAAAGGAAGATTTTGAGTTAATAAGTCTGGCTTGGGGCCTGAGATTCAGTCAGAATTTATAACAAGCCCCACATATAGTTCATTCACAGACCATATTTAAAATAGTAAGGCTCTACCACAATGCTACAGGACTCTATTTCTAGCCATTTTTTGTTGAAAATTTTATATTACATTAATGTCTATAGGCATGGTAATTAAAATGATTATATTAAAAGATAGAGTAGCAAACAGTTCATTTCAGAATTAAGATTCCAAAATATTTTCACAGGTTGAAATAAACAAGATGAAATTTATTCATAACAGGGACCATTTAAAGTCTATCATCTAAGCTAACTCTGGAAAAAAGAAGATACTAAAATATATTATAAAGCAATAATAATTTCATATTGTGGTAATGGCTCATGAATAAATTAATTAAATTGAACACTAAGTGGATAAATACATTTATAATTTTCTTATTATATTTTTTTGATTATGCTCTTATAGTTGCCTTGATTTTTCCACCCTTGCCCCCTTCCACCCAGCACCCCCAAACCCTGAGGTAATCTTCACATCATTGTTCATGTCCATGGGCCATGCATATAAATTCTTTGGCTACTCCACTTCCTATATTATACTTTACATCTCCATTGCTACTCTGTAACTAACTTGTACTTCTTAATCCCTTCATCTCTTCACCCATTCCCTCACATCCCCCTCCCATCTGCAACCATCAAAACATTCTCCATAGCCATGATTCTGTCTCTGTTCTTCTTGTTTGCTTACTTTGTGTTTTAGATTTGATTATTGACAGGTATGTATTTATTGCCATTTTATTGTTCATAGTTTTGATCTTCTTTTTCTTAAAAAGTCCCTTTAACACTTCATATAATAATGGTTTTGTGATGATGAACACTTTTAGTTTTTTCTTGTCTGAGAAGGTCTTTATCTGCCCTTTGATTCTAAATGGTATCTTTGCTAGGTGGAGCAATCTCGGCTGTAGGTCTCTGCTTTTCATGACTTGAATTATTCTTGCCAATCCCTCTAGCCTGCAAAGTTTCTTCTGAGAAATCACCTGATAGTGTTATGGGAACTCCTTTGTAGGTAACTCACTGCTTTTCTCTTACTGCTTTTAAGATTCTCTCTTTATCTTTAAACTTTGGCATTTTAATTATGATATGTCTTGGAGTGGGCCTCTTTGCATTCATTTTGTTTGGGACTCTCTGTGCTTCCTGGACTTGCATGTGTATTTCCTTTACCAAATTAGGGAAGTTTTCTTTTACTATCTTATCTTTTCTCTCTCTCTTTTTTAAGATTTTATTTATTTATTTATTTATTTATTTATTTATTTATTTATTTGAGAGGGCAAGGGAGGGAGAAAGAGAGGGAGAGAACATCCATGTGTGGTTGCATCTCGCGCACCCCCTACTGGGGACCAGGCCCGCAACCCAGGTATATGCCCTACACTGGGAATCAAACCAGTGAGCCTTTGGTTCGCAGACTGTCACTCAATTCACTGAGCCACACCAGCCGTGGTGTTTCATTATTTTTTCAAATAGATTTACAATTTTTTGCTCATTCTATTCTCCTTCTGGGACCCCTATGATGCGAATGTTGAACCACTTGAAGTTGTCCCAGAGGCTGCTTACACTATCCTTAATTTTTTGGATTCTTTTCTCTTCTTGTTGTTCTAGTTAGTTGTTTTTTGCTTCCTTATATTCTGAATCATTGATGTGATTCTCAGCTTCTTTCACTCCACTGTTGTTTCCCTGTAAATTGTTTTATATTTCAATTGTGTAATGTTTCATTTCCAACTGGATCTTTTTTATGCTGTTGGGGTCCTCACTAAGTTTCTTGAGCATCCTTGTCATCAGTGTTTTGAATTCTGCATCTGACAAATTTCTTATCTCCATTTTGCTTAGTTCTTTTCCTGGAATTTTGATCTCTTCCTTCATTTGAGACATATTTCTTTGTCTCTTCACTTTGGAAGCCTTCCTGTGTTTGACTCTGTGTCTTGATAGAGTGGCTTAATATAGTAGGTGCCCAGGAGTGTCCAGTGGCACAGACTCCCCTATCACCCAAGCTGGGTACTTAAGTTGTGCCCTTTGTGTGGGCTGAGTACATCCTCCTCTTGTAGTTGAGCCTTGGTTGCTTTAGGCAGGTCAATGGGAGGGGTTTACCCAGGCCAGCCAGCTGCAAGGATTGGCTGTGATCACTGACCACCACCCTCTACCCTCTGTGGATGATCAGCTGAGCTGGGGCAGGGTGGTGGTGTTCTGACATTGTCTGTAGCTGTCCACTGAGTACACAGGTCCTGGGGTTGTCCAGGTGGTGCATGCCAAGGTCAGCCCCGACCTGTGTTCTACCCAGGGCCACCTTGCCTGAGCTACAGAGCAATCAATCTGAGATGGCTGCTACTTGTACTGGACTTGGAGATTCCCAGGCAAAGCCAAGTTGTGAATCTAGGCTGGCTGCTGCTAGTGCTGTACCTGGGGCCACTTAGAAGAGATAGGGAGATTGGAGGTTCATGGAGGCCAACTATTGCTTGTTTGAAAGGATTTAGGAATTTATGAAGCTTGAACCAAGACCAGCCATTCATGGAGAAAAGCTACTGTTAACAGCTGTAAGTTGGATGGTACAGAGCCTGGGGGAATCTCAGGGATGGGCAAACCGTATTAGCCAGGTTGATGGATGTGGCACCTGCAGGCTCTGTGGCTCTTTTGGGGGAGGGCTCAGACAAGGAACAATAGTCTCTGCCACCAATTCTGTCTGGGTGTAAGCTACCTCCCAGTTCTCACCCTGATGCTGGACAATTCAGTTCCTTCCTATATGTCTCTAATAAAAATCTTTAAAACATGTTTTGTTGCCCTGGCTGGTGTGGCTCAGTGGATTCAGTGCCAGCCTGCAAATTGAAAGGTCACGGTTTTATTCCCATCAGGGCAAATGCCTGGGTCGTGGGCTAGGTCCCAGTTGGGGGTGAGCAAGGGGCAGTGGTTTGATTTTTCTCTCGTACACACATCTATGTTTCTCTCCCTTTCTTTCTCCTTCCCTTCTCCTCTCTCTAAAAATAAATAAATAAAATCCTTAAAAAATTTTTTTTCTGTAGGTTGTTTTTTTACTTTTTGATAGTATTCTTTGTTATGCAATAGGTTTTGGTTTTGATAAAGCCCAATTTATCTATATTTTACTTTTGTTACTTGTGCTTTTGGTGTCATATCCAACAAAACCTTGCCAAATCTGATGTCAAAAATTTTCCCCTATGTTTTCTCTTCAGTTTTATAGTTTTAGCTGTTATATTTAGGGTTTTGATCCATTTTGAGTTAGGTATTTTATGGTATAAATTAAAGGCCCAATTTCAATCTTTTGCATGTGGATATTCCTATGCTTTTTGGTTATATTTATTTTTCTCATTTATAAACTTAAGACCATAATAGCTAGCTACATCCTCTGTTTTCTGTAAAGAACTATTAGATTACTATATTGTTAATGATTACACGGTGGGCAATTTAAAACATTATGGGTAGATTTAATTCAATAAGACTTTTTCTTGTTGATTGTACTTCACATCTAAGTATACTCTACACCATAGCATCGTAGGAGCCTATGAAGAAGGATATCAGGTTTGTGAAAAGAGAATTGGACCATGGGCTGAATTGAAAAAACAAAAGACAACAAACACAAAACAACAAGAAAAATGTTGTTAGGAAAAGGAGCCAGCTCTAGAGATGAATGTTGTGCTTCAGCAATGGATTTGGGACAAGTTGGTGTAAAGACCCCTGCCTTAGGTTATAACATTAAAGACTTTTATAATTAGAAAACAAGTGTAGAAGTGTCCTCTAATGTTCTTGTGGAATAAAGGCATTTTCTGGTATTTTACAACAGATCTTTTTTGTGTTGTGCCCAATGTAAACCTTAGGGCCCTAGCTACTCATCCAGGGTAGCTGGCAAAGCTGCCCTCCCACTAGGCCGAGATCGCCCCTGGGTCTCAGGCTACAGTCCTCACATCCTCCCCTTTGCCAGCGGGCCTTGCCATCCTCCCTGCCATCCAGTCAGCTGCTCCTGGGGATTTGAGGAACTCACAGACCTCACCACACTCCCTGTAGCCGCTGCTCCACCCAGATTAACCTAAGGGCAATTTGCCAGAATGGGGCCTGGGCTGGAGGGTGGCTGTGGGCCCGAAGAGAGCTACAGATTGCTTCAGATCACTGTGCATGTTTCAGGACAGAATCTCTGCAGAAAACATTTCGAGCAGCTCTAGGGAAAAGCCAAACAAAACAGTTTGGGGAAGACAGAGGCCTAACTCTGCCTTTCACACCAGCAGAGCTTCACAAAGGAGCAAGTCATGTGGAGTGAACCATGGAGGCTGGGTCATGGTGGGTGGGGGATGAGGCTGGGTGCAGCAGAAGGGACCTGAAAGCACTGACAAAACCAACCACTTGTGAGCTTATGAATTGTTGCCTGGTCAGACAATTATGACCCTAGTGAGACAATTACCTGTCTGGTAACCCACACAATACTGCTTTTGATTGAATGGTACCTTTTCAAAGCAGATGCTCAGGCTACCTCAGTAAATATGTTCATTTAGGGTAGAAATAAGTCATAAAGTTTATTGAGATGTAGGCTGAGAGTAATTGAAAATCAAAAAGCAGAAAAGAACTTCAAGAAGTTAATGTCTAAAAGTTTGCTTACAGACTGGCTAAAATGATATATTCTCTTCTTGCAGATTCCTTAGAACAGAGATTCTAAAAGCCTATTTAGATAGGTAGGTTCTTCAACACATTTAAATGAAGCCCATGCACTAGCGAGGCTGGTGATCTGGGAATCAGGGCAAGTGTCATCAAGTCCTGGTTCTGCCTCTGTTTAAATTGTGAACTTGGGCAAGTTACCTGACTGCCCACCCTTAATTTCCTCACCTTTAAAATAGGAATAATAGTAGCATCAATGTTATAATACTATTACAAGGAATAAATGAAGTAGAGTATATAAAAAGTGTATTGTAAAGTGCATATAAATGTTAATTTCTCAACAAATTTGTATTTCATACACAACTTGTATGAAAGATCATTTCCTTCTAACCATTTAGTCCCATAACCATTTATTTCTGTTTTTTAATCTTTGTAGTCAACAGTGACACTTTTCTTTTTTCCTACGTCATTGCATTGGTCACTGGACACCACTTTAAAATGGCTATTTGTTATCATGTTATGGATTAATTTTTGTAATAATATGCTATGGAAGTGTATTATTTTCTGTGAGCCATTATGTTTATTATTCAGGTACCACCAAATGGATGGTGATGCTTGGTTTATGATTGCGTGTGCTTACTGTCTACACTCTGATCTGGATAAGAGAACGTAACCTAGCCAATTTTTTCTGTTATGTCTGTTTATTTTTTAAAAAATAGTCTTGGATTCCTCCCAATGCCACTTTCTTTCCAGGGTAGCTGTTGGTATGCCCATCCTTGAACAGCTACATCAGAGGCTAAACACTGTGTGTGGTGGGGGCGGGGGTAGGGGGCTGGGATAGAGTCCACCAGAATAATTTAGCCAGCCACTAGCAAATAGAAACTGCCTGAAAGAGAGATCAGATGTGTCAGATTTATCAGAAAAAGACTTGAAAACATTCGTTGTACATATGTTTCCGGAACTATAGGAAACCATAATTAATGAAATAAAGGAAGGTATGTTGATGATGTTGCATCAGATAGAAAATAGCAATAGAGAAGAAATGTTTTAAAAAACAAATAAAAATTATGGAATTGAAGTTTATAATAACTAAAGTAAAAATTTCACTGAAGAGGTTACTAGTAAAATTTAACTGGTTGAAGAAAGAACAAGTGAACTTCTCTTTTTTAAAAAATTTTTTATTGTTGTTCAATTACAGTTGTCCCCATTTCCCCCCATTGCTCTCCCCTGAGAACAAGTGAACTTTAAAAATAGGAAAATGTAACTGGTTGAAGAAAGAACAAGTGAGCTTTAAAAACAATTATTAGAGATTATGCAAGGCAAGGAAGATTATTAGAGATTATGCAAGTGCTCAGAAAAAGATGGGACACCATTAAGAACACTAACATATGCGTAATCGGAGCACCAGAAGGAAGGGACAGAGCAGCAGGAGAAAAAAAACTCGGAGAAATCATACTGAAAAATTCCCAGATTTAGTGAAAAATGACAACCTACACACCTAGGAGGCTCAACAAATTCCACATAGGAGAACTAGAAGGGGATCTGCTAAAAGATACGTCATAGGAAAAATGCTGAAAGTCAAAGACAAGAAAATCTTGAAAACATTATAAATAATTTCTTCATGAAACTGCCTTCAAAAGATCACAGGGCCAGGAGTCAAAAGAAAATTCAATTCCGTATCTCCCACTTAATAATGGGATGAGCTCTACCAGTTAGCATCTCTGAATTCCAGTTGCCTCACCAACAAAATACAATTAATATTTCAGGCAAACAAGATTGTTCTTAAAAAATAGTCTTACAGTGTGACCTATCTAATTACTAATGGCATATGTTGGACATCACATTCAATTAGATTTAGAGAAGTACAAACATTTACGTACAAAGCCCCTCCCTCATTCAATTTCAACTCTTTTTAAGTAACAATTTGCTTAAACCACCAGAGGTTTTTTGGAGCTGAGGCAGAGCTGGAATGTGGAACCTACTAGAACACGTGAAAGGTGAAGGCTATCTATCGAGGGCTACTGGAGAGGTGCATTCCTGAAGCCCTGAAAAACAGGTGGGTCAAGTTGCCAATGCAGAGCAGGTAGGAGGAATGAGAAAGGCGTTGTGGTATGATCAGAATTAGTCACTGGGATGTCAGAGAGGTTGTTGACATCAAGTCAGGACTAAAATGAGCCAGGAATTAGGAGACCAAAATAGATACCTTACCAGGGTAGGAATTAGGTACCCAGATGAGTCAGGCTTCCACAGGGGAAAAAAAAAACAACCCCACTGTACCCTTGGATTAAGTCTGGTGTGCAAATGCCATCCAGAAACTAGAACCTCCTTTTGGTTGATGGTCAAGAGCTTTTCATAGTCAAGTTCTTTTTTTCAAATATTATATTTATTGAGCACTTGCTATATGCTATCACCATTCTAAGCACATTACTTGTATTATCTTTTTTAATTTTTACAACAGCTTTATGATGTAGGTAATCTATCTTCATTTTACAGAAGGAACTGAGGCAAAGGAGGTTAACAAGATTGTCCAAGGTTACTCATTCAATAAATATTACAGCTTTGACTCTAATCCAGGCAGCTTGACTCTGGAGCTTGCACTTTAAACCACTGTAGTACATGGCTCCCTGCAGTTTTAACTTACTTTTATCATCTATCATTTCATTAGCTTAAGCCTAGTCTGGAGAGAGGTGGCCGGAGACCTGCATAACAAGGTTAGATATTATTTAGTCTAATTTTTCTTGTTGAGAACATAATATTTGAGAAAATTTTAAAGTAAAACATAGGAATAAAAATTTTAACTCTATACTCTTTTTTAAGTATATTTGATTGATTATGCTATTACAGTGGTCCCATTTTTTCATCCCCCTTATCTCCCTCCTCCTTGCATCCCCCTCCCACAAGCATTCCCCACCCTTAGTTCATGTCCATGGGTTGTACATATAACTTTCTTGACTTCTCCATTTCCCATACTATTCTTAACCTCCCCCTGTCTATTTTGTGCCTACCATTTATGCTTCTTATTCCCTGTGTCTTTCCCCCCATTCTCCCTCCCCTGCCCCACTAATAACCCTTCATGTGATCTCCATTTCAGTGATTCTGGTCCTCTTCTATTGTTTGCTTAGTTTGTTTTTGTTTTTTTAGATTCAGTTATTGATAGTTGTGAGTTTATTGTCATTTTGCTATTCATATTTTTGAACATCTTCTTTTTCTTAGAAAAAGAAAAACATTTCAGATAATAAAGACTTGGTGATGATGAATTCCTTTAACTTGACCTTATCTGAGAAGCACTTTATCTTCCCTTCCATTCTAAATTATAACTTTGCTGGACACAGTAATCTAGGTCATAGGTCCTTGCCTTTCATGACTTGGAATACTTCTTTCCAGCCCCTTCTTGCCAGCAAGGTTTCTTTTGATAAATCAGCTGATAGTTTCATGTGAATTCCTTTGTAGATAACTCTCTCCATTCCTCTTGCTGCTTTCAAGATTCTCTCCTTTTTTGGCAATTGAATTATGATGTGCCTTGGTGTGTTTCTCCTTGGGTCCAACTACTTTGGGACTGTCTGAGCTTCCTGGATTTGCATGTCTATTTTCTTTGCTAGTGTGGGGAAATTTTCCTACATTATTTGTTCAACTAAGTTTTCAATTTCTTGCTGTTCTTCTCCTTCTGACACCTCTAAAATTAGGATATTGGAATGTTTCAGGTTGTCCCAGAGGTATATAAGAATCTCTTCACTTTTTCAAATTTTTGTTTCTTCATTTTGATCTGGATGGATGTTTAGTTTTTCCTTTTGTTCCAAATCGTTGCTTTGAGTCCTTGTTTCCTTCCTGTCACTGTTGGTTCCCTGAACATTCTGCCTTATTTCACTTTGGGTATCCTTCATTTGTTTTTTTCATCTTTCCACCAAGCTCAGTCAGATCTGTGAGCATTTTGATTACCAGGGTTTTTAATTCTCCATCAGATAGGTTAGTGATTTCCTCCTTGCTCAGCTCTCTTTCTGAGGCTCTACTCTGTTCTTTCATTTGGACCATATTTCTTTGTCTTGGCAGATCTGATAGGTTATAAGGGGGCGGGGCCTTAGGTATTCACCTGGGCAGGGCAACCATCTTTGCTGTGCAGCAGCGCTGCTGGTCTGGTTGTTCTGGTTGATTTTTTCTTTAATTCCTTGGTTGCTGGAGTTCCATGCAGTTTGATTTTCTGGTACTTTTGGTTGTTTATTGATTTCAGATTGGTTGTTGTCCTCCTTCTGGTTGTGTGAGGAAGTGAAGGGTCTCTACCTATGCCTCCATCTTGGCCAGAACTCCTGATTTGTTGTTCTACCTATTCACAGATTTATTGGCTGATTCTTGCATGTGTCCTGACAGCAACCTTGGTGTATTAGGACAACATTCTGACCAACTGAGAAATCCAGCCCAGCTGAGCTACCCAGTCCACACCATAACTCTGTCCTTTTTGAGGTTAAAAAGCCTCTATGTAGTTTGCTGCACAAAAGCACCTGAAATTTTGTCACCAGAATTCTTCATGGCTGATTTTGCTCAATTTTGAATCAGTTTATGTATAGAAGAAAAGTTTGCTTTATTTTTCCTCGTTCAGGGAAAAACCACATTTACCTCTCTGCATTCTTAGCTCTCGATCTCTGCATCTTTTCTCACTGGAGTCATATGGGATTTAAAGAGATTTCAAGACATCCAAATGAAAGTGTCAGCTAATGAAATATGTGAGGTTAAAAACAGGCTAGATATATGAATGTGGGTATTATCCATAAAGAGGTTATAGTTGAAATAATGAGAAATACCCAAGATTTCCAAGGAAAAAAATTTAAAAATGAAAACACAGCACTCAGTCTAGGCAGAAAAGACTTTATAGATTGTTCTAGTCCAATTCTTTCCACAATCTCAGCTCCCTGAAGTAAATGACCCAGCTCTACTAGTATATCTGTGATGATGGAAACTCACTACCCCCTGCATTACTTTCCTCTTGTCATTGTAACAGATAACCACAAATTTAGTGGTTTCAACATCACAAACATAAAATCTTACAGTCCTGTAGGTTACTAGGCCAAAATCAAGGTGTTGGCAGGACTGAATTCCCTGCAGAGGTTCTAGGGTAGAATCTATTTCCTTGCCTCTTCCCATGTCTAGTGGCTGCATCCCATGACTTCTGGTCCCATTCTCCATCCATCTTCATAGCCAACAGCATAGCATCTTCCCATCTCCCTTTGATTCAGGCCCTCTGGTTCCATCATCACATTTTCCTCTCTGCTTATTCTGCCTCCCTCATTCTTCTTTTGAAGACTATTTTGGTTACATTGGGCTCATCTGGATAACCTAGGAGAATACCCCTAAATTAAGATTCTTAAATTAATCACACCTACAAAGTCCTTTTGCTATATATAGCAACATACTCATGGATTCCAGGGACTAATACACGGGCATCTTTGGGGGGTGTCATTTGTCTACCACACCTCCCAAAGCAGCCCACGATTCTAATGGCTAGAAAGTTGTTATATTGGGCTAAACTTTGTTTACATGTAGTTTCTATACATTGATCCTGGCTTTGTCCTCTGAAGTCGCACTCTCCTTCAGATAGCTGAAGATCTTTGACCCCCTCTGCCCAGGACAAAACTATTTATTCAGCAGCTTGATAAGACATAGTTCCAAATTTCTATTATCTTGGTTGGCCTTCTGTAATTTTAATTAGTAAAGCCCAAGGTTATAGTCTACTAAAATTCTTGTCTTTCCAAACACCACCAAAGAATATGTTTACTTGAACTATACTTAGGCAGTTGATTTTTAGCTGAAATACTAGCTTTCATAAGTAGGTTTTCCAAATAACTCTTTAGTGTCAATGAACAAATTAGTAATCCTTAACTACGTGTGATCTTCAAATTTAATTACATGTGGGTTTCTATCCAAATTATTAATAAAAATGTTAATTAAGTGTAATAGAGCCTATCACAGAGCCCTGCAGCATAACTGAAGGGCTTTCCAAGAGAACATTTATCTGTGTTCTTGGGCCAAAGTCATTCAGGCAAGGACTAACTGCATTGTAATCTGATCCACAGTTTTTCATCTTATCCACAGGAATTCAATGTTTTACACCCTTCATATTGCATTAGCTTTGACTGCCAATCTATCAGGAGAATTTCAGTAAATGTTTGTATATGAAAATATGACCTTTCAGATCACCTATACGAAGAAAACAGAGCAAATAGCATATATATTTTCCCTTTTTTTAGTATCTCTCTCTCCTTTCTTTCTTTCTTTTTTTTAAAAACAGACTCGTGGTATTTATTGTCTCTGGAGAGCAAAAGTAGTCTGACGCTGAAGGGATAGTTCCTTTTAACCTAAGCAATGAAATGAAGAGAAATGAAGAACTAAATTCCAGTCTTACCCATTTGACTTGCTCTTAAACATTAGTCAGAGTTCTTTATATCCTCTCCACAAAATGGGTGAAGTAAGTTAAATAAATTTAATGGGAGAAATTGTAGGTATATGTGAATGAATGAATGTGAAAAACTCTTCATTATAACAGCTACATAAATGTTGTATGCATTTAAAAAACAGTGCTATGTAACTTTTACATGAATGTAAAATAAACAAATACTTTTGGTCTACAGCCCTCTAAAGATCATTATTATACTTACAGTTCGAGATTCATACCTATTAGTTAATCCAGAAATGTGCTTCCGTTAGCCCTTCTGCATGTATGCGTGTGCCTGCATGTGTATTTGTGCATGTGTAGATTTCATTTCTGCTTTTACGTCAGGATTTCTCATTTCTCTCTGGCAGTCAGAGATAAAAGTTCTTCACAGAACCACTATCAGAGGCAGTTTAGAATAATTACTTAGATTTTTACTCTCGTAAAGCTAGATTTCTTTTTGATAGCACACATGTAATATAAACCTTTGTCATTAAAGTCCTCCTAACAACAGAGAAAAGTAAACATTCCCTATCATACCTTCTGCAAAAGATCTGGAATGTAACCCTAAGATGTTCACCCTTCTCAAATCTCATTTTTAGCTTTGAAAATTCATGGAATATTTTGAGTAAATAGATATGTTCATTATCTTGACTGTGGTATTGCAATAAGTGCATACATATGTCAACACTCATTAAATTGTATACTTTAAAATGTGCAATTTATTCTGTTATATAACTTTAATAAAGTTGTACAAAGCTTAATGCTTATGGGAGAATGAGCGAACTCTAATTATCTAAAACAACATAGATGAATGCCACAAACAATGCTGAGCAAAAGAACCCAGGCACAAGAGTGCATGATGTGCGATGCATGCTTAAGGGAGGGTAATGACTGAAAGGGGGAGAGGGAGGTCTGAGATGGTGTGATTCTGATTCTTGAACTAAATTACACAGCTACATTTACTTCATGAAAATGCATTGAGCTGTGCAGTAACGCACAGGATCTTTGTGGTGATGGGATAGCTCTGTGTCTTCATTATGGTGGTGGTTACACAAATCTATAAAGATATGACAAAATTGCATAGATTTCTATACACACATACAAATGAATGCATGTAAAAGTGGTGAAATCTGAACACTGTCTGTGGATTGTACCAGTCAGTCTCCTGGTTTTAATATTGCACTATAGTTACGTAAGATGCTACCACTGGGGGGAACTGGGTGGGACCTCTCTGAACTAACTTCCTGTGAATCTATAATTATTTCAAAATAAAAAACAATACTATTGTGTAGAGTGGTATTTTAGTATAAGAACATCTATTGGATTTTCAACTTATATCCCCTTTCTAGAAATTTCTCTCTTTCCTCTCCTCAGGATTGTAGTGAAAACTGTTATGTTCAATCTAAGTGGTCCCAACTGTCAACCTAGATGACAATTGATTAATCCAGGGGTGGCATCTGTCCTAAAGGGAGCCAATTAGAGCCTTTTCTTGGAATATGGCACTTGACCTGAGCGAGAGCCATCTCTCTCCACGTGTCTGGACTATACCTTTACATTTAAGAGCTTCCAGGGTGTCCTGTTTTCCATTCTGTGATCAGGGGAAGCAGAAGAACCTGGTTTGGAAAGAGAAATTGGAATGAATCAGATGTACAAAATAGGGAGAGACAAGAGAAGATGAGTCCTTTGAACATTCACCCCCCTGGTTCCTTATGTGCAGCTGAATTTCTTTCCTTGGATTCTGTAAGACAATTCTTTACCTTTATGATAAATTCACCTTCTTTTCTAAACAAGATCCATTTGGATTTCTGTTAAGTGCAACCAAGAAGATACAACCATATTTATCCTGAGGCTTACACTTAGAATATGTTTTTTCAAAATTTAAGAAGTATAACTTTACAGTATCTGAGATAAAGATTTTCACTTCCATATTGTGTGATTGCACAGGCTACGCTGAAGATCATTTAACTCACTCCTATCATTTTCAGGTGAGGTACCTAAAGCCAGAGAGGTTAGGGACTTAGCCAAAGTCATACAGCCAGCTTCTAGATGACCCAGAATCAGCACCCTGTCACCTCCCTCACTTCAGTATGACATGGTATGTCTTGGTGAGAAGCACCAGGATGTTCCATGGAGGGTTTTATTGGCTTGTTTTTAGTGTGTTAGCTGCATAACTAACAAATCAGAATGTGATCAACAAAAACCTACTTGAGAAGTGACATGAATCAGGGAGGGGAAATAGGGATATAAGCAGTTATAGGTACTTCATATAAAAAACTTTAACTTTTATCATTATTAGTCATAGAGATATTCCATTTGTCACTTAGAACTGATATATATAGTCTTTTGAGAGTCAAAAGAAACAATTTCAGGACAGATTACTCACATTTCAGTCCAAATAGTGAGTATCTAGAATTGAGGGAAAAAGTTCAGACCATATTAAACAGGATGTCAATACTCAGTTTGACGTAAACTTCCTGAGAGGTGGAGGTTTGCTCTGAAACTTCCTGCCTGGTCATAAAGGGGAACAAGGCAACTGGAACACATGAGTCTTTCTCAATCTGGTCCTATGAGGGAGATTAAAAATGAGATTTGTGATTATTCTTAAAAAACCAAAGTAGACAAAGCATAGCATATTGTTGACTCTATTTTGGGAGGTATCTATGAAGTGGGAAAGAGTATTACCCAGTTAGATATCTGATAAACACGTGACTTGCTGGAAAGCAAAGCAAAGAACAGAAAAAGTGTAACTTGCAGCTTTCAGTTTTATGTTCATTAATGGAGTGCCTGCTCTTATCACTCCAAGGAATTGGACTCCCAAAGTTGTAGCTGTCAACTTTAAATAATTTTTTAAAATTGAATTTATTGGGGGTGACACTGGCTAATAAAATTATATAGGTTTCAGGTGTACAATCCTAGAATACATCATCTGTATTGTAGCTGTCTACTTTTTTTTCCTTTTTATTGAATTTATTGGGGGTGACACTGAGTAACAAAACTATACAGGTTTCAGGTTAGCTGCTTTTTTTTTTTTTGGTGAAAGTTGTCTGCCACTGTTCATCATGCCCCAACTGTCTTTGCTGGGGCTGTGGGCAGTAACATAGCCCCATGTTGGGGGTACAGGTAAATCTCACTATTCTTGTTCTCCCCTAAGCCAGCAGAATGTCTTATATTTTTCAGTAATTCTTTCTGTCCAGGAGCATTTTAATATTGATTTTCGAGGAAGAGGGATCCCAGCTCTATCACCACCTCAGGTGCATATTCTGCTGTCCCAGGTCTCAATTGCCTGGAGCTGCACCCTCTCAGAGAGCAGGCATGCTCATGCATGAGACCTCAAGCCTTTGAGCTAGGGGGAAATAAAAAACTTTTCTCACTGTATTGTTGTCAAAATATAACTAAAAGAAAGCTAAAAAAGGAATAGAGGAGCAAAAAAGAAATAAAGACTTCTGAGTCCCTTAAGATTTTTTTTTGTGTGCTGGTAAATAGGACAGGAAAGACTTTTTAAAAAAATCTTCACCTTACGATATGTTTATTGGCTTTAGGGAGAGGAAGAGGGAGAGAGAGAGAGAGAGAGGTCGATCAGTTCCCTCCCATATGCACCCTGGCTGGCAATCAAACATGCAAACTAGGTATGTGCCCTGGCTGGGAATTGAACCTACAACCTTTTGGTGCATGGGACAATGCTCCAATCCAGCTGAGCCACCTGGCCAGGGCAAGAAAGGCTTTTTTTTTGGCTTTCATGTCAGGTATTTCTTCTAGAGGATGGCCCCAACACTTTCATGTTAAGTTGGCTTCCCAATGTCTCCACTTCTTTCTGGGAACATTTTCTATTTCTTCCTGGCCTACAGCATTGCATCTACATAATATTGTTTGCAAAGAAATATATCAGGCCTATGGCTCTGGTATTAATATTTACCATAATATTAATTTATAACCCCCCCAAGTCCCCATTACTCACAGTTTCTTCTTGCAACTATGTCACAGAGGCTAATAGAAGGATAAATGTATTCAATTTAATTTAGTAGTAAACACCTGTTGAGTAGAGCTACACTGAGATAAATTGGAAGCTCATAACCCTGCAACTGTGAAACTGTGATATACACCAGACATTGATAGTTGATATTACAGAGGTACAGATAATAAGCAAACACTCAGAAAGTAATGGCAGGGGAGACTATTCTACATGAGAACACTGGGATCCTCAGCAAGATAGTAATTTTTTAAAAAATTAAAAAATTACTATTCAAAAGGAATACTAGCTTTTATGTTTGAAAAACATAGAAAAACAGAATAAAAGAAAAAAAATCCACCCCTGAGATAATCACTTTTAAAATTTTGGCATATTCCTTTTAACATTTTCATTTATATATACATACATAGACACATTCACACTCAAACACACACACATGATTGAATCTTATTCTATGTAACATTCTGTAACATAATTTTTAATTTAATTAAATTTATTGATGGTAAGATTGGTTAACAACATTAGATAAGTTTCAAGTGTCTTCTGGTCAAGATGGAGGCATAGGTAGATATGCTTTGCTTCTTCACACAACCAAAAGAAGGATAACAACCAATTTAAAAACAAAAAACAACAAGAACTGCCAGAAAATGAACTGTATGAAAGTCCAACAACAAAAGAGTTAAAGAGGAACCATTCATCCAGACTGGTAGGAGGGGCAGAGACAGGCTGCCAGGGTGGAGAGGACACACAGCAAGGTGGTGGCTGGTAGAGTGGGTGGTCCCACATTTACTTGCAGATAAACCTAGAAGAACAACTGGGGAGTGGGGCAGACTGCGCAGCCCAGGGTTCCAGCATGAGGAAACTAAAGCCTCAAAACCTCTGACTGAAAAAACCTGTGGGAGTTGCAGCGTTGGAAGAAACTCCCAGCCTCATGGGAGAGTTTGTTAGAGACACCCACAGGTTCCTAGAACATACACAAAACCACCTACCTGGGAATCAGCACCAGAAGGGAGCATTCACTTCATTTGTGGGTAGCAAGGGAAGTGACTAAAAGTGGGGCAAGAGCTGAAAAGTGGCATTTTTCCTCTTGGACCTCTCCCACACAGAGCCACAAAGCAGTGAAGTGGGTTGTCCCGCCCTGGCAAATAACTTAGGCTCTGCCCCTTACACCATAACAGGTGTGCCAAGACAAAGAAATATGGCCGAAGTGAAAGAACAGATCAAAACTCCAGAAAAAGAACTAAGTGAGTCAGAGATAGCCAATCTATCAGAAGCATAGTTCAAAACACTGGTAATCAGGATGCTCACAGAAATGGTTGAGTACGGCCACAAAGTAAAGGAAGACATGAAGGCTACACAAAGTGAAATAAAGAAAAATATACAGGGAACCAACAGTGAAGGGAAAGAAACTGGGACTCAAATCAATGATTTGGAACAGAAGGCAGAAATAAACATTCAATCAGAACAGACTGAAGAAACGAGAATTCAAAAAAATGAGGTGAGGCTGAGGAACCTCTGGGACAACTTTAAATATTCCAATATCCAAATCCTAGGTGTGCCTGAAGGAGAAGAGGAAGAGCAAGACATTGAAAACTTATTTGAAAACATAATAAAGGAGAACTTCCCCAATCTGGCAAAGAAAATAGACTTCCAGGAAGTCCAGAAAGCTCAGAGAGTCCCAAAGAAGTTAGACCCAAGGAGGAGTACACCAAGGCATATAATAATTACATTAGCCAAGATTAAAGAGGAGAGAATATTAAAAGCAGCAAGAGAAAAAGAGACAGTTACCTACAAAGGAGTTCCCATAAAACTATCAGCTAATTTATCAAAAGAAACCTTGTAGACAAGAAGGGGCTGGAAAGAAGTATTCCAAATCATGAAAGGCAAGGACTTACAAACTAAATTACTGTGTCCAGCAAAGCTATAATTTAGAATGGATGGGTGGATAAAGTGCTTCCCAGATAAGGTAAAGTTAAAAGAGTTCATCATCACCAGTCTTTATTATATGAAATGTTAAAGGGATTTATTTAAGAAAAAGAAGATCAACATATGAACAGTAAAATGACAACAAACTCACAACTGTCAACAGCTGAACCAAAAAAGAGAACGAAAACAAATTAAGCAAACTAGAGGAGGACCAGAATCACTGAAAGGGAGATCACATGGAGGGTTATCAGCAGGGCAGGGCAGGGGAGAGAATGAGGAAAAGGTACAGGGAATAAGAAGCATAAATGGTAGGTACAAAATAGACAGGAGGAGGTTAAGAATAGTATGGGAAATGGAGAGAAACCTAAGAACTTATATGTACAACCCATGGACATGAACTAAGTGGTGGGGGGGGGGATGCTGGAAGGAGGGAGGGATGCAAGACAGAAGGGGAAAAAGGGGAGAAAAACATGGGACAACTGTAATAGCATAATGAATAAAATATACTTAAAAAAGTTTCTGCTATACCATTCTGTGATACATCATCTGTATAATGCATTGTGTGCTTACCACCCAACGTTCGGTTTCCTCCTATCACCATATATGCGTATTTGACCCCTTTACCCTCCTCATCCTTCCCCCAGTCCTTGTCCCTCAGGTAAATGCCATACTGTTGTCTGTAGCTATGAGTTTGTTTGTTTGTTTGTTTAACACCATTTTTAATCTGACAATATATGGTGAATATTTTCACATCCTGTAATATTCTCCTGTACCTGACTGTCAGTTCCAGAATATGGATGCTCTGTACTTAATTCCTGCCATTGGACATTTAGTTTGTTTTCAATTTTTAATCATTATAAACAACACTGTAGTGAAGTATCATACACAAACCATTTTTATAAACATCAAATGATTTTCTTAAATTACTAGCAATTGAACTACTTAGTCAAGGTATTTAAACATTTTGAGGCTTTTATGACACTCCTATCAGCTGCACATGAAGATCTCCTACTCTGACGGGTAGTACTTTTCTAGGGGTGACAAGGTCTCTTATTTGAGAGCTTGATTTGTTTTGAAGATGTGGAAAGTTATAGAACAGAGATTCTTCCCCCTGGCATGCCATCCCAAGAAAGTGAGGTGGTGCTCTGATCTGTTGCACCCTGCCACTGTGGCGTTTGGACGGGAGAGGGGAAGTTTGTGTTTCAGATGGTGTCATACCCTGTCATGTGGGACACATACATAGATCAAAGGGGATACAAGCTCTGGGCAGTTCTTTTCATCTCCAGCGTGCTTCTGTTAAGTGCCTCCCACACAGCACTGAGCAGCCTACTCCAGGTGGACTTCATAGGTCTTTCTCACCTGAATCTTCTCCCCTTCAGAGGTGATAACAGATTTCATCATTTTCATTAAATATAAATAGACTGAAAGATCAGATCTACTTAGAGAAAGGTTTTTTGAGTATATGTATGACGAGGGTTCATCCCATCCCATTTCAATGAGTATGTCAGTAAGTGTATATACCATGATTTTTAGTGTGGTGCAACCACTCATTGAGAAATTTCCAAGCTGTTATTTAAGAGGTTGATTATATAATGTATAGATGTCATAGGTGTGTGTGTTTAATCTGTTAAGACAAACTTAGAAAAGGGAACATGAGTATATTGTCACTTTATCATAAACCTGTGTTAGATATACAGCAATAGATAGGTGTACATAAAATATATATAATAATCCTTGAATACCAATAGGTCACATGTTATTAAGAGGATCATATAAAGCAAAACTTTGGTTGGTAATTTATTTGACTTGTCTAGCACTCCCCATCCTCGCCCCTCCCCCAGGCAGGATCTGTGCTCCATTAAGACTGTGGGCTTGGTCGTCTTTTTCACAGCGGCACTCCTATCCTGTACCAGTCCAGATATGTAGCAAAAAGTCTAAAAATATTTGTTGAAGAAATGAAAAATAGAGATCTTATTTTTAGAGGAGTAAAAAAAAGCAGTGAATTTATAAAAAAAAACAACACTGTAAAAGGAGTTGTCAAGTCTAGAAAAAAACAAGAAAAAGAAGAGGAGAAAGGCGAGGAAGATGAAGACAACGATGATGAATATGTTGGTTCTACCGCAGTTTTTTTTCTTGTCTATAAAGCATTTAATCCCCCTGTACACAACTCACTCCTTTTAAAGAAAATTGAAATGTAAGGCTGTGTAAGATTTGTTTTTGAACTGTACAACCTTTTTTTGTACAGTTAATGCACTACCCGATGTGTCTTTAGAAGCTCTTTCCTCATGGCGTTTTACAGCTGCTAACCTTGCCTGGTACTGTATGGGGGCTGTAAATCGGCAGGGAAATTTCAAGCAGGTTCTTGTTGGTGCACAGCACAAATTAGTTATATATGGGGATGGTAGTTTTTTCATCTTCAGTAGTCTCTGATGCAGTTTATATGAAATAATTGTCCTGCTGACTGAATACCACTCTGTAATTGCGAAAGAAAGTTGCAGCTCTTTTGTTGACATTCTGAATGCTTCTAAGTAAATACAATTTTTTATTTTTAAAAACACACTATAAACAAAAGTTCTAAAGACATCTAGTTCTAAAACAGACCAGATTTGTCAACAGACTTGCAAGTTTAATCAAAACTATAAAGTGCTACATCCATTACTGGTCCAATTAATGATGCAATTAGATATTAGTAGTAATAGTTAAAACTCAGAATGAGCAATAAAAGCGTAGTGGGGTTCATAATACCAGTGTCAAATGTAGCACTTGGGGTTCTCACTGAACATCTGAGAAAGGTCGGATAGTCAATCTAAGTGGGCAAATGTCTAAACCTATAGAAGATTAAAAAAAAAGATAATTACAAGAGCAATTTTCTTTTTCTGACTTTGTGGGCTTCTCTTCAACTTTTGTTTTCTCAGTTTTTATTATCTAAAACTAAAGGATTAATTAAACCTAAAGGACCAGACTAAGTGATTCAGTAAATAGGTAACTTACACAATTTTTGGAGAATTAATTAAAATAGGTTAAACTTAAGGGACTCTTAGAAAACAGTCTTTTTTTTGAAGTGGTTGCCATATGTACCCTTTAAAACTTGAATTTTCACCAGTGTTAAATATAAGGTAGAAAGCTTGTTTGACTTTTTAACCCCATTTTTATAATAAAATGTATCATACATACCAAAATGTGTATAAAACATATAGATTTTAAAGAATAATAACTAAAGAAACATCTGTGTGCCACTAGCTTGAAATGATTTCTTAAATTAACTGAGAATTGTCTATTGATTCTCTGTTCTGCAGCTGAGCTTTCACAAAATGCTGGCCATTTAATTAAATACTGTATGTCTATTCAAGTCCACAGCTGTGATACTTTCTACTACAGAATACTTATATCCAGAATTGATCATAGTTCCTACAGAGCTAGAAGTATATTATTTGTCAGAACAATAGAAACTAATTAGGTACCTATGGATTGTAAAAATAGAATCTTATGGGTTTTTAATGGAAAAATGTGATTAAAACTATAATTCTTTAAGATTAATTTCTAAACTCAAAAGTGAAATCATGACACAATCATTTGGCAAGTATGTCAGTTTCTTCCTGGGCAATAACTACCTTGACTGGGTAAAGGAGAAATGTTCTCAGACGCACACTAATTTCTTCTTTAATTGAATGAAATGTGAGTTGGGGTAAGTTAATATTTATAAAATGGAATATGTATTAGATATCTATTGCTGTATAACAAATTACCTTTTAGTGGCTTAGAGCAGTAAGCATTTATCTCACAGAGGAAGCTGGGCATGGGTTGGTTGAGTTGTCTGACTCTGGGTCTCTCCCAAGGCTGCAATCAAGTGCTGGCTGTGGTTACAGTCTTCTTAATGCTTGACAGGGGCGGATCCACTTCTACCTTACTCAGGAGGATGTTAGTAAGATTTAGTTCCTCTCAGGGTGTTGCACTTAGGGCCCCAGTTCCTCATTAGCTGTTGCCTGGAGGCTTCCCTAGATCTATCCATTAGGTAGTTCAGAATGAGTGAGAACAAAAGAGAGAGAAAGAAGGAAGTCATAGTCTTTTGTAATCTAATCTCAGATACGACATTCCATCACTTTATCATATTCTATTCATTAGAAATGTTACTAGATCCAGCTGTAATTTCCAACAGGAAGAAATTACACCAAGAGGTGAAGGTCATTGGGAGCCTCAGAAAGGAGCAGATGATGCTTTGTTGTTGGGCCATTAGTGGAGAATAATAACCACATCCCCAGCCCGTTGGCACCCTTACATAGTGACATTTATACTGTGGTTTCTAGAGGCACCCTTCTGGGCCCATTTCATCCATTTGACAGGAAAGCTGACAATACAGCTTTAGGTGATCAGGGTCCAAGAAGCCTTCTGGAGAGGTTGCTGTCCTTATAACCCCTTTTTAGTTGCATTGTCCTTTATGAAAACTGTGTTTGAAACTTTCCACACCAAAGGTGATTCCTTTTCTTCTTTGAAAAATGTGAGATAACTCATCTAAGGTGATTTAAAAAAATAGTCCTGGGGGAAAATATTTATTATTCACTTTGAAAGTTTTCTTTTAAATATAGTTTCTTCTGAGTTGCTTTCTCTGCTCTGTTATTTTGTAACTTAATGTAAATAATTATCCTACTTGTTACTGACTTCATTAGAGTAACAACTAGCTACTTGAAAATTAAGTTTTATGCTAATATCTTCCATTATGTAAGTACATTTCTCAAATTTTAATTATGAACAAAATTGCAGTGGAAAGGTAGGTTTTAAAAAAGCTGCTAGTCCTAGAATCTGTTTAATACTTAAAGCTGTAAAATCAAGATATAATACATGATTAAAATAATTTTTTAAAATACTTTATTTACTTCTTTTTAGAGAGAGAGGAAGAGAGAAAGAGAGGGAGAGAAACATCAATGTGTGGTTGACTCTCACATGCCCCCCACTACACACCTGGCTCGCAATCCAGACGTGTGCCCTAACTGGGAATCGAACCAGTGACCATTGGGTTTGAAGGGTGCTGCTCAATCCACTGAGCCACACCAGCCAGGGCTGACTAAAATAATTTTGACCTGTGTTTCCAAAGCCTTTGAGGCATTACTTAAGTTGCTTAATTATTAGCTAGTAATATATTATGGCAGAGTAGCATGATTATTTTTCTCATTTCTCAGCTGTTTATTTTAGGCTTTTTCTTCCATTTCCCCCCTTTTTTAGTTTCCTCTATCTTGTGAAATGATTTACAAAATTTAAATTTTGATTATTTATTTGACTAAGAAAATATTAGGGAATAAAAAATTTATGGTGTGACTTCTACCAGCAAGAATGGTTTAAAAAGGACCAGACTTAATCTCTCACTTAAAGAAATTTAAAAACTGGACTTCCAGCCAAGATGGAGGTGTAGGTGGATACATTGTGCCTCCTCTCACAACCAAAATTAAGGACAACAAAAATTTAGAACCAAAAAAACAATCAGAACAGACAGAAAATTGAACTGTACAGATGTCCAACAACGATTCACCTAGACTGATAAGAGGGTCGGAGTTGGCAGCTGGTGGAGAGGGATCATGGCAGGAAAAAGCAGGGGCTAGTGGTCCCAGACGTACAGGCGGCGGTTGGCACACCCCAGGCATGTAGGCAGCGGTTAGCAGACCCCGGACGCAGGGAGGCAACGAGCAGACCCAGTGAGGCACTCTAGGCGGCTGACAGTGGTCACACATTTGTGCACAGATAAACCAGGTGAAAACGGGCAGCAAGACAGACTTCGCAACCCAGGGCCCCAGCACCGGGAAATAAAGTCTAAAAGCACCAACTGAAAACACTTGTGGGGGTTGAAGTGCTGGGATAGACTCCCAGCCTCACAGGAGAGTTTGTTGGAGAGACCCACAGGTCTTAGAATGTACACAAGCCCACCCACCAGGAAATCAGCAACAGAAGGACCCAATTTGCTTGGGAAAAGCAGTGGAAGGGACTGGAATCCAAGAGAGTGCACAGCAAGCACCATTGTTCCCTCTCAGACCCCGCCCCCACATACAGCTCACAACCCAGCCACTGGGCTGCCCTGCCCTGGTGAACACCTAAGGTTCTGCCCCTCACTACTAACAGCCACAACCAGACTAAAACCAAAACAAAACAAAACCAAAAATGGCTCAAAAGGGAGAACAGATCAAAGCCCTGGAGCCAATTAATCTAAGAAACCAAGAGATAGCCAACCTATCAGATGCACAGTTCAAAGCACTGGTGATCAGGATGCTCACAGAGTTGGTTGATTTTGGTTGCAAATTAGATGAACAAATGAAGGCTACAATAAGTGAAATGAAGGAAAATGTACAGGGAACCAATAGTGATGGGAGAAAAACTGGGACTCAAATCAATGGAGTGGACCAGAAGGAAGGAAGAAACAAACAGAAAAGAGTGAAGAAACAAGAATTCAAAAAAATGAGGAGAGGCTTAGGAACCTCCAGAACATCTTTAAACGTCCCAACATCTGAATTATAGGGGTACCAGAAGGGGAAGAGGAAGAACAACAACTGAAAAACTTATCTGAACAAATAATAAAGGTGAACTTCCCCAATCTGGCAAAGGAATAGACTTCCAGGAAGTCCAGGAAGCTCAGAGAGTCCCAAGGAAGTTGGACCCAAGGAGGAACACACTAAGGCACATCACAATTACATTAGCCAAGATTAAAATGAAGGAGAGAATTCTAGAAGCAGCAAGGGATAAGGGCACAGTCACCTACAAAGGAGTTCCCATCAGACTGTCAGCTGATTTCTCAAAAGAGACCTTACAGGCAAGAAAGGGCTGGAAAGAAGTATTCCAAGTCATGAAAGGCAAGGACCTACATCCAAGATTGCTCTATCCAGCAAAGCTTTCCTTTAGAATGGAAGGGCAGATAAAGTGCTTCTCAGATAAGGTCAAGTTAAAGGAGTTCATCATCAAGCCCATATTATATAAAATGTTAAAAGGACTATCTAAGAAAAAGAAGATAAAAATAGGACAATAAAAAGACAGCAAACTCACCGATATTAACAACCACACCTAAAACAAAAGCAAACTAAGCAAACAATGAGAACAGGAGCAGAGACACAGAAATGGAGATCACATGGTTAGCAACAGGGGAGTGGGAGGAGGAGAGAGGGGGGAAAGTTACAGAGAACAAGTAGCATAGACAGTGGGTAGAAAATAGATGGGGGAGGGCAAGAATAGTGTGGGAAAAATAGAAGCTAAAGAACTTAGGACACATGGACATGAACTAAAGGGGGGAATGTGGGTGGGAGGGGGTGTGCAGGGTGGAGGGGAATGATGGGGGAGAAATGGGACAACTGTAATAGCATAATCAATAAAATATATTTAAAAAGAAATTTAAAAATTGGGCAAAATGTATAAAGTAATTGTTTTCAGATATCAGATAGCAGGTACTGCAGGACAGTGATTTCTCAAGAAGGAAACAAACACAGTTAGTTTTATAATGGCCCCTGACTGCAGGAAGTTGTCCATGCTGCAGCATAGGGAGGAGAAACCCACAGACCTCAACCACTCCTCTGAGTAGAGGAAACATAGGCATCAGAATTTGATGGTGAAAACCAGAAGAGAGAGCTGTACGAAAATAGGGCTTGGAGGGTTCCTGTTGAGTCTTCAGCTGACTTCTGATTAATATACTCATGTGAGAAAACTACCAATACTGGAGAGAGAATAAGCAGAACAAAACTTGGAGTTACACAGGGTCAGGAATAATTTGGGTTCCAGCAGGAAAGAGTGGAAAGACCTGCTAACAGGTCTTTCCTGTTAGCAGGAAAGACCTGGCATACAGCAGCATCTTCAGAAGGTTATTGCCTCAGTAGTTTTGAGTGTAATATTTAAGTCTTTAATCCATTTTGAGTTTATTTTTGTATACGATGTAAGAAGTTGGTCTAGTTTTTTTGGGGGGGAAGGGATGGTTTGCATGCATCTACCCAATTTTCCCAAAAGTCTTATCTATCTTTGCCTCATTGTATGTTTTTGCCTCCTTTGTCAAATATTGACCATAAAGGTATGCATTTATTTCTTGAAAGCAGGTCCTTGTTAAATTAAGTACAGGTAGTCTTCTCATTTTATGATTTCATAATATAAGCATATTTGTGGTAAATAGTTACCCTGCTGTTATAAAGATAAAGCCACAGACATTGTTTACAACTTAACATACTTTTTTAACCCCATTTTCTTTTTAAAAGTTTTATGGAGATGTAATTCACATACCATATAATATACAATTTCAACCACATAAAATGTACAATTCCATGGTTCTTAAGTATTGGGTTGGCTAAAAAGTCTGTTTAGTTTTTTTTTTATTCCGTAAAATAAAAGACACAGTTTTCATTTTCTCCAATAACTTTCTTGATTTTGGTATTTTGAGTCTGTCAGCTCTCTGCTGCGTGGTATAACACTGATTGTTCTCAATTAATGTCTTCATTTGATCACTATCAACTTCAACTGGTCTATTCAACTGTGGAGCATCATTCAGTGAGAAATCTCTAGCATGAAACTTCACAAACCACTTTTGACATGTTCAATCAGCCACAGCACCTGCTCCATACACTGCACAAATCTTTTTTTGCATTTCAGCTGCATTTTTACCTTTCTTGAAATAAAAAGCACAATATGCTGAATATGTTGCTTATTTTCTTCCATCTATGATATTAAAATGGATACACAAAAATTCACCAATTTGATGTTTTTTTAATGTACACTGATGTGACAGCTGTCACAAGACAATTTAACAAATTTTTTTAAATTTATATATATATATTTTATTTATTTGTTTTTAGAGAGAGGGGAAGGGAAGGAGAAAGAGAGGGAGAGAAACATCAATGTATGGTTGCCTCTTACACATCCCCTACTGGGGACCTGGCCCACAACCCCAGCATGTGTCCTGACTGGGAATCGAACCAGCAACCCTTCGGTTCACAGGCTGGCGCTCAATCCACTGACCCACACCAGCCAGGGCTAACAAAATTGTTTTTAATGAAGTAAGGATAACTAAGTGCTACTAGAGCCATCTTAATGGGGGAAAAAAAAACCCCACAGACTTTTTGGCCCAATATGTTCACAGGGTTGTGCAACTATCACAACAATCTAATTTTAGACTTTTTTCTTTCTTCTTCCTATTTAAATTTTAGACTGTTTTTATTAACCTGAAAAGAATGCATTTATTAGTAGTCACTTTCCATTCTCCCTTTCTCCCCTTCCCAGCCCTAAGCAACAACTAATATATTTTCTATCTCTATGGATTTGCTTCTTCTGGACTTATCATATACATAGAATTATACAATATGTGATCTTTTGTGACTGGCTTCTTTTACTCGAAATAATGTTTTCAAGATTCATCCATGTTGTAGAAAGGATTAGTACTTTTTTATTTTGAATTTTATTATATTTATCCATTTTATTTATCCATTCATCAGTTGATGAATATTTGTCTCCCCTACCCCAGTTTTTGGCTGTTATAAATAATATGGTATAAACATTTGTTACACGTTTATATGGTGTATATATGTTTTCCTTTCTCTTGGGCATATACCTAGGAGTGGAATTGCTAGGTCATATGGTAACTCTGTGTTTAACATTTTGAGGAACTGCCAAACTATTTTCCAAGACATCTGCACCATTTGATATTCCTACTAGCAAGGCAGGAAGGTTCTAATTTCTCAACATTAACCTAAAATACTTTTCAAATTTCATTTTACCATAAATGGTTGGTCCCATGTTGCCAGAATGCAGATATATTTTAAAGAATTTGCTTTTTCCTTGTTTGCAAAGAAGCTCCAAATATAATTTTCTTTCTCTAGGAAGATAGAGTTGGACTAGATTATACAAAGATATCTATCTTCTAACTCTAAAAGTCTGTGCTTCTCTGAATTCTTCATTTTCAAACAGAAAGAATGGTTCCTGTTATTTTCACCTTGCAGTTTGACCTAAATAATAATTTCTGTTTGGCAAGGAAAAAATAAAGCTGAAGCCCCAAAACTGAGTCATTGTTTTAAGTAAATCATTTATATATAGTTTCTCTAATAGTTCTCCTGTCTGCCTGTTAGCTAAAATCTTGGCCAATTTCTAAGTCTTCAGTTACTTTTGAAAAGTTTGGGTATTATCTTATAATGTATAAATAATTCAGTAAATGCAAAAAAAGGGAAGAGACTGAACCTGCTTTCTATATAAATTTCAATGTAAAAATAGAATCACATTAATAATTTCCATCTAAGATATTATATTCATAGTATTAATCAATACCAATTGTAATATTAAAGTTATCATGTTCCCCTTTCATTCAAGAGCAATGCATTTTGAACTATGACTTAGTTGTCATTTTTCCTCTTGGCTTAAGTGCTCATAGATTTTTATCAATGGGTTAGAGCTCACACATTTGACAAATACTCAAGCAGCTCTCACATGACCAGGGATCCAAAGGCAAAATGAAGATTTCTCCTCTAGAACTTGTTGATTTTGTCATTAATATTAGGTTAAGAAATTTTTAATAGAGAGGCAACATACAAGAGCATAGGTTTTGGAGTTCAGATAGAAAATAGGATTGAATCCTGGCTCTGCCAATTACTAGCTGTACAACTTTTGGAAAGTTTCCCACCTTCCTAAAACACAGTTTACTCATCTATTAAATGGGATTAGTAGCCCCTACTTCATTGGGGTTATTGTTATCAGTAGCTAATATTTTGTGTATAAAATGTGTCAATAAATTGTAGGTGTTGTTTTTCTGAAAATTCTCCTTGAGGGCTCAGCATTTAAATATATATCACCTTTCTGGTCTAGGAGTCTGCTTTTGATTTA
Organism: Anoura caudifer; assembly: GCA_004027475.1. Lineage (NCBI taxonomy): Eukaryota > Metazoa > Chordata > Mammalia > Chiroptera > Phyllostomidae > Anoura > Anoura caudifer. The sequence goes on along the minus strand of PVKU01001539.1, from coordinate 62,175 downwards.
GGTCAATATGAAAGTGTTTCCTAGAGCCTGCTTAGGAACTGATTTCATGGCTTTTGATCTTTCCCTGACATTACATTCAGTTGAGATTTTTCATATATTTTTTCTTCTCAGTTTACAGGATTACATTTTTTTAAATTTTAATTGTAGTTCTTGTACAGTTTTCTGTCTTCTACTCCCATCCCAGCTCACCGCCCCAGCCCTCTCCAGCTCCCTCCCATTTCCACCCCCCTAGCTTGTGTCCATGTGTCTTTTATACTTGTTGCTCTAAACCCTTCCCCTTTTCCCTTGAAATTCCTACCCCTCTCCTCTCTTGTTCTCAATTTCAGTGTCTTTGGTTATATTATGCTTGTTTGTTTGTTCTGTTGATTAAGGTGCTGTTAAAGGTGAGATCATATGCTATTTGTCTTTCACCTCCTGGCTTATTTCGCTTAGCATAATGCTCTCCAGTTCCATCTATGCTGTCGTGAAGGGTAGGAGCTCCTTCTTTCTTTCTGCTGCATGGAATTCCATTGTGTAAATGTACCATAGTTTCTTGATCCATTCATTTACTGATGGGCACCTAGGTTGCTTTGAGCACTTGGCTATTGTACATTGTGCTGCTATGAACATTGGGGTGCATAGGTTTTTTTGGATTGGTGTTTCAGGGTTCCTAGAATATAATCCTAGCAGTGGAATTGCTGGGTCAAAAGGTAGGTCCATTTTTAGTTTTCTTAGAAAATTCCATACTGCTTTCCATAGTGGTTGTACCAGTCTGCAATCCCACCAACAGTGCACTAGGGTCCCCTTTTCTCCACAACCTCTCCAACACTTGTTTGTTGCTTTGTTTATGATGGCCATTCTGAAGTGGTATCTCATTGTGGTTTTAATTTGCATCTCTCTGATAGCTAGCGATATCGAGCATCTTTTCATGTGTCTCTGGATACAGGATTACATTTTCATTAATCCATATTCAGTTTATTACTTGGAGGTTAACTTGGGCATGTTTTTCTTTTATCTCCCTCAAAGAAAGTATAAATTTGAGAAAACCAACAAGTTTCAGAGAATTTAACAACCAGATGATCACTGTTGTTAGCAAAGAGCAACTTCAATTTTAGTGCTCTTGGAAATGAGGATCCTTGAATATTATGCAATTATGAATACTATATTTATCAATTTTCTTGGGAATTTCTTTTGAAGAAGAGACTAAAATCAATTACAATTTGTATTCTCTTTGTGCTTACCCATGTGTGTATCTCAAGGTGTTTATCATTCTGTTAATACACATAATACTTCTGTGAAACTCATAATACAAAAACATTATTTATTTTACAAGTGGGTAAACTGCAGCCTAAACTTGTGATAGCATGGATGGTCCTAGAGGGTATAATGCTAAGTGAATTAAGTCAGTCAGAGAAAGACAAGTACCATGTAATCTCACTTACATGTGCAATCTAAAGAATAAAAAGAAAAGAAACAAACACAGAGAACAGACTGATGGAAGCTGGAGGCACAAGGGCTTGGAGGACTGGGTGAAACAGGTGGGTACTGTAAATACCAGAGAAAAGGGAGGGAATGCTTTGCAAGTGCTTGTCTGTATACCTGAAACTAATACAAAATATTGAAGTAAACCATAATTGAAAAATTAAAAATAAATAAAATCAGTGAATTGCTTAAGATACCTGGACAAGTCTAGGGAAGTTAACAGTAGCCAAGTTCCAAGACCTGTTTCATTAATACCATATCTGGGAAATGAGCTTCTCCTTTATTTTTATTGCCTTTTTTTTTTTAACAGAGAGGAAGGGAGAGAAACATAACACTGTTGTAAATATCATGCCTTGCCTCCCATATGCACCCAGGCTGGAGACTGAACCCACAACCTAGGTATGTGCCCTGCTGGGAACCAAGCCTGCAGCCCTTTGGTTGCCAGACAGTGCTCCAACTGACTGAGCCACCACCAGCCAGAGTGAGTTTGTTAAAAGCAGAAATCTTTTACAGTGCTAGCATGTACTCGGGGAAACTTTTAAGTGTTCTTTTCCCCAGCTAGGTTCATATTTATTTACACAACAAATGTTTGGAATTTTATGCCACACTCAAACCCTTCACTTCAGCGCTAATATCCTTGTTATCTTCTGTGTGTATTTCATTCTTGGCAGGTTCCTTTTCAATCTATTGTCTTAGCATTTGCCTCCCAGCATTCTTTTTTGGTCCTATACTTAGTATTTAACTGTTTTTTATGCTAACAGTGTAAGATTTCATTCAGTAGATTTCTTGCTTTTATCTTTTGACCTAATAAATTTGCTGCCATGCCACAATGATTTTCTTATATATCTTCATAAATGTAATTTTTAAACTCTCTTCACTTCTGGATTTATGTAATCCCCATAAAAGTGCCCAGTCCTCATACATACCTTTTGGGTCCTTTCTTTTTCCTCCATCCCCAGAACTGCGGCCTTGGTTCATTCCTGCTGGGTTCACCAAACCACCTCTCATTGACTTCCTGACAGCCCCTTGCCTCTTGTTTCCCCTCTTTAATCATCCTAGACCAGGTCTCCAGATTCATGTTTCTACAATTTTATTGTGGCCATATCAATATGCCACTTAAAATCTTTTAATGGCTCACCCTGACTCTCAGAATAAAATGTGGTCTTGTTTGCTTAGCATAGCATGCCCTTCCTGACCTGACATGCATGTACTTCACCAACCTCTTGTAAACCTACCCTGGGCTCTAGTCATATGAAAATAGTCATTATGATAGAGTATAGGAAATACAGTCAATGATATTGTAACAACTCTGTATGGTGCCAGATGGGTACTGAAAATACCAAGGGGAACACTCTTCAAAGTATCAGATTATCTAACTGCTATGCTGTACAAAATAGTATTGAATATAAACTGCAAATGAAGATATAGATATAGATATTAAAAAGAAAATACTCATTACACTGAATATCTCTGCACAGGCTGTTCCTTCTACCAAGAACATCTTTCCTCATCCAGTACCTACACTAATATGTCCCTGCTGGTGCCACAGATTTTAAATCCTGCCTTCAAGTTCAGCTCCAGAAACCTGCTGCTATGAACTGAATGAAATATTTCTCTTTTGTAACAAAAATAAATGAATAAAAATAAATAAACTAATGCGCCTTTCGGGTGGAACCAAGTGTTCCATTTTTGTATCTGCAGAGAGTGACAAAGGGCTAGATATATGGTGTGAGCTTAATACACACTGGTGTGATTGATTATTAGTGCAATTAGTAGTTGCATGACTGTAAATTCACCATCAGTAGGAAATATCTTACCATGTCTACTGATTATGAAGTTTTTATAATATTCTGGAAGGTTTAACCTGTGGTGTCCCCAAATGGGACCTCAAGGGCGTCCGCATCAGTAGAGGAGACTGGAGGTTGGATAAGAGAACGAGGTGACAAAACTCGGAGAAGTTCTGTGAGGTTGAATAATTTTAAAGGAACATTGGCAGAAAAAAGTCCTAATGTTCTTAAGCAACTTATTTTCTGTTTTCTGTCAAATTTGTCATATATTTTATGAGGTAAAGAGCTAAATAATTTGGACATTTACTGTAACTGTAATGTTTTTAGTTTGAGCACAAGTAGTGCTGTATGAAAAAGTTTTTTTCTTTTGTTTTGTTTTTCATTTGGCTGCTGAAATACAAAAATATCTTAACTCTAATACCCTCCTCCCACACCGAGCCTTCTGAGACACACTGCAGGCAAATTGGAGGGCAGAGGGGGATTGAGGGAGCCACAAACTGTGAGAAGTGAGCAACTTCCAACAGCAAATATTCTCCTAAGATAAGAACCTAGCCTTTTTAATGACAGTTATTGTCTCTAGACAAATATATGGACATTAAAGATAAAGTTAAGTAACTCCACATGTATATTGTTAATACTGGTATAGGAAATCTCCTCAATATCCTATTGTTCTAATATTTGCTTCAGGCATTTATTTAAAAATATGCTAGTATATACCTATTATGTAGAATACTTTCCAATATTTTAGACTGTTTCTACCTTTTTCCACTCCATCAACTAAAGATCCATAGTTCATTTTAATGTCTAAAATTATAGCAATGACAATATTTAAACAATTGCCCATTATTTCTGTAATTTTAATCATATATCTATGGCAACCACCTCTCATCTGTATTTTTGACTACATTCCACTAATGACAGCAGAATACTTCTATTTTACAGAGGAGGAGCTGGATGACTTGAAACTAGGTTTACAGATTTCTCCCCTCATAATCCTGATTGTTGCTAGCATTATTTCTCCTCCTGTCTGTCCAGGGCATTCTAGAATGAGAGTTCTGGCATTTATCAAGAGCCACAGCAGCATATTTTGCTTTAGAGGTTCAGGCTTCTGAAGAACATTCAAATAAACGCTAGGGCAATTGAGATTCAGAGTTTAGGAAATACAGTTTCTTAAGAACAGGTAAAGCACTGGCGTGCTGGCTGTCATTTGGACCATCACCCTGTACACCAGAAGGTTGCCAGTTCGATCCCTGGTTGGGGCACATGGGCAGGCAACCAACTGATGCTTCTATATCACATCAATGTCTCTCTCTCTGTCTCTCTCTGTCTCTCCCCATCCTCTCTCTCCAAAATCAATAAACATATCCTTGGGCAAAGATTAAAAAAATAGGTACAGCATAAAGTGAAATTCCTAACTCCTATATGTTTATAATTATGTGCTCTATTGCTAATGAACCCATGTTTTCATGGATGATTACTATGTGTATCTTATGTAATGCTCTATTTGCTAGTTAGTATTGTTTGCTGTATGTGAAATTTAGGTGCCTAAATATGTCATCACAATAAACCAGTGAATACATTTAATTATGTATAAAATAATCACATGACTAAAGGCTACAAGCTATTTAGAAATACTTATTTTTCTCTTTTTCTAAAAATCTTTTCCCAAAACCTCAGAAAATCTGTATAACTTTCTGGCAACATCCACCAATTGTTACTGAGAGATGCCAGAAGTAGTTAGTGACTTCCTAACCCTGCTTCAGCTTCTTTTTGGATGACTAGCATGGTAAGAATGTTTGGTGGGTTTGGAGGAATGAATAATGTTTGTTATAAATAAGAAATTATTAAAATTCCAGGATGTATTGTGATATTCAGTATTTTACCAGATTCTAAATATTAAACTTATTAGGATCAACATGAAAGGTAAAGTTCCAAGCATCTTTTTATTTTTAGCATTTTGTTTAGCTATTGACCAGTAACTGCCTTTTGAAAGTTAGAATTGATTGCTACTGCAAATTCTGTTTCATAAGCAGGTAATTACAAAAAATATATCAGATAAACTCTTCCAACAGATCTGCAAAAAGTCCTACAATTCCTAAATATGGGTTAGTTTAGTTTTAAAAAGCAATTTAAATAGAATACTAAATACAAAATTACTGGAACCAGTTAAGTGTTCAAGTTTTGATGTTCCCTTGTATTCTTTAAAAAAAAGTTTTGCTCTTTCTGAGAAATATAGTCATTATAGAAAAAATAAATAAAAAATACAGAAAAGCACAGAAAAGAAAAAACATTACCAGTAATTGTTCCACCTAGATATAATCTCTATTTATATTTTGGAGGCTATCTTTCTAGCTTTGTTTTTCCCTAGCAACTGTAATTACTTTTTATTTTAGTCCCCGTGCTAGACTCCTCAGCTAAAGCTGTGTCCAAGGAACCTTGAAGAACAGATCTAATAATTGGGATACAGTGGAACTTCCATTCCCTTCACTGTTCTTTCTTGATATTTTGAAGCTACTTCTAGTCTTTTTTTCTCCTTTTTTTTTTGGTCATATCTGGACTTGGTAGACAGAGTTAGTGACTAAAAAAAGACATATTTATATTTGTAACAGAATAAAAGAAACCAGAGGAAAATCACATATTTTCAGATAAATATTTTAATTAAATTATACACAAATCAAAGTTGTATATATACATATGCACCATTTATAAATATGTAAACATATGTACAAAGACTAGAAAAAATACAAAGAAAAAATTTGTGTTAGAGTATTGGGGTTATATGTCTTTTTCATTATTTTTTAAGACATTCAAAAAACATTACACTTAGGCGGAACTCTTTTAGTGCTAGAGAATCTTATATAAGTGTATTTGTTCGAGAGCTTCCCTGTCAATGTCCTTTTCTGGGTACACGTCATAGTTCAGTGGCACCTCTTCAACCCAGAAAGGTAACTGTATATTAACCTGGAAAAAAAATTATAAACAAACATGAAAATACAGAGTGATCCTATTTTCTTGAAGAAATCCTGACTATGTAACTGAACACAACAGACTTTTAGTACAATGAGCAGGACTAAGTTCTACATGGTGCCACATGAACAATTCTTCTTTGTACTGAACAGCCTGTGGATTCTCAGACTAAATTAATTTACTCTGATTTGGGTATTTTAAAGAATACAGAAAATATAGAATAGAATAATTGTTTTAATGTAAATAGCCTAATAATTATTAGGCTATTAATAATTATCAATAGGCTTAAACAAAAAAAGACTAAAGCAACAATGGGAATGCAGAAAGAAGACAGAAAAACTGCTCATATATACAGAGAGGGAGCTAAGGGGATGCGTGCAGGCTAATCTCCCTCTGTAACCTTTGCGGGGCCCTTCCTTTCAGAGTGCACACCTGAGTCTCCGTGACACAGGAATTCTGGGGCCACCAATGGATATATTATACATCTGTCTAAAGAAGTTTCATGAAATAGAAGAGCAATAAAGTTATTCAAGAATTTATGTATAAGGACTCTTTCATAAATACAATTTTTCTGTGGTTACCTAGACAGATTTATGTATTTGGTGTGAAAGCTGTTGTTTTGGTAAAATAATTGATTTATTTCAAGATATTACATATAGAAATTCTAAATTGGAGACCACATATTTTAAAGGACATGTTTTCATGAGTATGGAAAAGTACGGTAGGATCACACACTTATGGAGTGGGGATCTCATGGGGAAAAATTAAGTGGTAGGGAACTGGGGAGACTAACATCTTTTGTTTATATATCACATCTATGGATTATTTCCCATGTTATGGAAAACATGAATTACTTTTGTAATTCAGATGACTGACAACAATTTTTAAAAAGGTATTATTGATTTTTTAGTTTTTTTAAAGGAAAAAGATTAAAAAAACTTAAATTTGCTTTGCTTAAATTTGGTTGTGCTTATATATAAGGAAAGCACCACAAAAGAAAATAATAATAGTCTGTATTAAGAAACACAACAGTACCTTTCATCTGGATCTCAAAGAGCTTTACCAATACTAATTAACCTTTATATAAAGATCAACTTATGGAGTAGAATCTTATTACTAAATATCAGTTTCATTTTATATGAAGAATCTGAGGAAAAGTTGTTTGTGCGAGATTTCAAACTAAACTAGAAGCCTCCAGGTTACTTATTTGATTATAGAACATTGCCTAACTCTGTTCCTTTTGTTCTAAGGGAATAAGTTATAATGTGGGTGTTCAAAGCTTCTTACAAACATTTATAGCATTTGTTATCCTAAAACTGTAACTCCACAGTTGGAACAATGGAGTAGAGAAGCAAAGGAGTATGAACCAAGAAAAGAATTACAATGTGAGAGATCTTGAGGCCAGTTAAACCGCAAACCAGTTCTTAAGCCAGAAGTTCTTGCTATTCTTCCTATCATCTGTCACTATATTCATACAACATTTCTAGAATATTGTAACAGCTATCAGAAAAACAAAGAAGATACTTCCGGCCAAGATGGAGGCGTAGGTGGACACTCTGTGCCTCCTCACACAACCAAAATTGGAACTCAAATCAGTGGAGTGGACCAGAAGAAAGAAACATCCAATCAGAAAAGAATGAAGAAACAAGGATTCAAAAAAATGAGGAGAGTCTTAGGAACCTCCAGGACATCTTTATACATCCCAACATCCGAATTATAGGGGTACCACAAGGGGAAGAAGAAGAGCAACAGGTAGAACACTTATTTGAACAAATAATGAAGGAGAACTTCCCCAGTCTGGCAAAGGAAATAGACTTCCAGGAAGTCCAGGAAGTTCAGAGAGTCCCAAAGAAGGTGGACCCAAGGAGGAACAACACACCAAGGCACATCATAATTCCGTTAGCCAAGATTAAAATGAAGGAGAGAATTCTAGAAGCAACAAGGGATAAGAGGACAGTCACCTACAAAGGAGTTCCCATCAGACTGTCAGCTGATTTCTCAAAAGAGACCTTACAAGCAAGAAGGGGCTGGAAAGTATTCCGAGTCATGAAAGGCAAGGACCTCCATCCAAGATTGCTCTAACCAGCGAAGCTCTCATTTAGAATGGAAGAGAAGACAAAGTGCTTCTCAGATAAGGTCAAGTTAAAGGAGTTCATCATCACCAAGCCCTTATTATATAAAATGTTAAAGGGACTTATCTAAGAAAAAGAAGATAAAAAATAAGACAGTAAAAAGACAGCAAACTCACAGATATTAACAACCACACTAAAACAAAAGCAAACTAAGCAAACAAGTAGACCAGGAGCAGAAACACAGAAATGGAGATCACATGGTGGGTTAGCAACAGGGGAGTGGGAGGAGGAGAGAGAGGGAAAAGGTACAGAGAATAAGTAGCATAGACGGTAGGTAGAAAATAGACAGAGGAGGGCAAGAATAGTGTGGGAAATGTAGAAGCTAAAGAACTTATGATACATGGACATGAACTAAAGGGGGGGAATGTGGGTGGGAGGGGGTGTGCAGGGTGGAGGGGAATGATAGGGGAGAAATGGGACAACTGTGATAGCATAATCAATAAAATATAATAAAAATGACCTTATTGTTAAAAAAATAAATAAAAATAAAGAAAAACATAGAGGAAAAGTTTTGACAATAAAAATGCTGGGAAGGCTTACATACCTGAAGACCTGAGAGAGACTCTTCAAGACTTGGTACTGTTAGTAATAACGATCCTTGTTTCCTTACATTATGGCTGATGCATTCCCAGGCTCTACAACACATTAAAAACTGTATGTTAGGTTTTACCAGACACCCGAAACTTTTTCAAAAATGCAAATGACAGCCCTGGCTGGGTAGCTCAGTTGGTTAGAGTGTCGTTCCACTATACCAAGTCTGTTGGTTCAAGCCTTGGTCAGGGCATACGCAAATATCAACCAATGACTGCATAAATAAATGAAACAAACAAAAAAATCAATGTTTCTCTCTTCTTTTCTCTAAAATCAATAAATAATTTTTTTTTTAAATGAGGATGACAAAAGAAAATGCTGTACAGGTGGTATCTCAAAATCTAGATGGGCAAAACATGTTTGCCTGAAGAAAATAGGACAACAACATAATGGAAATTGGTAAATTCTTCAGTTCCTGAAGGAGTGTTGACAAAATTATGAAGTTACACTATTGACATGATTTAATGGGATCGTGATTTGGTTTACTACAAGGCACTGTAAACCAAACCTCAGTTTCAAAACCAATTCACAAGTCAAAGCTGTGTCTGCAATTAGAGGCCCTGACATTCTTCAGAGTGTGTCAAAAATGGTTCTGCAGAATCGAACTGGTAGAGGAGAGTCATGGAGAAAGGCCATAGATACCAGACACCAAGCAAAAACTAACAATAAGGGTATATAATACATAGATTAGATCTTTTAAAATAACATTAAAAGTGAAATCATACTTTATTTGACTATCATAAATATTCAATGGAAAGCCTTCTGGACAATACGACCCCTGAGAAGTTTAGTGGGATCAGCCAGGTTTAAAGCACAATCGAATGCCATGTGCATGTGTACGTGTCAGAGCGCAGTGCTGACCAGTTCTGATGGACCTTCAGTGCAGACACGAACTGGATTCCACAGTCTTACAGCACAGCCGCTATGGGGGAGCAATGATCAAGCAAAGCAGGGATATGCATCCTTGCAGTGGGGCAGCTGTGTTGTTTGCAATTATTTTAGTTATAGCAATGATTAAGTTTAACACATTCTAAAGTTCATTGGGCAAAATGATACAAATGTTTTTCCCCTTCAGGCCAGATCTAAAATCATGTAGCAGCGTTTGTTAATAAATATCACTGTGTTTGGGCAAGAGCTGTTCTTTTTTTTCTCTTTTGATGTGGTTCCTTAAAAATGATGTATTTTACAAGTTTATTTAATAAGGATGAAGAAGCTGACTATACTCGGCATGGCTCTCAAAATAGCACTTGCTGGTTCTGGTAAGCTGTCATGTATATACAGGTACCTTTTAAACTCATAATGACTCTATAATCTGGATGTTACCCTGTAATGAGATGCAACTTATGCTGAAAGCTGAGCCTTTCCTGGGGACACACTATCTATTATTATGATATATTTCATTTAAAAATATTTTATTTATTTTTTAGAGAAAGGGGAAGAAGGGACAAAGAGGAGAGAAACATCAATACATGAGGCATATATCAATAAGTTGCCTCTCATGCCCCCAGCTGGGGACCTGGCCCATTACCCAGGCATGTGCCCTGACTGGGAATCCAACTGGCCACCCTCTGGTTTGCAGGCCAGCGGTCAATCCGCTGAGCCACACTAGCCAAGGCTATGATGTATTTCTGTTTTCTCTTATGTACTAACTCCCACAGCAGTACCATTCCACTTGCTCTCAGATTCTGATTACGATGACAGATCTGTGGAGGCTATATACTGTGACATCTACTGTCTTTTACTTACTACAATATAAAATTAATATGGGTAAATGATCAGTTTTGTCAAAATAATTCCAGCATCAGAATGCTTTACCGTATCTTCTAATCTTTCTCCTGTCAACTGGCATTCAAGATGGAGATAAGATAATTAAGCATGAGAGGCAATAACCTATCTATGTTTAGAATTCATTGTACTAGACTAATTTAGGAAAAATGACTGAACTAACACAGGTGGCCAATACCTATTCAATGAATCCTGTAGGGTTTGTGAATGAATGCACCAAGAAAGTTTTTAAAACAATCCTGACATGCAGTATTTCCAGTATCGAGTCTAGCAGTAGCTTTCACCATTCTTCAGCACTCAAAATCTTTCTATAATAAATCTCCAAAGAGTGTACAGTATTTTAAAACTTCTTATACAACATAAACTTGGTAATATTTCATCTCCAATAATTATGAAATGTTTTGGCTACTGGTCATTGATTTAAAAAGGTAGAAAGCTAATCATACTTTGTCCATTGGAAATTAAACTTAAAAGGGAGCACTCTGATTAAAACAACTTTGCTCATGTTGTGTTTCTGGTCTTTAGCCTGTGACTAAAAATTGTTATTCATTGTGGTTGAGCTTTAATTATATGATTAGCTTTCTGTTGAGGTAGTTTCTTTTTAAACTATTTACATAGTTAGCTTTGTAGTGACCTTAACCTACTAGTCATGGGTGTGAGTGTACATGTGTGAGTGAGAAAGTGGTGGCTGGGGGAAGAATATAAAAGGCGAAGAGGTTGCAGAATAAAGAGGGTCAGCCACTCGGGATTCTACTCAGCGTAAACCGTCTATGGTCTGCATCCCATGCATTTTTATTTCTCTGAGGTAGATCTCTTACTGATGCACTAATCCAACCACTTCTGTATTCCCTTTCATACCTATGGAAAGGAGCTTTCCTGCATCTAGACTATACATATGCCCTTCTGATAAATAAGAACTCAGCAAGCCTAACTAGACAGAAAATCAGCATCTCAGACTAGAGACTATAGGAATTTTCTAATCAAAGGAATCTATAGGTCCTTATGGGTCACAAAGCATTAAATTGTGGCAGAGAAGTCAGAAAAGTGATCACAGATTTGCTAATTTTTCCACTACTTGAATAGTGGAATAAACTCAAGGAACCTACTATTACGCCTCATGAACATTTTTCAAGTTTGATAATTAATCACAATTCTGCTTAATATTCTTATATCTTGTTTTATATTCACTTATAGGCATTAGTTAATTCCCTTCATTTTGCAATAGGATAGCAGATACACATTTTTTCAAAGAAAACAAAACTGAGGCAGAAAAGAATCAGTATAAAGGCCCACTAGGAACTGATACCTTATTTCATCCCTGACTTGAGGCAGATGTGTGGGTCATGATATCATTTTATGTCTGCCTAAAATTAGATATAGTATTTTACAAAGTTAGACAGTTTATTTTTTAAAATTTTATTTTATTTTTAATCCTTACCAGTACTCTTTCAGTGCTTTCAGAGAGAGGAAGGAAGAGAGAAAAACATCAATGGAGAGAGAAGCACTGACAGGTTGCCTCCCTGACACACCCAGACCAGGGATCCTTTGCATGCATATGGGGGTAGGAGAATAAACTTGCAACCTGGGCGTGTACCCAGACTGGGAATCGAACCCACAACCCTTCTGCTACAGGTCAACACTCCAACCGACTGAGCAACGTCAGTGAGGGTTACAGTTTATTTGTATTTTTGTTTTATACAGAACACCTTTGCTTTTAAATATAACCTCCTCACAGCTGAGGTTATTTTTTAAAAAGTTTAATATGAAAACATTTCTACTTTACCAATCCCTTTTCATACTTTGCTGGATAACAACAGACTTCTTGCTTGAATAAATAGCATACCTGGCCTGTTCTGCCTCATCAAGAAAATATTCGAAGACATTATTCATTATAACAACATCAGCATTTTGTAGAAGGGAATCCTGTGTACAGATATCTGCATGAAGCACCTAAAGAACAATGAGTTCATTTAAGACAACAAAGATACTCTATTATACAATCACAGGAGAAATATCTATTGGTTCAATAATGTTGTGAGGTCATATGTAAAGTTAACCCTTCTTAAAGTGGGAGAAAGTACAGTATATTTAATGTGACCACCTATGGGAGATAACGTCTAATAAAACCCATAAACTTGTGAAAATTTCTTTTAGATGGAACTTTTTATATAGTCATAAGTACACTCTTTTGACTCCTAGTTCAGAGCTTTTCCTACTACAGCAGTTCCCCCTTACCCATGGTTTTACTTTCTGTGGTTTCAGTTACCTGGGGTCAACCATGGTCTGAAAATATTTAATAGAAAATCCAAGAAATAAATAATTCATATGAAGTTTTAAACTGCAAACTGCTGTGAGGGGCACGTTGAAATGTCCCACTGTCCCACTCCACCCTACCCAGAGGGGATCACCCTTTGTCCAGCCCGTCCACACTGTGCATGCTCCCTGCCCGCGAGTCACTTCGTAGCTATCCCGACCATCAACCGTCGGAGTGACTGCTGCAGTATCGCAGTGCTTGTGCTCAGGTCACCCTTATTTTACTTCATAATGGCCCCAAAGTGAAAGAGCAGCGATGCTGGCAATTCAGATGTGCCAAAGAGAAGCCCTAAAGTACCTCCTTTAAGTGAAGAGGTGAAAGTTCTAGATGTAATAAGGAAAGAAAACAAATCAAATGAGGTTGCTAAGATCTATGGTAAGAACAAATCTTCTACCTGTGAAGAAGGAAAAAGAAATTCATGCTAGTTTTGTGTCCCATCTCAAACTGCAAGTTATCACCACAGTACAGGTTAAAACACTTAGTTACTGTGGAAAAGTCATTACATTTGTGGGTAGTAGATATTAACAGAAAACTTGTTCCCACTGACATCAATGTGTTCCACCAGAAAGCACTGAGCCTCTACAAAGACTTCAGTATGTGGTCCCCTAAAATGGGTGACACCAAGCCATCTGGTACAAGCAAGGAATGGTTTGGACTGAAAAATATAAAAATTACTGGAGAGAGAGACCACATTCACATAACTTTTACTGCAGTATGATTGTTCTATTTTATTACTAGTTATTGTTAAGCCTAATTTATAAGTTGAACTTTATCAGAGGTATATACGTATAGGGAAAAACACAGTATATACAGGGTTCAGCACTACCCAGTTTCAGGCATCCACTGGGGGTCTTGGAACATACCCCCTCCATCACTTGTAAGCGTCATCAAGTTCTCGCCTCATCATTAACGAGGTTTGTACACTTAGGTAGTCAGGGTCCTCATAAATAAGATAGAATTCATAATATCTGTCCTGATTCATAGATCAAATAGGACCATAAAAACTATAAGAGTATAAGAGTAATTTATAAATTATAAAATTTTAATATGTTAATTGGCCTTGCCCGACTCTTCATCTAAAATTCACTGGAATGTATTATCTGTCCAAAAAACAAACAAAACAATTTATTTAAAAATGATATACCTCAAAAAATTAAATTAGACCACAATAATCAAGTCTGACAGATTACAGGCAAGAGAAGGAGGAGAAACATTTATTTGTTCAAGAGCAAAGCAAAAAACTATTATTTTAGAAAGTGTTTAACTATTTTGCATCACATGAGTTCTTTCCAATAAACTCTTGGCCTTACAAATGTGTAATATTCAGGAGGTTGTAGGGACTGATTTTAAAATTCATTTTCTCTTTTTTAAAATAATAAAAATGCTAACGTAATTTAAAGGTGGCCCAGAACCTCTGAAGCATAGCTTTGACATGTTTTTGAATGAAGAAAAAAATAGTTAATCAGGACTTCCGGCCAAGATGGAGGCGTAGGTAGACACACTGTGCCTGCTCCCACACAACAACAAAGATTTAGAAACAAAAAAACAACCACTGGATCTGACAGAAAATTGAACTGTAAGGAAGTTCAACAACCATTCATCCAGACTGGTAAGAGAGGCGGAGTCGGTGGCCCTCGGAGAGGGGTCGTGGCAGGAAAAAAAGCGGTGGTTGGTGGTCCTGGGTGCGTAGGAGGAGGCTGGCAGACCCCGGGAGCGCAAGGCAGCTGGCTGACCAGGGTCACACATTTGCACACAGATAAACCAAGCAAAAATGGGGAGATAGACCGAGCAACCCAGGGTCCCAGCACCGGGAAATAAAGTCTAAAAGCAACAACTGAAAACACTTGTGGGGGCTGAGGTGCTGAGAGAGACTCCCAGCCTCATAGAAGAGTTTGTTGGAGAGACCCACGGGTCCTAGAACATACACAAGCCCACCCACCTGGGAACCAGCACCAGAAGGGCCCAATTTGCTTGGGGAAAGTGGTGGAAGGGACGAGAGAGAGGAGTAAGCTCCATTGTTCCCTCTTGGACCCCGCCCCCACATATAGAGTCACAACCCAGTCACTGGGCTGCTTCACCCTGGTGAACACCTAACGCTACACCTCTCACTACGTAACAGCCCCAACCAGACCAAAAAAACAAAACAAAACAAAAAACCCAAAATGGCTCAAATGGGAGAATAGATCAAAGCCCCAGAGCCAATTTATCTAAGCGACCAAGAGATAGCCAACCTATCAGATGCACAGTTCAAAGCCTTGGTGATCAGGATGTTTATAGAATTGGTTGATTTTGGTTGCAAATTAGATGAACAAATGAAGGCTACATTAAATGAAATGAAGGAAAATGCACAGGGAACCAATAATGATAGGAAGAAAACTGAGACTCAAATCAATGGAGTGGACCAGAAGGAAGAAAGAAACAACCAAACAGAAAAGAATGAAGAAACAAGAATCCAAAAAAATGAGGAGAGGCTTAGGAACCTCCCAGACATCTTTAAATGTCCCAACATCCGAATTATAGGGGTACCAGAAGGAGAAAAGGGAGAGCAACAAGTGGAAAATTTATTTGAACAAATAATAAAGGAGAACTTGCCCAATCTGGCAAAGGAAATAGATTTCCAGGAAGTCCAGGAAGCTCAGAGAGTCCCAAAGAAGATGGACCCAAGGAGGAACACATCAAGGCACATCATAACTACATTAGCCAAGATTAAAATAAAGGAGAGAATTTTAGAAGCAGCAAGGGATTAGGGCACAGTCACCTACAAAGGAGTTCCTATCAGACTGTCAGCTGATTTCTCAAAAGAGACCTTCCAGGCAAGAAGGGGCTGGAAAGAAGTATTCTAAGTCATGAAAGTCAAGGACCTACATCCAAGATTGCTCTATCTAGCAAAGCTGTCATTTAGAATGGAAGGGAAGATAAAGTGCTTCTCAGATAAGGTCAAGTTAAAGGAGTTCATCATCACCAAGCCCTTATTATATGAAATGTTAAAGGGACTTATCTATGAAAAGGAAGATAAAAATAGGACAGCAAAAAGACAGCAAACTCACAGATATTAACAACCACACCTAAAACAAAAGCAAACTAAGCAAACAAGTAGAACAGGAGCAGAAGCACAGAAATATAGATCACACGGAGGGTTAGCAACAGGGGAGTGGGAGGAGGAGAGAGGGCGAAAAGGTACAGAGAATAAGTAGCATAGATGGTGGGTAGAAAATAGACAGGGGGAGGGCAAGAATAGTGTGGGAAATGTAGAAGCTAAAGAACTAATGACACATGGACATGAACTAAAGGGGGGAATGTGGGTGGGAGGGGGTGTGCAGGTTGGATGGGTATGAAGGGGGAGAAATGGGACAACTATAATAGCATAATCAATAAAATATAATTAAGTTTAAAAAATAGTCAGTTAATCACTTTAACCTTCTAGATATGTAGCTTAGATATAAAGTAGGTATGCAAGTTAACCTACTGATATTACATAGCTTTCACACAATTTCTTCTTTTCGTTTCCCACTTCTGTTCACTCCTCCCAACACTCAACCCACATTAGGATAAAAAAGAATCAGGTGGAGTAATCCATTATGGCAACCAACAGAGGTGCTTGCTCTAGAGGTCCCAGGAAAAACCCAAGGAATGGTTCTGGACAAACTGGAATGCCAGTAATGCAAGAGGTCACAAGGCAACCCAAATCAAACCAATTTCTAATGGGTATCTCCTATGTACTAGATATTATGTAGGGCGATATATCATAATGAATGAGATACAATATCTGCTCTCAAATACATCATAATCTAGTAATGGGATGAAACAGCTATGCTGATAACTAATTGCCATCAAAAGAAGCAAGCAGGCTATTAATGCAGAGAAGTTTACTTTCAGCCTGAAGGAAAGGGAGGAAAGAATTTAAATCAATGGGTCTTCCATGGATTTGACATATGTATGTGACTCTTGTACTTTCCTGAACCCCCATTATAATAACAGGCTTTAAAAATACAAGGGGTACTCTTACAAGGATGGGGAGAATGGGCATAGAAATAACATACACAAAATTTATAAGTCAGGAAGAAAAGGATGTAATAAGGAATTTAGGAGACCTGAAAAAATTGATTTCTTGGCCAGAAATATAGAAAGTTAAGAACCAAATGTGGTTTATGCTACAGAATCTCCAAAAGGCTCATTGTTGGTAGTACCAGTTATCTCTGAGTAAAGAAGTTAAGAAGAAATGCTAAAGATAATTTGGTTGAAAGTTCACTTGAGAAACAGGCAGATCCTTATATACCCTTCTGCTACCTCAGCAAAAGAATACAGGTTTATTCTCTGGAAAGGGTAGAAACAGGTCTCGCCATGGGACACCAGGCCTAGTTAAAGGAAATGATAATATACTGAAAACAGGGAATTAAGGAAATATGCAGACAGGATGCTGAGAACCCCACACCTCTCAGTTCCCGGGATATTGCTGGCTTGGACTAAGGAGACTGGCAATCAGACTGGCCCAAGAGGAAAGATCTTGATTCCTCATCAGATATTTTCCAACTAATTAATTACCCAAACAAGATCACTCGGCAGCGAAGCCCCCAGTGCTCGGAATCCCACTTCAGTGCTTCAGTCAGAACTTCAACCACTGTCACCACAATAAATTCAATTTTTTAAAAAAGAACTTCAATCGGCATTTTTGTTTCTCACTCTTAAGTATGAGCAGACAACAAAGGATTCCTAGGCTTCTGAGGAAAGCCCTGTTAAAAAAAAAAAAAACCACAAAAAACCCAAACAAGTACAAAAACAAAACAGAAAACAGTAAAAACAGCCTTGAAGTCTAGTTGATTTCAACAGATTTTATTAAAAAAATCATCCTAGAATTCCTGTTATCTTAGGGCCTCTCAAATCCAACATTTGTCTTTAGTTTCACGGAAGGAAGTTAACTGTTAAGGTTGCCAATAAATGGTATAAAAACAGCTTTCTGCCACTGAGCTGCTCATGGCCGCAGAAGCTGGGAAAGTATGTGCATGGGTGTACCTCCACATAACTCCTTTGAAAAGCAAGGGGTAAATATCTTCTAAAATGTTAATATATATTTATTTTATACACCTTTAACATATTCTTTTAAAAAACAGCAAAAAAGTACTTGGTTGTCCATTTATAAACTATGATTCTTAATAAGTCCTAATTCTTAATAAGTCCTAATTTTTAAATCTCATTTACAATTAAATTGACATTCCTAATATGTGATTCTTACTTTGTAAAAGTCGTGTTTTGTTTCAATACATGTGGGATTGTAAGAAAATCTATGAATTTATTATTGGACAATGAATTAGCTTTGATCATTTGCTTCTCTAAGATGAGAGAGACAGAGAAAGAGAAAGAAAGATGGAAGGAGGAAGAAAGTGAACAAATTTCCTTCCACATAAAAAAGCAAGGTTAGATCCTTAATCTTACTGCGATATGACTTTCAACATTAGATTATCCTTAACACCAGATATTGTTAGATACTCAGTGTTTCTCTGCATTGCCATTAAAAGGATCATTACTGAAATAGGGGTTAATTACTTCATTGACCAAAAAACTTCCTTTCCTTTTTTTAAAAATTATTTTCCCTTTATATATAGCAGTGATTTTTCAACTGATGTACCACAAGTATTTTTAAAACATGAAATATCTGACTATTTAGTCAGGGGCACAGACCTCTTTTCCCTTAGACTGTCAAATTAAAAAAATGACAGCAGCCAACACAATGATAGCCATCTGGTGTGAATGCCCTGTCTTGAACCATAACTATATAGGTCATATATCAGAGCTGCATCTTATTGGTCACATCACATAATAAGGTTGCATCTGATTGGTTAATTCTTGGTACCAGAAATCCTTACATACATGCATCTAATTTTTTTTATTTTTTATTGAATTTATTGGGGTGACATTGATTAATAAAATTATACAGGTTGCAGATGTACAACTCTATAATACATCATCTGTACTTTGTATTGTGTGTTCACCACCCCAGGTCAAGTCTCCTTCCATCACCATTTTTCCCCCTTTACCCTCTTCTCCCTCCCCCAACCCCCTTTCCCTCTCATAATCACCATACGGCCTTCTGTGAGGCACCTGATTTTTTAAAAAGGTCTCTTGGAGCAAAAAGGGTAATTACTTTTTTTTCGTAAATCAATCAAAATTATACCTATTTTTTGTCAGATTGGCAAAAATTATGATTTTTGGCGTGCTGCAGAATTTAGTAATTAGTTTATGCGTGCCACGAGATGAAAAAGGTTGAAAAAGAGAAAACTTCTGTTGGAGCCCAACCCAGGGTGCCATTCCCTCATGAACTGTTTGTTATTCTGTGGCATCCGCAATTCTTCCTGAGAGCTTAGGAAACAGCAGAGAAAGACTGTGAGCATTACTTAATCTTTTTGCTTACTTTCTACAGAGTTTAATTAAATACACTTCTAACCAACATCTAGAAAGTAAAAAATGCTGCCACCAATATTATAGCTGATATGAAGAAAATTAAGGGACAAAATCCACTTTCTAATAAAATTGAGGAGGAAGAGAAATATGTGAGTGGAATATGATAATAATTCATCTTTATTAATGTTTTTAAATACTAAGTCAACTCAAACCTGTTTCTATACAACAGCAACCAAGAATAGATTCAAAAAGATTTTCCGTGGTCACGGACAACAGCGTCCTGATTCTGTGGGGACAGAGATATAAGGGGACTAAATGGTAACAGAAAAAACCTCAAGACAGATTAAATTTATAAAAGATTTTCCAACTACAATGCAGAAGAAATTTGGCTAAATTATGCTATATTATAAACAACAGAATATACATTTAAAATGGTACCTTTATTCTGTCAGCGAACTGGTATTTTTCTATGATCATTTCCTGCAACCGGCAAAAGTCTCCATTCAATTCTACTCCATATAGTTGCAATGCTGAACTGTAAAGGTAACCCTAAAATTTGAGAATACAGTAGGATGCAAATGAATTAACTTTTTATTGTGGGTTTATTTCTACTTGAAATGTAAAAGGTCAAACTTTTAAAAACAGAATTTAATAAAATAAAAATAAAAGATAAATAACATCTTGCAGTTTATGTACAACTTAAAACTTTAAGAACTTAAAGACTTACTGGTCAGGAACTTGATTGTAGTTTATTAATTTCCATTATTTAAAAGTAATTATATTTTTAAAGATTGATTTCTTACTTTTTCTTATTAAACTGTGCATTCAACAAAATGAGAAAAGTGATCACATGCATATTCTCTATGTAATACCCCATTTCTGTAATTTCTTCGGAAGTTGCATCAGGGGAAAGCAAAAAAGGAGAAAACCTGTAGGGACTATAATTGGAAAATCAGGCACAGAGGAAGAGCTGGAGGTGTGATCTGTTTGGCTTAGGGAAGTGAGCCTGCTGTCTGCCAGTCTGTCAAAATAATGACCAATTTGTTAACAAGGACAATCAAGACTTGACTATATATTGTTATGTATCTATTTGGTGTCACTAACAAAACGATATCTGGAAGGAGAGGCCAAATCACATTCTGAATATCATTTTACATCAATTAATACATAAGTGTAAACCAAATTTGTATTTATAGCTTATCACAGATTTTAGAATATGTTTAACAGAGCATATGTAAGTATTAAAAAAATTTTGTTGACTGACTCAGTGACCTAATATGAAGAAAAATAACAATATGTTTAAATTTACTAATGCTGTCACATACCGGCATAGCCCATTATTTCAACTATATACCTTTTCAACAAATCAAAAGAACAAACTGAACAACAGTGGACAAAGTATGGTAAACAATCTCTAATGTTCTCCAAACAAAATCATCTGACAACTGTGTATTTTTCCATTACGGCTATCTTTCCTAATCACAGAATAAAAGTTTTAACACAGAACAATAAATGAGATCATTGAAGAGTTAACTGTTCCTCTGCAGCCTCGGCAATGGAGCTGGGAACTGCTGTGCCTGCTTCTGGCATGAGCTTCTCCTGCTGTTGGCCACATGTTGTAACAAGTTTGCTAATGACAACCAGAAACCACATTGCAGTTTTTTGATTAAATTATTTAAGAACATTAAAAATACTCATGATTTAAATTTTTTGAAAAGCCACATTGAAGTGGTATTTCAGACACAAAGGTCTACAAACTCTGGATCACAGAAAATTGGAGGCTGTGTCCTTGGATGTCATTTAGTTTGTTCACTTAGGGGAGGAACTTGAGGCTCAGAGGTGTTAGGCAACTTTCTTATGGGCCATGTGCAATTTCCTAGGTCAAGTATATTTGTCAGTTTTATAAGAGCTCTTATCAAGCTAGTATACAATTTTAGCACAGTACAAAGAAAACAGAATCAGAAGGCAGTGGTGGCTGACAAAGCAGCAAAGTGTTATGAGGGTGGCCTGCTTCTGTTTTGTTGATATTCTTTCATCTGTGCCACAGAGACAAACTAATAAAGGGAAGCAGAGAGCTGGCCTTTGAAATTATAAATTCAACGCTTCTTGGCCTCTTGGCTAAGATCAAGTGAAATTATAAATTCAATACACTGTTTTATTATTGTTACTCCAATAAATAAAACCAAGCTGTCACCTTGGATGGTGGCAGGCAAAACTGTGGTTAGGAGAAGAAAGTATTTTCCAAATGTTGAGTATGTCCACAAGTTGGACTTTACCCCGAAAAGGACTGTGCCAAGCCTGGAGCCAACGTCAACCAAGAGCTTTCCAGATAGATCAGGGAGTACATGATGATAAATGAACTTCAATTCCATGAGAGAGAAGGAATGAGAAATAAATCCTGGAGAATTAGAACAGAATGAACATCACATGTTGCTTGGGTATTAATAATTCCATTCTGTATTTCTTAATCTTTCACCTGTATTTATAAAAGATAGTTCATGTTTTTATTTTCTTAATCATGAAAGCCCTTCAGAGATTATTTGGAAAAAGTTAATGTCATAATTTTTCATTCATTCAGTCTGAACTATATTAGAGAATAAATATGAAGTCTCCGACATGTAAAAGACCTCCAGGGAACAGCTACTTAGCTGCCTGTCCCTATCACTGTGCGTCTCACTTCCTTTTGTTCCTACGACCTATTGTTCGTTGGGACTGCTTCCTAATTCCCATACCATCTGGCTTTCTCATCTTACCCCAGAGCCAACCACAGAACTGCCTCATATTGTTGCAGACTGTAGACTACCAAACGAATGACCATCTCTGGAGTTGCACAATGTAGCAGCCCTAACCAACCTAAAATGTGCTCTGGATTGCAGAAGAGGGCCAGTACTGAAGGAGGTTTAAATACTCCCATAAACTGTTATTTCCTTTAGTTTAATTGCTACAATTTCCAGCCTCCTTTGCCATCTTCTCAATCCATTATTTCTGTAATGAAATATCTGCGAAAGCCTGTTTGTTTCTGATACGGAAGTAACTCAAAGACTCACTGTGTTATGATCTACATAACAATGATCTGGAAGGAAAGAAATGTTGGTCATAACTAATGGACTGCGACAAAGAAAATGGCAGCAGGCAGGCAATCACTTGGAAGAAAATAAAGGGCATGGTAAGTACTCAAAAGTAATAGGCAGGTGGGCTTTGACCACTGTAGTCCTTATCTCTCCAGGATCTTCATCTTCACTACCCTCTTTGCCACATTAGTGCTTCTGTCCTGGACTACAGAGTCATCATTAGTAGCTAGACAAGCCCCCTGTCATATAGGGCAAGTCCCACACGGTGATAGCTTTTTCATATTCACTACAGTTATCTGGGCTGGCATGGGTATTCAGTCACTATTTACAACCTGATTTTTATGGGAAAATGCATTCTAAACTTCAAATTTTTATTGTTGAACGTAAGATTATAAAATCTTATATAATATAAATTTTAATAATCAGATCTGATAGTGTTATAATTATAATTCACTTTTTAGTTTTCTATTGTTTTTGTCTAAGTTCTTCTCTATTCTGTGAATTTCAGCTACCTCAAATAGAAACCATAAATACTATCTAAAAATAAGAATCTTAAAACAGCAAATCAGGGAAGTTTAATCCCCAATTATAATATAGGTACAATATATTTGTATTAGCAACATGTTACCACTTTGGTAGTAGTAAACTTTTGAGAATGGTATTGAGCACAAGTTTCCTTATCTGGAGGATAGCCCACTCTAAGCAATAAATTCCAGGCAGCAAGGAGATTGAAACAGCATGTCTAAAGTAACATCCTAAACAATCACATCCAGTTTGGACAAAGAATGTATTAGCAGAATATAGTAGTAGCATGCAGTCGGTCTAGTCTGCCATTTGGGACACGCGTGCTGCATCTGAGGGGCAGAGATGCAGGAGAATTTCTGTCACTAGTGTTGGTTTTCTGTGATGGACCAGAGATACTCTACTAGGCCAAGTCACGGCTTGAATAGACTCTTTCTCAAGATTATCCATCATTCTTATCTGAGTTCATGTTCATTCAACAAAATATTTTCATTGGGAGAACATTTTGACCCCTTGACTATATTTAACTAATATATTTCTCTTGTAAATAAATCAGCATTAAGTCGGTTTCCCTATACTCAGTGACTTGTGATTAGTTTCTTTACCTGAAAAGTCACCTGTGATTAAGCAGTTTCTGTGAAAAGCAGGGATACACTCCTGGGAGACGCTAAGTGGCCTAGCTTCCTCAGACAATATTTCTATTTTGTCTCCCTAGCTGCAGTAATTGGTAATGGCTATGCTATAGGTTGGCCTTTTGCTTTCAGAAATCATTGAATGACTTTGTTAATAATTTGCATACTCATGACATATAAGGAGAAGTACACACGAAATCATCAGGTTTGAATACTTGAGTGCCCACCTAAAGGTGCTGTCTGGTGTGAGCCACACACCATACAGTAGTTTCTGCTCATTTTTCCTTCCTCACATAATGAATCAATAAAGTCTTCATCATAAAGGAATGCATCAACGTGAACTGTGGGTTCTGGCCGCTGCTGTATCTGGTGGAGAGAAGAAACACATCAAAAGAAACAAAGTACAAAGAAGTCTCTTTTTATTGCTAAATAAGGCAAAACATCAGTGGTTCATATGCTAAAATCCTGCCAGCAACAAGACACAGAAAGGCTCTTCTTACATTTTATTTCTGAGACTTTTTTTTTTGCAGGGATGGAGGGGACCAAATTACTTTATTTGAAGGAATGGTACACATGAAAAAAAATAAGTGGATAATTTGGTACAACTTTTAATAAAAGGTAAAGGTAACTCCGACATGAATGTACTGCTTTGTCACCCAATGGCTGTGGGATGCCAGCCTAAGGCTGAGCTCTCATCACTGTCTCCCAGGCTGTGCCCACCTGAGATACTCTGCCTCGCAGATTAGGAGCCCCCATCTGGGGGCGGGGGGGGGGGGGGGGGGGGGGGGGGGGGGGGGGGGGGGGGGGGGGGGGGGGGCAGGTGTCAGCTGCTTCTTTAATGGATTGCACCCATTCATTCAGGTAATGAGTCTCATTGAAATCACACTAATGGGGGTTATTTTGTTAATGGCCAACTTTTTATTTGACCTGTAATGATGCAAAACATGGCTATGACAAATATATAAAATTTTAGTTGAAAGTATTTTGAGACCATCTTGTCCATCTGAAGCAGTATATTTTACTACCAAAGAAATTGATACCCAGAGAGATTTCTCCCAAGAAATGACACTAGCTAATAAGAAGGGTATTCTGAATCCTACATGTTAATGACTTACCCATCAAAATACTTAGTAATTTTTGCCTAGAGGCAAAGTTTTCAATTAATAAAAATCTTAGTAAAACTTCATGTTTACAAATAATGGCTCTTCCTTAATACTGTGGTACATTTTATATTGTATAATAGCAAGTGGCTACAAAGGAAAAAATGTCTGATTTCTTCTACCTTAACTGTCATCCTATCTGCTTGGAAAACTACAAAATTATATCTACATCTACACAAAATCTATACCACAAGTATGCAAAATGTATGAACATACACAAGGATCAGAAGGAAACAAAGGAAGATAAAAACACTCTATCAGGAAAGGGAACTGTGGGACAATCATTAACATGCAATGAATATTTTTTCCCTCATTTTATGTATTGTGGTATATAATGATACTGGTAAGATTTATTTATTAATAACACCCAAACTGTATTATAGAGATTTCTCTCAGTTTTAACACTATTCACTATTTTCCTCCTTTGAGAATCCACTCTGAATGAGTAGATGTTTACTAAGATTTGCTAAGTGTTCACAATGTGCACGGCACTGTTAAAAATGTACAGGATTTCGTTCCTCTGCTCAGGACTTACGCACAGAAAAACCATATGCCAAAAAACATATGGTTTTCTGTTTCTTGCTGGTTTCAGGTCAGTGGGAGAAGAGATTATTATCATTAGCTTTGCTTTAGGAAACATTATTTATAGCATATGTAGCCCATAGGAGTTGAGATTTGAAGGGACTTCAATGAGGGGGCTGTGTGGAGGAGAAAAATGAGAACTCTAGGAATAAGGGAATAGAAGAATAAGCAAAAATTCTACAATGCAAAAGTAGGAGAAAGAAACAAAGAGGTAAACTTCACTATTGATAAAAGCAAGGGAAAGGGACCAGGGAAGAGAAAACCAGGACAGTGATGTAGGCAGGACCAGACTACTGCTGGGCCTTGATTTTAGGGGTGGGGTAAGGTGGTTGAGTGCTTGGCAAGCAGGACACCCTCAAAAAAATATTTGTTGAATAAATACTACTGGGGAGCCAGAGGGTTAGAGACTCAAAAGAATTGGGAACATTGTTGAAGTACCAAATGAAAAATTATTTAAAGTAGAATTCAGGACTATCAGTCTGGAGAGGCTATGGGACTAAGGAGGAACTGCAGAATCCTCAAGCAGCACCAAGAGTACGTTAATAATGCAATTACTTTTTGGAGGGCTAGATGTTCTGAGGGAAGCATGCTTTCTAGAGGTAAGCAATTCCGAAGATCTTCTGCTATGTTTTTCAACATAGTGTCATTATTATCCTGAGTGAACTCGTCAAAATCTCCTGGAACAAGAAAAGGAAAGAAACAGCTTTTATGGTTGTAGTCATACCTGGACTAAGTGATTACAATGGGCATATTTTCTGTCTGTCACACAGCATCAATTCATAACAATAAATAAACCTTCTAGCCAATGAAATATTCAAATGGTAACAAATGTTCCATTAAAACTATTGAGTTTTTCTTTTTTCCAAACTGCTTGAAAAATATACAACTTGAGTATTTTAGCATGTTATAGAAAAACAAAGGCATTTAAAAAATGTAATAGTTTACTTTTACTCAAAATAGCACTGCCATTAGTTTGTAGGGTCATGAACTCACTAGTAAGTAGTCAAATACTCTTTTTCTGACCATATCTTAGAAGTTTAGGAGGTACCACACAGGGATTACTAAGAAGATAACTTTAATCAGAGAGAATTCCTGCCTGCAGTAAAATATACTGAAGACTTCAGATAATAAGCACTAACAGCTGGCGCCAGCCGACAGAAACTTTACAACAATCAAGCTGCTCTACTGCGTTTGAGCAGCAGACAAAATGACCATTAAAGTGGCATATTTCTGATGGCTGTGGCCTCCTTTTAAATGACCTGGCAAAAGAGTGAGCATGGCAGTGTGTAAGCAATAAAGATGAGACAGGAAAGATCAACAATTGGTGACTCTAGATGAGGGTATAAAAGTGGAGTTCGTTGTTCTGTTGTTTCAATTCTTCGTTTAATTTTAATTGTCTCTAAAAATGTAAGATTTCTAAGCAGCTCATATATAATTTTAAATAGAATGTAACTTACCTGGAAGCAAAATACTCAAAGTTAGCTACTGTCTGGGATGCCAAATATAGACTGGAAAGGACTACTAATGAAAATATTTTATTTTTCTCTTAAAAGACTTTCTTATATTGAATTCTTACTGGAATAAAGGGACCCCAAAGAGTCTGTGTCTTTCTTACTGTTTTAAAATAGCTGTAGAAGGAAAGCGTGAACACCTTGAAGGAAATGTCATCTGTCTCCACATTGCCTGTCTCCTGAATCTTTGGTTATTTTCAAGTAAGCTTATGATTTCCTTCTTAAACATAAAAATAATTCTTGTGTTTGTTCTCATGTCACAAATAACAATTAAAATTTGAATAATATTTTACAGTTTACAAAGTTCTTTCATGTAGACACTAGGTTATTTAACTTTTATAACATCCATGTAAGGAAAACAAAGCAAGGTTATATTCCCTGATTTACAGCGAAGGTAACTGAGTCTTCTAAAATTAAAAGAATTGTGAAAAGGTACAAAGCAGGCCAACAGCAGCACAAGGAAATAAATCTAGGTTTTCTGCCTCTAAATAAAGGTACTCTTTCACTATACCACTCTGTGTCCCTACATATAAAGGTTCTTTCTCTGCATAATTTCCCTTAGAATAACAGTGGTTAATATGAAGATATATTACTTGGCTCTCTGAACTGATGTGGGAAGGAAGGTCTTTTAGCTCTTTTTTTCTCTCCTCACCTATCTAGTATAATCTAAGCTGGTGCTTCAAAGTATTTTTAGAAGGAGTCTAAATAGAAATTCTAGAAAAACAAAAATATTATTAGGTTCATTCCAAATTGTTTAGGTGGAACTTAAATAGCATCTGTGATGCATTTAAAAAAAACCCTGGCCCTTTCACTGTATTCTTAAAATCTAATTAAATTTTCTCAAGGCGCTAATTAATAACTAACATCTACTTAGCTTCCCTTCAATGACAAAACCCTGGAACCCTCTATGACTCGCATTTAATTCTAATAATATCACTCATACCAGTGATCTTTAGCAAGTTCTCTCAATTTGTAAATAGTGTAACAAAAGAAGCCAATAAAAATCTCATTATGTTAAACTAAGATATTTCAAAGCCCAACTCCTTTGGACTTAATTCTGTAACATAAACAACCATGTTAATAAAACAGTTTTCATGTAGGTCTGCCTTATAAAATAAGAGTCTCACACTGGAAAGGGAACTTACACTATGACCTGTTGCTAAATGGCAACATGCACCCATGAAGCTCAGATATTACAGTTGCTCAGTGTTTGCTTGAACACATTAACGGACAGCATGTCTTCCTCATGCCAAGCCAGAATCTGCCTCTCCATACCATTAACTCATTTTTCCAATTTCAGTCTGAGAGGAAACATCATCTTTAATGTTACACATTTATTAAATGAGCACTTACAGCATGCTAGATTTTGAGCAGTGCTTTCAAACACTGTAAAACACCTAAGAATCCTATAGGTGATACTATTAACATTTCTATTTTATTAAAAAAGAATCTGAGGTCAGAGGGTAAGGTGCTTGCCTCAGGTCATATTGGCAGGAAAATTGTAGAGTTGGGATTGAATGCAGGTCTAACTCTAACCTTGTTAATTACTACACCACACAGCCTCTCTAAAATGGCAAACAAGGCAGTTGGCGGGTAACAGGTCTCCTATCACTACTTAGTCTTCTCTTCTCCCTAGCTCTGACCATGGTTCTTAACATAATGTGACAGCCATATCCTTTGTCATCTGGTTGCTCTCTTCTGGACTTGTTCAACAGCCTATTTATTTATTTATGAAAATTTTAATTATTTATTTTTGAGAGAGGGGAAGGGAGGGAAAAAGAGAGAGAAACATCAATGTGAGAGAGAACATTGATTGGTTGTCTCTTGCACCCTCCTAACAGGGGTCCTGCCCACACCAGGCACATGCCCTGAAAGATTGCCCAACTGGCAACCTTTCCATTTGCTAGACAACACCCAACCCACTGACCCAAACCAGTCAAGGCTCACCAGCCCCTTTAAACATGGCCCTGGAACTGAACACAGTCTGACAATCTAGTTCTCTAATCCACTGCTACCTTAGTTTATTATCCTCTATCACTTTGTAACATCTAGGACCCTGATGGCTACTGCAGCTGGTTTATTCATAGATTTGGAAGTGGTGGTGGTGGCAGTGGGAGCCAAACGTCTTAAACGGTAATACACAAAGCTCAAGGGAGCTGGAAAAATGGAAGTTGAGAATAGGTGCAAATTCTGAACCATCACAATGGACTTCTAGTTGTCTCCATAGTTAAATATGTTTATTTGGGAGTCAATCCCCCAATTAATATGAGCATCACCAGTCAAGTCAAAATTGTGTATTAAATTACTCAGTCATTTAAAGAGGCAGTTAAATGAAGACTGCATTTGTTTTACCTTAATACTAAAGATATCAAGTGAAAATGAGAATTAGCACTTCTTACCCTGAACAACAAACACTGATTCAACCGCATTCGAGGGTAAGAAGAGATTTCTTCAGTTACAGCAGGGATTCTTCAACATGGTCCCAGTTAAGAGGGTCCATGTATGGGCTTTATATGGCCCATAAAGGGTCTAAAGTTGCATGCTTGGTTGTATACATAAATATGTGTACTTTTCTAGAAAGAAAGTTCTTAAGAGGTCTTTGACAATAATAGCCAATATTTATTGAGCACTACATGTGAGGCACTGTAAAAATTTTTAGCTCGATATGGTTAAAATTAGTTTTATTATATATCTGTGGCAGTTGACAAATAACTTCTGAAAAGAATAACAAGACATTTTTACCCTAATAACAACTATAAAACATCAAAAACATATGATATATTACTGAAGTGTGCAAAACCGGAATTCACTTAACATATCAAAAGTAATTACTCTGTTATTAAAAGTAAATTCCCTTAAAACATTATTTTTAAAGGCTATTTAAATATTCCATCATATATATATTTAACCATTTACTCCCACTACTACATATTTTTCTGTAATTGTGAAAAATTGGGAACACAGCAAATAGCCATTTGGCATACATTGTCTCTGTGTTTCTGATTATTTCTTACTATAAACTCTTAGAAGTATTATACTTAAATATTTTAAAGGCTTTTGCTACATATGAGAGGGAACCTCCAAAAATCAGAATTATCTTCTGGAGGATGGGCCCCTTGTAGTACAGGCTTTCCCTGCTACATGAGTGTTCTAGGAACCTATCTGTGTCACTGCACCAGCTGGCGTTGTTGTGAGAGGCTGCATTGGTTTTCAGTGAATTATTTTTTTATTTTAATTGTTGTTCATGTACAGTTTTCTGTCTTTTACTCCCAGCCCCCCCCCCCCAGTGAATTATTTTTAAAGACTCAACACGCTTGCCCATTTCACTACAGGTGATTCACAAGTGCCCTTGCCCACACTGTGTTGAATGTTCAGCAGTTTTTGACCAAAAAACATTATGATCCCCATGCCCCACCATGCCTATTCACCCGATCTTACCCCAAGCTACTTTTTTTTTTGTTTCCCTGGATGAAAAAAGTCCTCAAAGGGAAATATTTTGCCAACGTGGAAGAGGTGAAACAAAAAATGGCAGAAGCACTAAAAGGCATCAAAATCAATGAATTCAAAAACTGTTTTGAGTAGTGGAAAAAACATCTTGATAGGTGTGTTGCATCAACTGGAGAGTACTTTCAGGGTGACTGGAGTTTACACATATAAGAATAAATACACATTTTTTATAAATATATTGTTTTTTTGGGGGGGTCTCCTCCCCTCACATTGTCAAATTTCTTTCCTGTAAGATTATACCAATTTACTTTAACAGAAAAGAAAGACTATATGTTTCATTAAACCCTTATAGCATTGAATATTCCATAAAAAACAAACTTTGTTGTTTTAATTTGCATTTCTTTAATTACTAGTGAGGCTGAACATCTTTTAACATGTATAATAGTTATTTCAGAATGCGTGGTAACAGTATGTTGGCTGGAAAAAGATTAAAGAAAGATATTAATCAGTTGCCTAAGGACAGTAAAGTTTTTCTCAAATTATACATGTAGGTGGGAAGGGAGTGGAGAAAGAAGAGCTTCTCTAAAGGGTAATATTAATTCTTTAAAAATGTTCTACTTATATTTAATTACCTATTTAGAGAAAGAGAAGTAACCAAGGCTGAGTCTAGAAGTCAAACCCCACTCTTTATATCTAGTCAGGTATTAAGTTCCCCTCTTTTTCTTTTGAATCCTACTTCTTTTTTCCCCACTTCAACTACCTCATAAGTCATCACCTCACACTTAAAATACTATTACAAACTCATAACTAGCTCCTTAACATCAGTTTCTCCTCACTATACAATACCTTACACACCTATTTTAAACTAATCTTGCTTAAACCTCACTTTCATGTCACTCTCCCTCCTCACAATTTTTAGATGATTTTCTATTTTTCAATGCATCAGTTATCACTCCAACCTTTAAGGCCCTCTACATCACCATAGTCTAACTATTCTATTTTCTGTTCTCATTACTCACTAACCTAATTTTTCCTCAAGACAGGCAAATTTCCTCAGTTGTTTTCCATATTCATTCATGTTCATACTGTTCAACTGTATGTGGTTGCTTTCTGCAATAAGGGCCAGTCCGAGTTACTTCATCTTCATGAAGCCTTACCATCAACCTACAGCCTTCATTTATCCATATCCTTACCTCTAATGACTAACAATGCATAATTCAATATTGGGGTACATATTACCTAGTATTCAAACATATCATATATTACTCTGAACATCCTATTCAAATTTTTAAAAATTTTTGATGTGTCTTCTGGTTCCAGATGTGATGGCAACTTCGCTCACCTTCCCCTGCTCCTTCCCTCTCAATACAACTAAATACCCTGGCAGTAATTTAACAGGCAATCATAAATGACTCTACAAGCTAGAAAGAAGACTATGAACTCTCTAGGGACCTCAGGACTTAAGGAAGACCATTGTGGTGCGTTTCCTGGGTTTTCTCTTTATCTTCCATGTAGCCTGGAGAGAGAGGCCTGCATCCCAGAACCACCAATAGGCAAAGCCAAAAAGACAACAAAGAAAAGCCTGCTTCCTCTTACCAAAGGCCAATAAAGGTGAACAAGAGACCTACTAAGGCGCCCTATGCCCCACGCCACAACTCTGGGCAGCATCAGGGGAGCTTAGTGTCTCCAGGCCCTCCTCCCAGGGGCATAAAGAGACCTAGGCTTGGCAGCTCCCAGCCTTCTGCCCAGTGGCAGAGAGCAAACCAGGCCCTGTATTGCTTGTTTTCATACCCCCCACCAGTGGAAGGCAGCTCAGCCACATGAGCGATTCAGGAAAGTGTCTTTCCCCATGTAGGTGACTCCAGCTTAGATTGAGCAGAAACCCCAGCAGCGTCAAAAAACAAAGCGGAACTGAATAGCACTGGAAGAGCACTGAAAAATAAATTGTTATTGGAGCCACAGTTCAACAAAGTAGGCCAGAACCAAGTAGCTGAATCTAAGCAACTGCCCTCTAACATAGAAGAATCGATAGGATAGAGTCTTGGCATAATACCCAAAACACCTAGGATACGATTGAAAGTCATTTATCAGACCAAGAACGGGAAAAAAAAAATCTAGCAACCCAGATACTAACATTTAAATGAATCAGAATTTAGATGATCAGACAAGGATTTTAAAGCAACCATCATAAACATGCTTCCATAAGCAATTATAAATTTCTTGTAACAAGCGAAAAAATAGAAAATCTCAGCAAAGAAACAGAAGTTACAAAAAAGATTAAAGTGGAAATAACAATTGAAAAACACAATAATCAAAATTTTTAAAAAAATTGCTGGATGGACTCAGTAGTAGAGATGACAGAGGGCAGAATTAGTGAACTTTGAGGACAGATCAACAAAATTTACCTCATCTGAAAAAAGTGAGAAAATAAACTTAAAAAAAAAAATATATATATATATAACTGAACAGAGCCCCAGGGATCTGTGGGACAATAACAAAAGACCTAACTTTAGTATAAGAGTTCCACCAGTGGAAGAAAGAGTCTGGGGCAAGAAAATATTTGAATAAATATAACTGAAAGCTCCCCCAATTTGGTGAAAGACATTAAATCTAGATTTGAGAAGCCAAACTAACTCCAAATAGGATAGAACCAAAGAAATCCACATAATGACATAACATAAATTTCTGAAAACAGAAGACAAAGAACAAATCTTAAAGCACCCAGAAAGAGCTGATTCATTACCACAGAGGAATATAAGTCACAACAGTGAATTTTTCATCTGAAACTACAGGAGGCAGAAGAAGTTACAAAATTTTGCAAGTGCTAGAAAAAAAAAGGAATGCAAACTGCGAATTTTATAGCTGATAAAATTATTACTCATGAATGAAGAAGAAATAAAGACATCCTCAGATAAAGGAAACCTAAGAAAATTTGTTGCCAGTGGACCTACCCTTAAAGAATGGCTATAAGTTGCTCACCAACAGAAAGGAACTAGCAGAAGACCTGGAACTTCACAAAGAAAAGAATAACAAAATGGGTAAAAATAGAATACAGAAAATAGACTATCTCCTTATTAGTTTCTTAAACCATATTTGATGGTTAAATCAAAATTTATAAAAACATGCCCTGGGCAGACAGTTCAGTTAGTTAGAGCATGGCCCTGATATTCCAATGTTGCAGGTTTGATCCCTGGTCAGGGCACATACAAGAATCAACCAAGGAATGCATAAATAAGTGGA
Source organism: Anoura caudifer (assembly GCA_004027475.1). NCBI lineage: Eukaryota > Metazoa > Chordata > Mammalia > Chiroptera > Phyllostomidae > Anoura > Anoura caudifer. The sequence goes on along the minus strand of PVKU01001539.1, from coordinate 28,577 downwards.
ACAATAAACTGATGTTTCTCTCTCTCTTTCTCGCTCCCTCTCAAATTGATAAATAAATTTAAAAATTATGAAACCACATAATAAGTAGTCAATCTTTGTGGAGGAAACACATAAAACAATTACATTCAAAAAGAGGGGGAGGGTAAAGTGATCTAAATGGAAGATTTCAATATTTCACTCAAGTGATAAAATGCTGATACCAGATGGTGGTAAGTGACACATTATATTGTAATATTCAGAGCAACCACAACAAAAACTGCACAAGGAGAAAAACTCAGAAACGCTATAAATAAGAACAGAATTCGAAACTATTCCAGTAACCCATAGGAGGGCAAGAGGAGATAAAAACATCATGAGAAAATGAAGGAACAAACAAAAAATGAACAATAAAATGCCACGTAAGTTCTAATATATCAATATCTACTTTAAGGGTAAATGGTCTAAATATATCAATTAAAAGACAAATTGGCAAAGTACATAGATTTGTTTATTTAAAAAATATGTCAATGGATATTTTTATTTTTTCCTTTTCTTTTAAAAATTTAATCTTTATTATTATTTTTTCCATGACCATTTAGTCCCCTTATACCTCCTTCTCATCAAAGTACCATATTTTTTGAACCATAAGATGCACCTAGATTTTAGAGGAGGAAAATAGGAAAAAAAATTTTGAAGCAAAAAATTTAGTAAAATATTTAATAACATAAATAACATAATATTTCACCAATGTAAATGTAAAGAAAACTCAACAGCAGCATTAACAACCATTATTCCTCCCCAAATTTTTTTTGGGGGAGTGCATCTTACAGTCCAAAAAATACGGTAGATTTAAAAAACACAGCCCAACTATATATGCTGTCAATAGTAACTCAATTCAAACAGAATGACATAGGAAAATTAAATGGAAAAGAATATATATTGTGCAAGCATTAGTTTAAAAAATAGGAATGGCTATATTAATATCACTTTAAAGCAAAGAAAATTATCAGGAACAGAGAGGAACATCATCTAATAAGAATCAATCCATAAGAAGACATACACCAAAAACAAAGCTCAAAATACATGAAACAAAAACTGATAGAGCTGAAAGGAGAAATGAACAAATCCACATTTATAGTTGGAGACTTCAGCACTGCACACCTAGTGACTCATAGAACTACTAGGCACTGGGACTTCTGGTCAAGATGACAGCACAGGTAAACACAACTTGCCACCTCACACAACCACATGAAAATTACAACTAAAATAGAGAACAACCATCTTTCAAAACTGTCAGAAATCGATAAAATAAATAAATAAATAAATTAATTAATTAATTAAAAAAAAAAAAAAAAACGTCAGAAATCGAGTTGAATGGAAGTCTGACAACTATGGTATTAAAGAAACCACATCCACCCAGAGTGGCAGGAGGGGGGCAGATGCAGAATGGGCTGGTCCCACATCCATGTGTGGCGGATAAAAATTTGGGAGGAGTATTTTGGGAGTGAGGAGTCCCAGTCACATACCAGGTCCCATGGCCCAGGGTTCCAGGGCCAGGAAGATAAGTCCCCATAATTTCTGGCTCCAAAAACCAGCAGGGATTAGGTCAGTGGAAGAAACTTTTGGAGTCCCAAGTAGTTCCCCTTAAAGAAGCCAGACATAGACTTACTCGAACTCATTCCCTTTAAGCTCCAGTACCATCCTAGCAGCTTGAAAGGCACCAGTGGCATATGGGGAGGAACTGAAATGTCTGGCATCAAGATGGGACCTGAGTGACAGCTTTCTCTCAGACAGAAAGGTGGACAGAGGCTATTGTCCTTTGCTGAACCCTTCCCCCACATAGCCACAGAGCTGGCAGGCAGGTGCCATATCTGAGACTCCATCAACCTGGCTAACACCATTGCCCTGCCTTGGAGATCCCCTGAGACTCTGTACCCCCCAAAATAGGGGCCCACCCAAGCTGCTTTTCCACCTGAATGGCTGCTCTTGGCTCATGCTTCACAACTTCCTAAATTCTATCAAACAATCAACAACTGGCTTTAGCAAGCTACTAGCCCTCATATCTCTTGCTCAGTGATCCAGACTCAACCCTAGCAGCAGCCAGCCTATATTCACAGCTTGGCTTTGCCTGGGAAACTCCAAGCCAAGCTCAAGTTGCAGCCATCTCAGATTGCTTTATAGCCCAGGCAGGGTGGCCCTGGGTGGAACACAGGTGGTAGCTGACCTTGGCTGCACCACCCAGGAAACTGCAGAGCCTGCACACCCATGGACAGCTACAGACCATGTCAGAGCACCACCAATCTGCCCTTGTGCAGCTGATCCTCCACAGAGGGTGGAGGTTGCTGGTTAGTGGTAACAGCCAGACCTTGCAGCTGACTGGACTGCTAAATCCAGTCACATTGACCTGTCAACTGCAATCAAGGCTCAACTACAAGGAGAAGGTGCACTCAGCCCACATGAAGGGTGCACCTTGAGTACCCGGCATGGGTGATAGGGGAGGCTGTGCCATTGGACCCTACAAGACACCTACATTAGGCCATAATACCAAGACATGGAGTCACAGCAGCTCTACCTAATACACAGAAACAAACACAGGGAGGCTGTCAAAATGAGGATACAAAGAAACATGGCCCAAATGAAAGAACACATCAAAATTCCAGAAAAAGAACTAAATAGAATGGAGATAAGCAATCTTTCAGATGCAGAACTCAAAACACTGGTTATAAGGATGCTCAAGGAACTTGGTGAGGACCTAACAGCATAAAAAAGACCCAGTCTGAATCAAAGGACACACTACTGAAATAAAGAACAAATTCCAGGGAAACAACAGCAGAGTGAATGAAGCCAAGAATTAAATTGACTTAGAATATAAGGAAGTAAAAAACAACCAATGAGAACAACAACAAGAAAAAAAGAATCCAAAAAAATGAGGATAGTGTAAGCAGCTTCTGGGGCAACTTCAAACATTCCAACATTTGCCTCATAGGGTGCCGGAAGGAGAAGGGAAAGAACAATAAATTGTAAAACTACTTGCAAAAATAATGAAAGAAAACTTCCTTAATTTGGTGAAGGAAATAGACATGCAAGTGCAGGAAGCATAGAGTCCCAAAAAAGATGGATGCAAAGGGCCCACTCCAAGACACATCATAATTAAAATGCCAAAAGTTAAAGATAAAGAGAGCATCTTAAAAGCAGCAAGAGAAAAGCAGTTAGCTACTTACAAGTGAACTCCCATAAGACTGTCAGCTGTTTGATTTCTTAACAAAAACTTTGCAGGCCAGAAGGAATTGGCATGAAACATTCAAAGTAATGAAAAGCAAAGACCTACAACCAAGATTACTCTATGCAGCAAAGCTATAATTTAGAATCAAAGGAGAGATAAAGACTTTCCCAGGCAAGAAAAAACTTACAGGAGTTCATCACCACCAAACCAGTATTATAAGAAATATTAAAGGGACTTCTTTATGGAGGAGAAAAAAAGATTAAAAATAGGAATACTGAAATGGCAATAACTAGGGGACATCCGGCCAAGATGGAGGCGTAGGTAGACACACTGTGCCTCCTTGTACAACCAAAATTAAGGACAACAAAGATTTAGAAACAAGAAAACAACCAGAACTGATAGAAAACTGAACTGTATGGAAGTCCAACAACCATTCATATAGACTGGTAAGAGGGGCTGAGTTGTGGCAGGAAAAAGTGGAGGTTGGTGGACCCAGGTGTGCAGGCAGCAGCAGCTGGCAGATCCCAGGCACACAGGCAGCAGCTAGCAGACCCTGGGCATGGGATGGCAACAGGCAGACCCAGTGAGGCCGCACAAGGTGGCTAGCTGACCAGGCAGTGCCACATTTGTGCACAGATAATCCAGGCAAAGGGGAAGCGGCGGAAGGGACTGGAATCTGGAAGAGTGGAGCAAGCGCCATTGTTCCCTCTCGGACCCCGCCCCCACATACAGCATCACAACCCAGCCACTGGGCTGCCCCACCCTGGTGAACACCTAAGGCTCCGCCCCTCACGTCATAACAGCCCCGACCAGACCCCCCCCCAAAAAAAAAACACCAAAAAAATGGCTCAAACTGGAGAACAGATCAAAGCCCCAGAGCCAATTCATCTTAAGTGACCAAGAGATAGCCAACCTATCAGATGCACAGTTCAAAACACTGGTGATCAGGATGCTCACAGAATTGGTTGATTTTGGTCACAAATTAGATGAATAAATGAAGGCTACAATAAGTGAAATGAAGGAAAACGCACAGGGAACCAATAGTGATGGGAGGAAAACTGGGACTCAAATCAATGGAATGGACCCAAAGGAAGAAAGAAACAACCAAACAGAAAGAATGAAGAAACAAGAATTCAAAAAAAAATAAGGAGAGGTTTAGGAACCTCCAGGACATCTTTAAACGTCTCAACATCCAAATTATAGGGGTACCAGAAGGGGAAGAAGAAGAGCAACAAGTGGAACACTTATTTGAACAAATAATAAAGGAAAACTTCCCCAATCTGGCAAAGGAAATAGACTTCCAGGAAGTCCAGGAAGCTCAGAGAGTCCCAAAGAAGTTGGACCCAAGGAGGAACACACCAAGGTACAACAGAATTACATTAGCCAAGATTAAAATGAAGGAGAGAATTCTAGAAGTAGCAAGGGATAAGGGGACAGTCACCTACAGACTGTCAGCTGATTTCTCAAAAGAGACCTTCCAGGCAAGAAGGGGCTGGAAAGAAGTATTCCAAGTCATGAAAGGCAAAGACCTCCATCCAAGATTGCTCTAACCAGCGAAGCTGTCATTTAGAATGGAAGAGAAGACAAAGTGCTTCTCAGATAAGGTCAAGTTAAAGGAGTTCATCATCACCAAGCCCTTATTATATGAAATGTTAAAGGGACTTATCTAAGAAAAAGAAGATAAAAAATAGGACAGTAAAAAGACAGCAAACTCACAGATATGAACAACCACACCTAAAACAAAAGCAAACTAAGCAAACAAGTAAAACAGGAACAGAACCACAGAAATGGAGATCACATGGAGGGTTAGCAACAGGGGAGTGGGAGGAGGAAAGAGGAGGAAAAGGTACGGAGAACAAGTAGCATAGATGGTGCGTAGAAAATAGGGGGAGGGCAAGAATAGTGTGGGAAATGTAGAAGCTAAAGAACTTATGACACATGGACATGAACTAAAGGGGGGGAATGTGGGCAAGAGGGGGTGTGCAGGGTGGAGGGGAATGATGGGGGAGAAATGGGACAACTGTAATAGCATAATCAATAAAATATATTAAAAAAGAAGTGGCAATAACTACATAGGTATCAATAATTACTTTACATGTAAATGGATTAAATACTCAATCAAAAGACATTATGGCTGAATGGATAACAAAACAAGACCCTTATATACTCTGTCTACAAGAGACTTCAGATTGAAAAAGACTGAAAGTAAAGGATGGAAATGATATTTCATAAAAATGGAAACAAACAAAAAACTATGGTAACAATACTTATACCAGACAAAATAGATTTTTAAGAAAAGGCTATAACAAGAGGCAAAGAAGGACCCAGAAATTCCACTCCTGGGTACTTATCCAAAGAAACCGAAAACACAAAATTGAAAAGACATATGTATACATCTGTATTATATGTTCATTGCAGCATTATTTACAATAGCCAACATATGGAAGCAACCTAAGTGTCCATCAATAGATGAATCAATAAAGAAGATGTGGTCCACATATAAAATGGACTATCACTCAGCTATGAAAAGAAATATCATGCTATCTGATACAACATGGATGGATCTAGAAGGTATTTTGCTGAGTGAGGTAAGCCAGAGAAAGACAAATGCCATATGATTTCATTTATACATGGAATTTAAAAAACAAAACAAATGAACAAGCAAGATAGAAACAGACTCATAAATACAGAGAATATTTTGATAGTTGCCAGATGGGAGGGGGGTGGGCGTATAGGCGAAATGGTGAAGGGATTAATAAGAACAAATTGGTATTTGCAGAACAGTCATGGGGATGAAAAGTACAGCATAGGGAATATAGTCAATAATACTGTAACAACAAGCCCTGGCTGGTGTGGCTCAGTGGATTGAGCACCAGCCTGCAAACCAAAGGGTCATTGGTTCAATTACCAGTCAGGGTACATGTGCGGGTCGGAGGCCAGATCCCCAGCAGGGGGTGAGCAAGAGGCAACCACACATTGATATTTCTCTCCCTCTTTCTCCCTCCCTTTTCCTCTGTCTAAAAATAAATAAATAAAATATTTTAAAAAATAATATTGTAATAACTGTGTATGGTATCAGATGGGTGGGTACAAGATTTAACGGGGTGATCACTTTGTAAGTTATATAAATGTCTAATCACTGGGTTATACACCTGAAACTAATATAACATTGTACATGAACTATAATTGAAAATTAAAAAAATTATTTTAAATTATTCGTGTTAATAAACATTCTTCAGAAACTCAGCTATTGTTCTAAATTTCTTAACAAACTGCTTGAACTTCTGTGACTATAGGGTCTGCAGGAGAAAGGCAGTGAAAGTGTGGCCCTGACCAGTGTGGCTTAGTTGGTTGGGCCTCATTCCCCGAAGCAAAACGTCATGGGTTCAATTCCCATCTGGGCACATGCCTTGGTTTCAGGTTTGGTCCAGTCAGGAGACACATACAAGAAGCAACTGATTGATGTTTCTCATATGAATGTTTCTCTCTCAAGGCAATGTTTCTCTCCCTCCTTTCCCCTCTCTCTAAAAATAAACAAATAAAATATTTTTTTAAAAGAAAAAATGTATTCTCTAGCCAGTTAAATTAGGTTTTCTTGTTTACAAAATTATCTTCCAAACACGCTTTGAAATTTTCCTAATTTTGAAAAATGGAGTGTCATTTGATGCCTCTAAAACTGGAGATTTAGATTACAAATGGCTCCAAAGGACTGAAATTTTGATAGCTAGGATTTTTTTAATGTAGGTGGCATTTTCGTAGGCACTCAGGGCTTTTGAAATGAAAGAGCTTGTGTTTAGGAATGTAGAAGTGGGTTTAAATAAATAAAGGGTTTAAATGAAGGCTCAGCATGTTTGGGAAATTCCTATCTTGAATCTTGTAGTGTGTATAAATATGAAACTAAGTCTCTGGCTTTCTCTTCTGTCCAGGCTAAAACCTTACTATCAGATGTCCAAGTTAATTTTCATTTGACGCGTTATCTAAAGGATCCCCCCAAATGTGTAAGAATAATAATAATACCCAAACCTACTGAATGACTCTAACATCACATTGAGAATTCCACGAAGAAGTCAGGGTTGGAAGTTTTAGACTTCCAACCCTGGGAATCGTTAGCAAGCAGGTATATTTCAAGTCATGAATCTGGATGACAACAGACACGGGAATCAACACTTAAAGATTTAGAGGTGTAGTATGGTTTGACATATTTTTCAAACAAGCTACTGTATATCCTATTTTCTTGTGCCTTCACCAGGCTTCACTTTGCCTTAGTAGATCTATCCTACTGTTCAGTAACTAAACCTAATTATCACATTTCCTGGACTCTAACTTGTGCTTTTTAACATTACTGTTACTAATTTCGTTAACAGTTTAGAATCAAAGTCTTGATTCTCCCTCTTTCTCCCCCAACCCCATAAAAATTTTTATTAAATTAAGTCTACATTACAATTGAGAAAATAAATTCACTAACTACAGGTGATTTTGCCTGCAGGGTGAAAGCTTCCAATTCTATAGCTTAAAACTTCTCTCGCAAAGTGCTTTTTCAGGTAGTTCCCTACTGGCTGTCACAAATTTGTTGAGTAATGCGGAGAGGGAGGGCTAGTTCCCCACCCCCCTCCGTTCCCGTCATTAAAAGGTTAGGCACATGGAGCCTCTAGCGGATTGTCTGATGTCTGCAGCGCAATCACAGACTCAGAGCGTTCACTTAAAATTCGCGCCCCCAGTCCCGAACTGGACTGTGAACCTGCCTAAGGATGAGATGTGCCCCCTTCAACCTGCCCGTTAGCAGAGTAGAGAACTCATGGAAGGCGTCACCCTAAGCCTCCACAGTGCCCATATCTTTGCCCAACCGCCTGCTTCTGGCTCTGGTGGCTTACGGGACGTTCGCATCCACTCGAGCAACGCGGGGAGATCTGCTGGAGTCACGGTGCGAAGCAGCTGCAGTATCGCTTGCTGTGCGGAGCGGAATTCCATGTTGCAGCACAAAGCGGTCCTGGTGAGGTACGCATTGCGCATGCGCAAGCAGGGACGGTAGCGACACCTGACCAAAGCCAGAGTGGAACCCGCCTTCCTAGGCAGCGAACCCCTAAGCCCCGCCCCTTCTTGGAGTTCTCTTGAGCGCTAGGGGAATCCCTCCACTTGAACGCACTCTAGTTCTCATCATTTCCCTGAGTTGGCAGCGCTCAGCTTAGTCACTTTTTCTTAAGGCGGCTCCTCGAGGCCGTAGTCCTTTCCTGAGGTCGTGTTATCTTAGCAACTTCGCTGTCGCACTGTTGAACGATAGAAAATGAATATCAGAAGCCACTGAAAGCAAAGAAACACCGCATAAAAAAGAACGCTGTAGGTGCCCCGGAAGCGGAAGTGCATCCTCTTCATGAAAGGCTGAACTAAGCGGAGTGGTGACGTTTCCTCATTGGGCGGAAGGTTCGGTGGCAGTCGTCGGTCTTCCAGCTGGTGGGAGTTGGCGTTGCTGTGCTGGGCTCTGGGACCCTCGTTTACATAGTTCAGAAAGTCGGTCTGTGGCGTCGCACCTGTGTGTCTGATCCCCGCTTTCCTCCGATTCCTCCCACGGCGTGGGGCCTCGCAAAAGAATCCCTGGCCCCTTTGGGCCACGGCCGTAGCTGTGCCTTTTGCGGTAAGTATCTACTTTTTCCCGCCCCAGACTACGGACTGGCAGCTGGCGACAGTGCCAACCCTGCTTGGGGGGGAGGGGGGGCTGCAGACTCCAGAACGAGTCCACTCTCCTGGCTACCTGCTGTCGTCACTGACACTGAGGTGCTCTGGCCCCTTTTTATCTCATGTCCCCTCTTAAGTTTTATTAAAGATGCGCTGTGACCCTTTTAAATTGACTTCAGATTTCCGAACCAAATTACATGTGTAGGCAATTGCAGGCCTGATTCTTTGATTTGCTGTCCTGATGAAGAACTTAGATATGATTGCTTCCCTGAAAACCTTTTGACATGTGCCAGATTTTATATTTTCGTGTTCGTTGTTCTTAACACATTGTCCTGTATATAATAGGCGTTCAGTCAATGAATAAGCAATATCAGTTCAATGTCAGTGATGACTTAAGATGTACTGAGGGCTCTCTAGCATTTGATACTACTACCCATGTATTTCTTGGAACTCTTTCCCCTGTTGGCTTTCTTGATGCTCTTCTCACCAAGTTTTTTCATATGCTTAATTCAACAAAATATTTCCTTTTTCTTAGCTATAGGGATACACAATCCTATCATTGAAGAGTTAACAGTACAGTGAAAGAGAAGCACGTAAATATGCAGTATATGTAGATGAGTAATTAGAAAATCTAGTAAGGTCAGAGAGCCATGAGAACTGTGGGAATACAGATGAGAGTTACAGGTGATTTGTGGTCGTGACTGAGCAAAGTTGCAATTCCAGTCTAGACCTCGTTTCCCCATCCACCTGATACATTTATTAAGAGGATGAAAGATAAGAGGATGCTGAGAGTGGAAGAGGTTGTACTTGTGTGGAAACAGGGTATATTTGGAAACTGCTCAATTTTACTGAGAACCTAAAAGTGCTCTAAAAGTAAAGCTTATTAATTAAAATTTAAAAAGAACGATATGAGTATTGGAAGATTTGGTAACATGTTTGAGGTAATAGTTACAGTATAGCAGCAGTGGTCCCAAAGGGGAGGAGAAATACTTCCCTGAAACCTCTTTTCCTTGATTTTTTTGATATGGACAATTAGTATTTTCTAACCTAATATAGTACTATGCCAAAGCATCTTCAAGCCCTCCTTCAAACAGGTTGCTTTTCTAACTCCAGCTCTGGAAATTCTGGACCTGCCACTAAAATATAGTAAGAAAATAGTAAATGGTAGCTTTTAAAATTGATTTCCTTCAGTATGCCTTTGGAGAGGGAAAAGGAATTAGTAAAAGCTTCTGTCCTTTTGATTATTCTTAGTTTTAGTTGATTCTCTCCTTTTAGTTGGCTCTTTGCCCAAATGGTCTTCCACAACTTCTCCTGGAGAGTTCTTATCTACATCCATGGTTTCCATGGCATTATTCTTGTATGGCAATCATTTCTAGATCTTTTTCCTTTCTATCTCTGAGTGATACAGTTCTTTGATCCTGCGAATACTCTAGGTCCAAAACCAAATTCCTTATCTCCACCTTCCTTTTATTTTCTTCTTTCATTATTACTGATATCTTAGATACAAAAGTGTATAGAAGCAGTGATTCCTAGTGTGTTTTTGAGTGTTGACCCCCTTGTTTCTAAGTGAATTTTGTATATTATTTGTTATTTGATGTTCAATTAAAAAAAGATAATAAAATAAACACCTGTGTATTGAGTATCCAACTTAAGCAGTACAATATTATGATTAACATTTAAACTCCTTGAACCTTTTCTCTAGTAACTTTCAAAACAGCTGCTTCTCTTTGTGCCTTCCATTCATTGGTTAATGGCATTACTAGCCATCTGGTGACCAAATGGTTGATGTTAGAGACTTTTTTGCCTTCTGTTTTTCCTTCATTTGCCACAACCATTTGGTCACTAGGTCCTACAGATTTTGCTTTATGAATTGGCTCTTGATTCTATCCTCTTTCCATTTTGCCTTCTCCTTCCCTAGTTCAAGTTCACATCTCTCCACCAGACTTTTGGAGTGTTATTAGTGTTTATAGTCTCCTTGCTCTCAAGTTTTTTTCTACTATATTTGCTGCATTATCTTTAATTTTCAAATTATAGACCAGATTTTTCACTGTTGTTTCCTTTGAGGAGTATTCCTTCTTGCAGTAATCACTAACCCTGGCTGCACGTCAGTATAGTCAGTGAAATTTTTCAAAATTTACATGCCTTATTTTGCTCTTACAATAAAAAATTTTGATGAAGCCACTTCCCTGAAACCTTCTGATGTTATTATCCTTGGAGAATCTGATTGGGTATTTAATTTTTAGCTGATAAGTTTTTCCTAAATGTCATTGAAATAACTTAATTGCTTGAGCATTTGCCTCTTATTCCTCCTTTTCCTTATGTTCTTTCCAACTTCAAAGCAAACTATTTCTAAGGATTCTTTTGACTGTTTTAATTTTTTCCTTGCTAAAAGTTTACATAAAGATTGTTTTAATGATTGACCTGGCAGCCGAAATATCTTAAAGAAATGATTTTCAGTGTTTTTGAGTTATTACCCTTTGTTACTAATTCGATTTTTTATACCTTTTCTGCTGTTAAACTATGAAGTGTTGCAGTGATTTACTTTTAATATTAAAAAGAGCTTTAAAATTTGAAAATAATTATTTTAATGAAGGAAGAATTTTCTGAGACTTGATGTAATTGAGTATAACCTTTGGTGCAAAATTAAGACAGCAAATTCATCTGTGGTATGATGTATAATTTATCTTTTGAAGTTAACAGAGGAATCTTATTTTTGTTAAGTTGATATAATTTGTTGATTTGAAGTTGGAAGTTTTCTCATGCTGGGACAGTTCCTGGAGCACATAGGAAGTGTTTAACGAATTCATAACTAAATGAATACAAGTGGCAACTCCATCAGTACCCCTAATATAATATTAGTTCTCACGAGGACCACTTTGAAAAATAATTGATTTTTCTATTGACTTAAAGGTAATACCTAACCCTGGCTGGATGATTCAGTTGGTTGGAGTATCGTCCCATACACCAAAAGGTTGCTGATTTAATCCCCAGTCAGGGCACATACCTAGGTTGCAGGTTCAGTCTCCCATCAGGTTGTGTATAGGAGGCAACCAGTCGATGTTTCAGTCAGTCTCTGTCTGTCTCTCTCTTGCTCACCCTCTTGGCTCTTTCTCTAGAATAAATATATACTCAAGTGAGGATACAAAAAAATACCTAGTCATTGCCAAAAATTTGGAAATTACAAAAAGATATAAATAATAAAATAAAGATTACTAGTATTTATCATCTAGAGATAACAAATACTATTTTCTAACAGTTTTACTGAAATATAATTCATATACTAACAATTCACCCAACGTGTACAGTTCAGTGGTTTTAGTTTATTTACCAAGTTGTGCAACCATCACCACAATCAATTTTAGAACATCTTTATATCACCCATGAAGAAACTCCGTCACCATCAAGTCACTTCTCATTTTTTCCAAACTTCCAAGCCTTAGGCAACTATTAATCCACTTTCTGTCTCTATAGATTTGCCTCTTCTAGACATTTATATATGTGAAATCATATAATATGTGGTCTTTTGTTATTGTGGTTTTTTCATTTAGCATAATGTTTTCAAGAGTCCTCCATGTTGTAGCATTACTTTATTTTTTATTGTGAAATAAAACTCCATTTTATGGGTAATACCACATTTTATTTATTCACTCATCAGTTGAGGGATATTTGGGTTGTTTACACTTTTTGGCTAGTATGAATAATGCCACTAATTACCATTCATGTACACATTTTTGTGCGATTGTGTGTCTTCCTTTCTCTTGAGCATACCTAGGAGTAGAATTACTGGGTCATATAATAACTCTGTGTTTAAAGTTTTGAGGAATTATCAAACTGTTTTTCAAAAGACTGCACCATTTTGCATTCCTACCAGCATTGTATGAGGTTCTGTTTTCTCCACATTCTCACCAACACTTGTTATTACCTGTCTTTTTTATTACAGTCATCCTAGTGTGTGTGTGTGATGTATCTAATTGTGTCTTTGTTTTCATTTCCTGATGGCTACTGTCATTTTTTTGATATTTGTATATAGACAAAATATGGATTATATGATATATGCAGTTTTATATTCTGCTTTAAGCATTTAAGCATATTTTTATCACTACCAAGCATATTTACAAAAGAATTTTCCTCATTTCTGCTTCCCTCTTCACTTCCCCCAAAACCATAATTCTTGTGAAAACTTGCATAAATTATTTGCATTAGCAAATAAAATCTATAGGCATGTATACCCAATTATTATTGGTGGTTATCAAGGGATGAGAGATTATGATTAGGGGAATTTTATTTTCTACTTTTAATATTTCTGTAATGTTTGAATTTTAACAACGAACGTGTATCCACTTGTAATCACAAAGCATAAAGGTGAATTATTTCCTTGGAGGATTAAGTAGGTTTGGAATGAAAAAATACTCCTCAATATAAATGTCATAATTTACATTATAGTGTTATTCAAATATAATTTTATCAAATAAAATACCTATAGGCTGCTATGTTAAATAAATTTACTTTTTTTCATTTACCTATTTTTCAAATAGGATTTGAAATCTGTGGTCATAGACTATGAATAGATATGCTGTGCAGAATTTAAAATATATATTAAAAATATATATTTAGCATTATAGTCAGGAAAACAAGTATTGGTTTGGGCTATTTACTAGGTTATAAAAAAGTTTATAATGAAATGATTTTCTAAAGATATTTACTTATCATAATATATTTGTATGTTTAGCTCTTTAGTCTAATATTACTAGGGCTTAGAAGAACTTTTTTATAAGGATTTTCATTGTATTGTCATGTACCACTTAGTAATTTGGATACATTCTGAAAAATGCATTGTTAGTGCCTGGCTGGGTAGCTCAGTTGGTTAGAGCATCATGCGCTAAGGTTATGGGTTCAATTCCCAATGAGGACACATACAAAAATCAACCAAAGAATGCATCAGTATGTGGAACAATAAATTGATGTTTCTCTTTCTCTCTCTCTCTATCTCCCCTCTCCCTCCCTCCTTCTCTTCTCCCCCTCCCTTCTTTCCTTTCTCTCGCTCTAAAATCAATCAGTTAAAAAAATGTATTGTTAGGCAATTTTGTCATTGTGTGAACATCATAAAGTACATTTACCAAACCACATGGTATAGCCTACTACACACCTAAGTTATATAACTATACAGCATGTTACTGATACTGAACACTGTAGGCAATTATAACACAATGGTAAGTATTTGTGTGTTTAAACATAAAAAAGCTACAGTAAAAATACAGTATAAACGATAAAAAATGATACACTTGTAAAAGGCACTTAACATGACTGGAGTTTACAGGGCTGGAAGTTTCTCTGGGTGAATCAGTGAGTGAGTGGTAAATGAATGTACGCTACTGTAGATTTTGTAAACGCTGTACACCAGCATTACCACGGATGTGTGCACTACCATGTTGTAATTGCTGTGATGGCACTAGGCAATAGGAATTTTCCAGCTCCATTATAATCTTAAGGGATCACCATAGTATATGTGGTCTGTTATTGAATGAAACATTATGAGCATTACAGTGAATGACTGTAATAGGATTTGAAATCTTTACCATCAGGAACTATTTATATAATCTCAGATCAGGCAAGGTTCTAGCAGGAATATTTAGAATTGTTTATCTACAGAAAAGTGGCTGTTTGGACACTCCAGCTTCTAATGAATAATAACTAGGTACATATAACATGGTGCTAAGTGTTGAAGATTCCAGAGGTGACTTCTGGGTAATGAGACAGGTACTTTAGTAGCATTATTCAGAAAATTTCCAGCTTAGTCACACTTCAGATAATATGGGGAGAACCAGTTGTTGTCACTTATGAAAGCAAGTTAGTAGTTAATGTAGTAGGCACTTGCAGACAGTTTTATACATGGTGTTTCACTTAGTCCTCACAACAGCCCTTCAGGGTAACTGCCTTGATAATGGTATTATTTCCATTTTGCAGGTGAGGAAAGTGAGGCTCAGAGAGATTAAATAATTTACCCAAAGTAACACAGCCAGTATGTAGCAGAGCTGGGATTTGAATCCAAGTCTGTCAGACTCCAAAGCCCATGCTCTTTCCAGTACTTCACACTGCAGCAGGTAAGTATGATACTCGGCCCTGTGCTTGCCTTACTTAGGGCACCCCAAACTTGAGCCTGGCTCGTTTCCGTCACCTCACTACCTAGCTCCTACTCAGACTACAAGAACATGTGACTTGGGCCAAGATCAAACCTTGTACATCCTTTCTGGACATTACACTTGCTCTTCCATGAGGGAGAATGTGCATTTTTGCTTTCAGAATATGATTTCTTCCCTTGTAATAATAGCAGCAAAAGTTGTCTCTGCAGTTTGCCCACAGGGATATTCAACCTTGTTTAAAGCATCATTCATACTCTGGGATCTAAGGTTGTGCAGCCAAGGGACTGTGGAAAGTTATTTTGCTTTTTTTTGTAGGGAATGGCTGTTCCATTCTTTAACCTGATTGTGTCATAAAATTGTTGTGAGGGTGGAATAAGATAATAAGTATTAAATTATATGAAGTAGTGCTTATACAGAAATCCCTTACCTTTCCAACAGTTCCATCTAAGTATATACAGATTTACTTCTATAAATCTTTTTAGTTAGCCTAGAGAATTTTGAGTGAGTGTACTTGAATTATAAATCACAATTTGAGTTGCAGGATTAGCTATTAACATTTAAAAAGATGTTATCACATTTTGCATTTTACTATGATATTAGAACAAGGTACAGTTAATTTTCAAGAATCTTGTTGGAAATCCTTTTTAGGGAAATTCTGAAAAGTTGTAATAAGTAATGGCAAATAGATATTAATTGTTCAATAGCAATAGTTACTTAGGTCGTTGATTTTTTTTTTTTCAATTATAGTTGATATACAATACTAGTTTCAGGTGTACAATGTAGTGTGATTTTCAAATAATGGCAGGTGAATATTAATTGTACAGGATCAGTTGCCTAGGTCATTGATTTTCTTTTGAATTGTCACGTTATCTTCATTGATGTATTTTAGTGGTTTTTAAGAGATATTTGTAAGACCTTTCATTATATTGTTCCCCAGTCTTGCTTTTTTCCTAAAGTCTTAAATAAATTAATTCATAAAGCTCATTTTTATTAAGGGCTTACTGTGTAAGATTGAGGATAGATAAAGCAGTGAGCTCACAGGAGTGAACAAAGGAGGCAAAAATACCTGGCCTCATGCAGCTTACAGTTTACTTAGTATTGTATATAGACTGTAAACAATATAAGTAAATCATGTGTTAGTTGGTAGTAGAACAATGAGGGAAAAAGGGTCAGGGGTTTGCAATTTTTAACAGGTGGTTAGGGAAGATCTTATTGAAAAATTGCATCTGCACAACAATCTTCAGGGGATGAGAGATGGAACTATATTGTCAGCCAGGGAAGAGTATGCCAGCTAGTACTAAGGCCCTGAGTTGGAAATGTGCGGCATCAACAGCAAGGTCAGTGTGATTTGCAGTCGAGTGTGTGCATGTCTTTATGTGTGTCTGTGTGTGTTTGGAAGTGCCTTACAGTACATTCATTCTAAGGACTTCCCCTCTGCATGAAATGGGAAGTTGTTGAAGTTTTGAGCAGAATTCTAATACCAGAGTTTTCAGAAACACATCCTTGGAAATTGCAGAGGAAACACTACATAAATAAATGATATTAAATAATATCATTCCTCTACTGAAGTACAGGTTTTTATAATCAGGCAAAAATATTTAAAAATATACTGCCATGTGGGAAGGAACTACAAGACATAGCTGTAAGAAAGAAAAAAAAAAGAAAAAGAAAAAATAAATAAAAATATACTGCCAATAAGTACTTACGTAAGGAAAAAATGTGTTGGGAAACTTCACAGAAGTTTTTTACTTTTAATTCAAAAGAGCCAGTCAACATGGGAAGGTAGGTTTATTTTTTATTTTTTATATTTTTAAAGATTTTATTTATTTATAGACAGAGGGAAAGGGAATGAGAAAGAGAGGGAGAGAAACAGTGATATGTGGTTGCCTCTCACACGCCCCTACTGGGGACCTGGCCTGCAACCCAGGCATATGCCCTGACTGGGAATCGAACCTGCAACCCTTTGGTTTGCAGGCTGGTGCTCAATGCACTAAGCCTTACCAGCCAAGGAAATTTTTGAGTTAACAAGTATAGCTTGTTTTTTTTTTTTTTTTTTAAGATTTTATTTACTTATTTTTAGAGAGAGGAGGAGGGAGGGAGGAAAAGAGGGAGAGAAACATCAATGTGTGGTTTCCTCTCGTGTGCCCCCCACTGGGGATCTGGCCTGCATCCCAGGCATGTGCCCTGCCTGGGTATTGAACCAGAGACCCTTTGGTTCACAGGCTGGCACCTAATCCACTGAGCCACACCAGCCAGGGCACTAGTATAGCTTTTTAAAATGGAGGATGATCTGTTATGACATGGTCTTTCAAAAAGTTAATTGTGGTGTCATAATTAATATTACAGTATATCACTCCTGGTAATGCAGTGAGTGGTAAAGGAGATGAACTGAAACATGTTTACTTGAGCAATAATAATTTAGCATAATGAGTATGGAAAAAAGAATAAAAAGTTCATCTTTTCTATGAAGCAGTTGCTCTTTCAAGTTAAGTAACCATGTAATTGTAAAAAATTTATGGTAAGCACATTTTTTTTTCATTTCTATCAAGTGTTGGTAGTAATTTTTTAGGTTACAAATTATAAAATTTTACCTGAGTGGAAGGGTAGTGTTTAGTTTAAAATTCTACCTAGAATGTCTTTGTCAGCGATTGGTCCTGTGATGCATTTTCCCTGTCTTTTTCTTTGACTCTCCTCATCTCTCCACTTTCCCTGTGCTCAATGAATCAGCTCTTCTTTCCTCTCATTTCTCTTATTTTTAATCTCTTATATACTCTGTAGATAAGACCTAGTCATGATAATCTTGGTTTACTAAATTAGAGTAGATTAGCTTGGAAGAATTAACAAGACAGTTGTTTTAAACAATGAACTTTTCTGCCAATGTTGCTATGCTGGACAATTGATATTCCTTAACCTGGTTTTTAGAGCTTTTTACAACCTGTATTTTCTTCTATGTACCCTGCTGTCCTGACCAGAATGTTTTATTTATTGTCCCCCAAATAATACTCAGTAAACTATAAGGACAGTGCATATATCAGGTATAATAAATATGCCTCAGGCTTTTCCATATCTCCATTTTTGCTTGTGCAACTTCACCTTCTTCAAATTTCCTTTGTCCTCTCCTCCACCTATGCAAATTCTACCCATATTTCAAGACCAAATTCATATTCAACCCTTTCAATAAAGCCTATTCTGTTTACTTGAGCCTGTTTTTGCTTCCTTTGAATTGTTACAGAAATAATCATTGGTAGTTGACCATAAATTTTTATTGCTAGGTTTGAACTAGTACTTTCCTGGTGTTAGTCAAGATTCTCCCTAGAAACAGATCCAGTAGGATGTGTATATGTTTATACACACATATAAAAAGAGATTTATTATGAGGAATTGGCTCGTGATCATGGAGGTTGTCAGTCCCAAGATCCACAGGGTGCGCCAACAAGATGGAGACTCGGGGGAGCCGAGCAATGGTGCAGTTCCAGTTTGAAGGCTGGCAGGCTTCATACCTAAGAAGGACTGATGTTTCATTTTGAGTTTGAAGGCAGGAAAAAGCTGTTATCCCTATTCAAAGACAGTCAGGCAAGAGGAATTCTCTCTTAATATTTTATTTTGCTGTTAATATATGTTCCTTATCTTGCCAGCTAGGAAGTAAGCAACTTGAGAGCAGGGACTGCAAGTCATATTTGCTTGTTTACCATTCATGAGTCTTTGCATCCTCATTTAACATGTAGTAGGTACATCTACATATTTTATAAAACCATAATATTTTAGAGCTGGAAGGAACTTTTGAGGTTATCTTGGCTTAGAGTTGGGGAATCAAGAACAGCTTTAAAATAGGGAGATTAATAATATGCCACTTTTCTTGATTGTTAGAAGAATAAAATGAGATAATATAATGTGTTGAAAACTCTCAGGGGTGTCCTTTTGGCATCTCTGGGCCATGCTGGAAGAAGAGTTGTTTTGGACCACACATTAAATACATTGAACACATAATCACACACAAAAAATTTGATAATGTTTTAAGTAAATTTACAGTTTTGTGTTGGGCCTCATTCATAGCCATCCTGGGCCACATGTGACCAGTGGGCTGCAGGCTGAACACCCCTGTGAGTCTAAATGATTATTAAATAAAACTTTTGTTTTGTGAGTAGGTTTGTTTGTTTATTTTTGTTTTCCTTAGATCATGAGTCAAAATAATTGGGGGAAAAAGTCTTTCAATTTACTAAATTAGACAATATTCCTAAGTGGAGAATTTACCTTTTTCTTTCTTTCCTTCCTTTTTTTTTCTTTTCATTTAAAGATGTACACGATACGTCAGTTACTCATACTCACAAGTATGTCCAAAATGAGAACAGATTTAATTTTAGACAAATCATTTTATGTGACATATTGAATTTACTGATTCAAATAGAATATTCCAATTAGGTGTTCAAACATAAGGTATCATAACCAAGTGACAGCTTTAACTTTGGACCTGATTGTATTAAAGCTGCAGGCTGAAGCTATAGAAATTGAAGTTATAGTATCTAAACATTAGATACCTTAATTTGAACTTAAGTACTCTTCTTTAGAAGTCTACAATTGTGGGAACTGGTATTGATTATTATTTTTTTCCTATTTTTTAGGCTATCCATTTTATTTTATTTTAAATTTAATTTAATTTTAATTTAATTTTATTTTTATTTTTTGTTCTTGTACAGTTTTCTGTCTTTTACTTCCATCCCAGCCCACCCCCCAGCCCTCCCCACCTCCCTCCCATTTCCACTGCCCCTAGTTTTTGTCCATGTGTGTTTTATGCTTGTTGCTCTAAACCCTTCCCCCTTTCCCCTGAAATTCCCTCCCCTCTCCCCTCTGGTGACTGTCAGCCTGTTCTCAATTTCAGTGTCTTTGGTTATATTATGCTTGTTTGTTTGTTTTGTTGATTAGGTTCCTGTTAAAGGTGAGATCATACGGTATTTGTCTTTCACTTCCTAGCTTGTTTCACTTAGCATGATGCTCTCCAGTTCCATCCATGCTGTCGCGAAGGGTAGGAACTCCTTCTTTCTTTCTGCTGCATAGAATTCCATTGTGTAAATGTACCATAGTTTCTTGATCCATTCATTTACTGATGGGCATCTAGGTTGCTTCCAACACTTGGCTATTGTAAATTGTGCTGCTATGAACATTGGGGTGTATAGGTTCTTTAGGATTGGTGTTTCAGGGTTCTTAGGATATAATCCTAGCAGTGGGATTGCTGGGTCCAAAGGTAGATCCATTTTTAGTTTTCTTAGAAAATTCCATACTGCTTCCCATAGTGGTTGTACCAGTCTGCAATCCCACCAACAGTGCACTAGGGTCCCCTTTTCTCCACAACCTTTCCAACACTTGTTGTTTGTTGCTTTATTTATGATGGCCATTCTGACTGGTGTGAAGTGGTATCTCGTTGTGGTTTTAATTTGCATCTCTCTGATAGCTACTGATATTGAGCATCTTTTCATTGATTATTTTCAAATGTTTAATTTTTTTCTTCCTAGATTTCCCTGTAATCACGTCTCAAAACCTTCAAGATGGTACTAGCAGACCTTGGAAGAAAAATAACATCAGCATTACGCTCTTTGAGCAATGCCACCATTATCAATGAAGAGGTATGTAAAATACATGAAATATATATTACTGCACATCATCACTAGCATTAGGGAGATGGATTATTAGTAACCCCTGTGTTTATATTTATCTTGATGTTGATTTAATATGGGTAGATAAAATCCTAAAGTGGATATACTAGTGTTTTTTTTAATTGAGAGACAATTATCTTACTATTAATTTCAACTTTCTATAAAGAATTACAATAGAACAAAACCTTAACTTACATGTAAAAATACATACATTTTATATTTTGAAAATGGCTTAGATCTGTAAGTATACTCTTGCTTTTTCTCTTGACATAAGCCTAAAATTTCAGTATCCTGCCTCTTTCATCTTGGCTAGGTATGTGTGTACCTGACCTTTTCTCCTTGGCTTTTCTTTAGCATTCTTATATAAGGCTAATATTTTCATCTTAGCTACTTTGATTTATTTTCTCTGAAGACTTCATTCAGTTTTTTTGAGATTTTGTAAACTGACCCATTGTATGGTATCTGAAATAATTCTTCTTCCTGGCTTTATTGTTGTAAGATTTTTTCCTTCACCCATTTTTCCCCAGACATTGTATTTTATGGTTTGTCAGTTGAAAAAAGGTAATTATAATCCATGAGAATACATTATATATATTGTGGTACCAGTGAAAAACTACTGAACTTGGTTTTGGAAGACCTTGTTTAGCATCCTACTTAGTAAGCTGTGTGATAGAAATTTGGGCAAGTCAACTTCAGATTCCTTAATATATAAAATGAGAAAATAGCACTTACCTTACAAGATGGTTTTAAGAATCAAAGTAAATAATAGGTAAAAAGTACTTTCCTGGGGGAAAATGGAGGACATCTGTAGTAATGTCAACAATTTCTTAAAAAGTACTTTCTAACGAGGGAGGAGGTTTGAAAAAATTCTAATGTTGAATTTGATGTCAAAACAGTAATCTAATGCTATTAAATAATTTTGAGACAATCTTTGAGCTTAGCTAGTTTAGCCTCTCATGTAATAACAATAGAAAGCCAGTTTCACATGTTTATTTATTGGAAGAACCAGGATTAGAATCTTTTCTCTAATTCTTCATCCAGGGCTTTTTCTAATAATTATTATTAAATAATAAATGATAACTTAAACCACTGTTTAATCTTTGGAACTCAGAATAAATCAAATAACAGCTTTGTGTTTATTGTAGAGAAAAAAGAAACTAGGAAGAAGAGTGTTGGTGGGAGGTAGAATAACAGCTATTGCTTGAATTGGTAGCTTTTCTGTTCTTGGTAAGATGCTGCTAGGGAATTAACAAGAAGAAATCCCTCTAATGAAAGATCAGCTCCATTTTTATCAGATCCCTTTAATGAGGGATACAGAAATCTGATAAGCCTCTTAGGACACAGGAAGCTGAAGATGAGAGTTCATTCAAGAAGTGTTTAAGGGCCTATGTTTTTACTGGCAGGAGGAATATAGCAGTGAATAACATAGACTAAAATCCCTGCCCTCATGGAGCTAGTGTATAAACACTTATTTACATAAGCAGCAAAGCCTCATCTTTTCCTAAGACTATAGTTTCTGATCTTTTAATCACAATGCCTTGCCACTCAACAAATATGTTATAATAGTGAGTTTAGTGGAGAAGCATTTTCTTTTTACTTTGTTCCTCTGCTCTAAATGGAAATAGTAAAACTGTTAGGTCAGACTAGATCATTTTCTTTTGTTACATTTTCCTCCATGCTAGCCCAGTTAAGCAGCTATTGTGAATATAAAGTGTTGTATATAAGCAATAGGAGGTGTTCAGTGACACAGGAAACTTCAATGGCAACACTATTGTGTAGTAACTTTCTTTGGCTTGTATATTGTCTTTATTATTACTTTACCATATGAATAAAATTGTAATTAATACCTACTTGAATAAAACTAAACCGTATGTCTTATTTTAACAAAATGACTTAACATTTAATAAGATGATCTAACAAAAACTTTTTGTTCCTCCAATACTGTGATATTGTTTTTATTAAGCTATGATAGTATATGATGACTGATCAACTATTGTTTTACATGATTGAATGACACATTGAGCATTTTAAATTTTTATTATTTATTTGCAGGTATTAAATGCTATGCTAAAAGAAGTATGTACAGCATTACTGGAAGCAGATGTTAATATTAAACTAGTGAAACAACTAAGAGAAAATGTAAAGTAAGTTCAATTAATTAGGTAATAAAACAGGCAAAACTAAATTTAGTTTACTGGGATGAAGAGCTAACTTGAAAAGTCTGTTGTATCATGAAATGTTTCTGCCATACAGTGCTGGGAAAGAATCAAACTCATGTGTTAGAAGATTGAGTGTATAGTGTATGTTCATAATGATTGTTCAAAAAATAAACTACATGTGGCTTTCATTTAATTATGGATTTCTTTCCATTTTACTACTGTATTTGGATGGGTTCAATTATAAACTATATAGTATTTTAATATAAAAGCTTTTTAACAATTTAGATTCTTTATAGAAAAGTGGTGCCATTTTATCTTCTTCAGACTCAAGATGGCATTAATCGGTTTCCTTCTGATTATATTGGAGAACTGTCTTCTCTCTTATTTCCGTTTTGGTTTCTTGTCCAAATTTGAATGAAGGAGTAATGTATGGCCTCTGTTTTTGTGTTCATTGGGAGGAGCACCGACTGGGGCAGGGCACTGAGAATAATGTAGGCAACTCAGTTAACTGCCTGAATCCTAGCCCTTGTCATGCTTGGGCCATCCTTCCTTTTCATGTTATCAGACTGGATAATAAATGTAGAGCTACTAGCATTTAAACATGTAGGAGAGAAATCAGTCTTATTTTCTGCTAGGTATAAAGATATCTAAGTAGATAAGCTGCAAGAAAAAGAAATAAAATTAATACTTTGCAGTGATGTGAAGACAAATTAATATTTATATTCCACTCCCACTGCCCCCCCAAAAAAGAGCCTTGCAAAACTAACCAAAGTCTTGCATCTAATATTTCATGGTAAATTTTTTATGGTATAGGCTTTTGAATTTGTAGTAATTGTATGCATGTTAATTACAAGGCTATTAATATGAATGATTGAATGGTCCCACATTCTTTCGGGCAGAAACTTCTTTTTTAGAGTCTCTTAACTGGCTTTTCTCCCTCTTACCCCCAAATACCATCATCATGAAGGTCTGCTATTGATCTGGAGGAGATGGCATCTGGTCTTAACAAAAGAAAAATGATTCAGCACGCTGTATTTAAAGAACTTGTGAAGGTAAAAGTATTACAAGACTCTACTACGTTTTTCTATAGTCTCAATGGGTAAAAATACATTAGCATTGCAAGCAGAAATGCTCTTTCAGAAAACTTTTTTCTGTTTTTATAAATATATAATATTAAAGTATTTAATATTATATAAGTATATAAATTAATATGATTAAGCATATAAATTAATATAAATCAAAGTATTTAATTTATAAGTATAATATTAAAATATTGAGGATTATTAACTTTTCTAAAGTGGCTTATTTTTATTATAAACTTTTCTGAATATAAAATTCTGAGTACAGATATGAAGGCCAGCACTGTTACTGTAAAAAAAAAAAATGCCAAAGCCGTGTTCCAAAAAGTTAATACCAAATTTTTCCTATCTAAGGTCTTGCTTTTGTATAGAAAGTCACCCTGGGCAGATGTTCTTTTCTACACTGTTCATTTTGTACAGAATTTCCTTTGAAAAGACAAAATATCCTAACTCTGGCCTATTATGAAAAATTTTAAATTAGTGAAATTTTGTTTTGCATGTAGTAAATATAACCTATGTAATCAATATTGCTACCCTGTCTCACCTTAGAACTGATATTGCAGCTGCTGTCATGAAAATTAAGGTGAAAATCTTAGAGCTTTAAAAAATATGAATGGGTCTAATGGTGGGGGAGAAAAAAGAAGGAACTAAAAAACTTTTTTTTTTTTTAAGAGCAACAGATGTTTGCTAGTGGTCTCCTATATTTTTCCCTATGTTGTGTGATTAATTTCATTTATTCTTTTGGTTCCTGCATAGCTGATTAGTACTTTGCAAAAGTCTAGTTATCTCAGATGGCTATGCCACTTCAGTTTAGTTCTGTAGACTAGTGAATAACTAAGGAAATTTGGACCAGAAAGGGATCAGAGAATTTATCCAGTCATACTTCTCAGTTTGCAGTTGAGAAAAATAAGATAACTAATAAGTGGCAGACCCAAGTCTCATCTCCAAATTCCTTGTGTAGGACTTTTCATCTAGCACCAGAGGTGAGCATGGGTGAGGAAAAATTGGTATTTTTAGGGATTGGCATCTGTAGGCAATTCTGGAGCATCAGGTGCTCCATTAAGAAGCATTTATTGAGTACCTGCCTTATTCTAGGCAGTGTGCCAAATGCTGCTGATAACAGAGATGAGTAAGACTTTTTTTATACTCAGAAGCTTATGGTCCAGAGCAGTGTTGTACAAAGTAAGGTCAAATTGTTTTCATTATAACACTAAGACATTATTTGCCTTTTTTGTCTCTTTTAGTGTGTTGATATTTGCACTGATAGTACAAAAGCAATTTTGTACTATCAGGTAAAACTCCTTAGGATGAATCAAAGCAGTGGTACCAAACTATACTGGTAATCATTGTACTCTTTACTACATACTTGAAGTAAAAATAAAATAATAAAAAATACCAGTTTCATTTAAGAATGTCTTTGATGGCCCTGGCTGGGTACTCAGTTGGTTAGAATATTGTCCTGATATGCCAAGGTTGTGGGTTTGATGCCTGGTCAGGGCACATACAAGAATCAACCAGTGAATGCATAAGTGGAACAAAAATTGATGTTTCTTTTTTTCTTTCTCTCTCCCTCTAAAATCAGTCAATAAAAAATATTAAAAAAAGAATGTCCTTGATGGAGCAATAAAAATTATTAATTGTATTAAACCTTGACCCTTGAGTATACATGTCTTTATAAGATTTTGTGCGATGAAAGGGGAAATACATATAAAGCCCTTTTGCTGCACACTGAAATTTGATGGTTCTTTTTGAAAGCACATGTGTCATTGATTGTAAGCCACGTTTTTCTAGATTACCATTTTTATGTGAACTAACAAAAGACAGGTGATCTGTGGTTATTTAGACTTGGACATTTGGCAGATATTTTCTCCTAAGTAAATAAAGTGAGCCAGTCACTTTAGGGACAGATAACTAACAATATTGTGGCCAGTGATAAAATTCAAGCTTTCAAGTGAAAACTAGAAATTTATATCTCTACCATGAATTTGACAGTGTCCTAATATTTACTTTTCTAGTGAGATCATTATTGATATTAATAAAATCATTTGATATTTTATAGTGAATGTGAACCCCAATATTTTCAAAATTACTAATGTATGAAGTAAGAAAATCATGCACCAGTATAAGATCCATGCAAAATACAAGATACAATAACAGATTTTAATGTAATAGAGCAGGGATTTTTCAACCACTGTGGGGCAAGAATTTTTAAAATATGCAATGCCTAACTATTTAGTCAGGGGCACTGACCTTTTTTCCTTTAGACTGTTAAATGAAAAATGACAACAGCTAACACAACACTAGCCATCTGGTGCGAATGAATAAAAATTATAACTATTTTTTTGTTAGATTAGCAAAAGATATATTTTTTGGTGTGCCACAGGATTTTACTAGTTTATGTGCGCCATGAGGTGAAAAATGTTGAAAATCACTGTAATAGAGTACGACAGTTTATATGGTTTTGGGCTCCACGTTGTAGCTAACCTTTACAAACTACCATGATTATAAAGGAGTCCTGAAACTAAAAAGTTCAGTACTGCTACTATAAGGTGCAGCTGGAAGAGTAGATTTATAAAATAATAAATCATGTAGTAAGTTCATAGAGAGCTTTTTTGACCATGAGATATAGAGAATGTAAATGTAGGGTAGCATCAGTATTCTGAAAGGATCTAGAAGGAAAGGGAGTGGATTTGTTTATTTATTGAAATTTTTATTTATTGATTTTAGAGAGAGGAAGAGGGAGAAAAGGGGAACATCGATTTGTTATCCCACGTTTTTATGCATTCATTGATTGCTTCTTCTGTGTACCCTGACTGGATATTGAACCTGCAACCTTGGTGTATTGGGATGATGCTCTAACCGAGCTACCTGGCGAGGGACTTGGATTTAAGTTTAAGATAGATTTTGCCTCTTTCAGAATTTCTCTTAAGGCTAGGTCTGTGCCTGGGAAAGAGATGGCTAAATCTGTGTTATTTTTCTCCCTTTTCTCCACATGGCTTTCCTCAAAACTCGTATAATATGGGTTATGCGACTTTTATGGTATCCTTTAAGCATGGGCTCAGCAAACTTCCTCTTAAGGACTAGATGAGGTTTTATGGGCTATTTCTGTTGCAACTCAGGTCTGCTGTTGTAGCATAAGAGCAGTAAATGAATGGGCATGGCTATGTTCCAATAAAACTTTTTATACACATAGTTTGCCAGCCTCTGGTCTAGGACATTAACTATTACTATGGCCTTATTATTACATGGAGATAACATGTTTCCAGCTTCAAACAACTGACTTGTAAATGAGTCAGTTTGTTACTTTGAGAACTATTCATATGTGAATGTTAGTTTTCCACTGAGCTTATAAAATTGGTGATTATTTTTTGCTAACCCTCCAGATATAATGAATTTATAGAACAGTAGATATTTGGCTTTGGAGAATTTGACATTTAACTGACCTGGAAAATCTTCACGTGTAATTTGTAATTTTGTTCATACATAAACATGTCAAATTAAACATCAAGATAGGTGCTGTCTCAGTATTGTAGCCATTAGCCACATGTGGTTATTTAGCACTTTTGTGATATGACTAGTCCAAATTAAAATGTGCTGTAAGTATGAAATACATACAGATTTGAAGACCTAGTATAGGAAAAGGGAATATTAAAATATCTTACTTTTTAAATATGGACTACATGTTGAAATGTAAACATTTTAGATGTATTGAGTTTAATATCATAATATTAAAGTTAGCATCAATTGTTTTGCTTTTTAAAATGCTGTTACTAGGAGTTTAAAAATTCATTTGTGTCCTTTACATATATTTTTATATTTCTGCAGTGCTGATGTAGATTGCTCCTTTGACTCACACTTGGTCTCACATTTTATTCACATTCTGCTTTGTCCTAAAAAGTGTTTTGAGATCCTTACTCCAGATTGGTTTGGGAATACAAGCTTGCACAATGAATTATTTTAAGTTCTTAAATTTCACTATGTGTATGCAAAGAGAAATAGCTATATTAGAACGGTAGAGTTATGGCTGCCTTTTATACCAAATGTCCTTAAATTATTTTTATAATTTAAAAGTTGTGGAGAGAGAGGGGTTTTTGAATATAAGCATATTTACCCTGATTTTCTGTTTATTTTTGGAATGTAGCTTGTAGACCCTGGAGTTAAAGCATGGACACCCACTAAAGGAAAACAGAACGTGATCATGTTTGTTGGATTGCAAGGGAGTGGTAAAACTACCACATGTTCAAAGGTAAATTTACTTAATTTTAAAATAAAGTTGAGAAGAAGATATTTGTATAAATCAAATTTTATGTTAAAGCCAGTCTTTATAGTATTATTGCTTTATGGTTTTGTGTTACTTGATGTATCTAGTATGTATTTGTAATAGCTTTTTGCAGGATAGGAAAAAGTAATCCCGTAGTCTCTCTTGTAAGAATGATAGACTTCAGTATATCATTTTTTTAATCATTTTTATCTTTAGTATATCATTTTTGTATCTTTTCTTAAATTACTTTTTATTTTTTAAATTATATTTTATTGATTACGCTATTACAGTTGTCCCATTTCTCCCCCATCATTCCCCTCCACTCTGCACATCCCCTCCCACCCACATTCCCCCCTTTAGTTCAGGTCCATATGTCGTAAGTTCTTTAGCTTCTACTGTTCCCACACTATCCTTGTCC